>LPNX010728973.1:559434-650204 GCA_001517045.1 Pseudotsuga menziesii | reverse complement strand
TGAAAAGGGAATGATTCCGAAGGATAAGGGGGGGGGGGGTTGACTAAATCGTGGGGGCCATTGGGGGTTAGCCATGTGTCACCACCACCCTTGCTCTGTTGTTAGTTGAGGAAGCGATTTGTTGACAGAAATACCACGCCTTCTCCCACTCTCCATGACGTGTAGATGGTCTTCCCACTAACCAGATCGTGAGTCTATTCTTCTCCTCTCACGCGGACGGAGCTAAAAGTTACAAATTCCTTTGTTTGGGGGTTCTCCCCCTTCCTCCTTTCTCGCTGATTTCTAGATGGTGGTGTTTGTCCTCTTGATCGCGTAGCATTTTGGGTGTCTTTTCCCCACCATTTTTTAGACTACGTATTGTTTGGGGTATGTCCATCGTTGTGTGGAGGCTGGGATTTCTGGGATAGTTCACGGAGTTGCATTTTTTCTTTCCCATATAGAGTGGATTGTGAGCTGAGTTGTTTTGGGCCACTGATTGCTGGTTGCAGTCTCCCCCATGCATTGTTGACTATGTCTTCCTTTACATTGCGGCATTTGCTGAATATTTCTGTGGTTTTACCCTGTGGCTCATCGTTGAACCATGGTGGTTGTGCTTCTCTGTTCATTTGAGTGCTGTGGATCCCTACGCTGTGGGGATGGTGGTTTCTTTCCCTTTTTGCTTTGGCTATCTCTTTCCTTGCGTATAGGTTGAGAGTCTGTTCTTTCCCTTTTTCCACTTGTGTAAGTTCTCCAGCAATCACATTGGGAATGGTGTGTTCTGCGAGCTCGAGGATGTTGGTGGGTTGTTGATCTTCACATTTGTTGGCTAAGTTTTCCCCTGTCCATGTTGGGGGGTGTGGCTTCTTCCAACTATAGACTGTGTAGTGGTTTCCATCATTTCTTGTGGTTTTTGGGCTGTTGTCTTCCCCTGGTTTTGGGTTGCTTCTTGGTTGCTGAGGTTATCAGGATTGTTGCTGAGTTGTTTTGGCTACGCTAGGGCCAAGAACAACTTTGAAGCATTGTTTAACTTGAACTGTGTTTTACCTTTTGTTTGGGGTTGTCACCCTGTGGTATTCCTCTTCCTCACAGAGCTGTGAACTATTTGTTTTGCTGTGGTATGCAATGGTTTGTCTTTGAACTGTTGAGAGTAGGATTAGAGGCGTGGTATTCTTGAGAAAACTGGTGTTTGAGGTCATCAACTTAGCATTTATCCTTTCCTAGCTCCTTGATGGCCTGATAAACCCTACTGTGTAGGCTTGGCTTATTTGTGTACCTTGGTTATGTGTAAGCCTATTTATACCCTTATTCCTTGAGGAATCATGCCCAGCTTGGGGGTGGCAGTGTTGCTGAGAGATTGATGAGCATGCTGGCCTATGGTTGGGTGGAACGTTGCAGCGACGTAGCTGGTTACGGGATGAGTTCTTATCATATGAGTATTCTTGACTATTCTGCATCTGCATTTATATTTACTGATTGATGAACATGTGACATGCTTGAATGAATGTATGTTTGCTTCCGCTATGTATATGAAGGTCATCTTAGTTTGTATTATGTTTAAGCTTTTTATTTCAGCATTATATGCCTGCCCATGTTCATGGGGCTATTTGCCTATATGTTTGGAGTTAGTAGTGTCCTCTTCATCGGTCAGAGGGTCGAGGACGTTACAGTATTGTTACCCAGCAAATCAAGTACCTATAGGAAATACGAATTACCAACCTACCCCTACAGGCATTTCATACACTGGAATTCTATATCCTAGAAATACTTTTACTCCATGGGGGCAACCCAACTGGTCCTACATGCCAGCATTAGGAGGAATACCTATTCATATGGCTGCAGGTGCCGGAGGGCCACCTTATGTAGGTCCTCCCCCCATATGTCTTGGAGTTCCACCTTATGGTGGAACTCCTCCTTGTGGTCCCAGAGGTCCTAGCAGTATTCCTCCTGGTGGTCCCGGAGGTCCTGGAGGTCCTCCTCTTGGTGGTGCTCCCCCTGGTGGTCCTGGAGGTCTTAGTGGTCCTGGAGGTCCTAGTGGTCCTTCCCCTGGTGGTCCTGGTAGCCCTAACCCTGGAGGTCCATCTTCCGAAGGTTCATCATCCAATCAGCCTTTTCAGCAGCTTGTGTATCAGTCCACTTATGGTCCTACTAGTGGTTACATGCCTTATCAATATTACCAGTATGTGGAACCGAATCATCAGTTACATTTCCTAGCAACTTTGGACTTGCTTGATTTGTCCAAATTGATTAATGACCCCATCCAACACAATCCCGTGTGGCCCCCCATTCCGGTCAAGTTACCATCGGATATTCCGAAATTCAATGGTAAGCAGGGAGATGATCCCAAAAATCACGTTATGACTTTCCATCTATGGTATTTGTACAATTTCTTGATGTATGATTCTATTCGATTAAGAATCTTCCAGCGTACTTTGACTGGCACGGCTGTGAAATGGTACATCGAACTTCCATGACACTCATTTGTGGATTTTAGTGCTTTGGAAACTGTTTTTCTCACACACTTTCAGTTACCCATTCGTTATGAAATAGGTATAGACCTTTTAACCTCTCAATGTCAAAACACCTCCACACACATTTCAGATCATATTCATGAGTGGAGAAGGTGGAGAAGGCTCATTAAAGCTCCTATCCCGGACCAACTCTTGGCTGATTGGTTCACAAAATATTTGTTGCCACCCTTTGCTCGAGATGTTCCTATGGGGGGTGTTGTTACTAAAGAGAAAGCTATCAGTCATGCACAATATCTAGACTTGGTCTATTTCCATTCTGGAACTTTGTACAATCTCATTCCTCAAGCTCCTTGACCCAGCACTGACCCAGATAAGCCACCTGCAGAAACTCATGTTGATGGAGTTATTGGTTCAATCCATCCCCTGTCAACGATTAAAGCTTCCAAACAACCCAATCCTTCCACTCTTGCTCCTTCCAACCCTACGGTTTCCACTGAGGTGAATTCTATTCAAAGTATGCAATCATCCAGTAATAATAAGAAAGGAAAAGGTAAAAACAAGAAAACCAGAAACCAACAAGAAAACCCAAAACCTACGGCCCTGGAGAATGACAATAAAGGAAAAAGGAAAGATAAGTATCCATGCCTATTGTGTGGTGGTGATCACTTCATGAAGAGTGTCCTTGACCTGATGAAATCATTAAGTTTTTAAAGAGTAACCCTGCACCAGCAGTTCTCATTGATCCTTTTCCTTCTCAGCAATAATTGGTAGACCACATGTCTAACCAAGGAAATTCTAGTTTCATAGAGGAAATTCAAATGATGTGATTGGATACTATTAATATAACAAGTCAAAGTCAGTCATATGACAAACCAAAGGAGAAGCAAATTGAGAAACCTTCTCCTGATAATGCTCCTTCTACTGGTTCTCCCGGATCCTCGTCTAATGGCCCCCTAACACTTGAGAAGCCTAATCTCGACATGATTTTGTGTTTGCCCAAGAGTACTCTTAGGAAGGTTGTTTTTAACCCTAAAGCCCGATATGCATAGTTTTATAATGTTGTAGAAGACCTATCTCAGGCATCATGTGCAATGTCTACCTTAGAAGTTCTCCAAAGCTATCCCACACAACGCAAAAAATTATTAACCTCTTTAGGAGCCATGGACCTGAGTGACATGAATATGATTCATTTCAATCTGGAGAACCTCAAACCTAGATTACCCCACCAACTATATTTTCAAGTCATAACTAGAGTAGTTGGAAAAAATGTCTTTAGGACTGTTCTAGATGAAGGTGCTTCGACCTCTGTTTTGTCTTTGACCTGTTGGAAAGCCATTGGCTCTCTCGATATTGTAAAACCACCGACAACACTAAAAGCCTTTGATGGAAGAGGTTTCCAGCCCTATGATCTCATGCCAACCCTTTTAGTTGAGCTAGGGGGAAAAATTGTTTCCATTCAGGTGGAAGTAGTGGATGCCCCGTTAGACTACAATCTTCTCTTAGGGAGAAACTAGTTTTATGCTTTGACTGCTGTCGCTTCAACGGTATTTAGAACCCTCTAGTTTCCACATTTGGGAAGAATTGTAACAATTGATCAACTTGATTTTTCTACGCTGGATTTTACCACTCCTACAACAAATAATATCCCTTCACTATGTCAGTCCCCTCCTCCTTACCAGTCGATTGGGGTAGGGATGTTGAAAGACTCCGCCCTAATGGGCGTGTTTTCGTCAACCCCTTCTAGCACTGAAATGACAATAGTCAATATGATCTCTTCTTTTTATTATGATCCTAAGGGTAAAAAAGTTGTTGAGACATCCTCCCTCAACCCCCATGAAGCAGTTTATGATGCCATACAATCTGTTTTCGATGTTCCTATAGATGATCTTCATCTGGTGGCTTTAGATCCTTACCACTTCCCCTACTAGTTAGAACCTTCGCTTCCTACTCTGGATTATCTCTCCCAGAATTTTCCATCAGACGAGTCTATTATAGAGATTATGAATACAAGTACATCCATATGGGAGGATCACCATCATAGATCTTCCTTCCTCCGCAATACTAGTTCAGTGGATAATGATTTTGTATCTCTCTTGGGTACTGATATTGTCAACAATCCACAAACACCTATCTTGTTGCAGGCTTCTGAGTCTGAAGGTAATTTATGCAACATTACCAAAATGGTTCCAATCGACATATCAGTCAAGTTTGGAACTATTAAACATGTTCACATAGGGAAAAATTGTTCAATAGATGAAACTTAAGAGTATAAAGCACTTTTTAAATAATTTCGAGATATTTTTTCCTAATCCTATGAAGAAATGCCTGGGATAGATTCATCCATTATAGTCCACGAGATCAAAACCTATCCTATGGCCAGACTGGTTAGGCAGAAATTGAGACAAGTCCATCTGCAAAAGGCTGAGGCTATCAAAGTCGAAGTCGAAAAAATTCTGAAGGCAAGATTTATCTATCCTATACCCTTGACGAAATGGGTATCGAACATTGTTCCTGTGAACAAAAAGCAGGGAACTATTCGAGTTTGTATCGACTTCAGATATTTGAATAAAGCTTGTCCCAAGGACAACTTTTTGACTCCACACATCGATCATATTATCAATAATTGTGCTGGGAGTATCATCTTCGACTCATTTATGGATGGCTTTTCTGGCTACAATCAAATTGAGATATTTCCCATTGATCAGCATAAGACGACATTTATATGCCCATGGGGAACCTTTGCCTACAAGAAGTCACCTTTTTGCCTTAAGCACACTGGAGCCACATTCTAGCGTGCCATGTTCTATGTGTTTCATGGCATTAATAATATTGTGGATCCTTACCTTGACGATTTTCCTGCACACTCACAACTACGGGAAGACCATCCTCGACATCTTAGAGAAATTTTTTTGAGATGTCGCCATTACAATATATGGTTGAACCCACACAAATGTGTTTTTTGGGTTGAGGTGGGAGATCTCTTAGGATTTGCATTTCCAAGGATGGTATTCAGATTGATCCCTTAAATATTGCTGCAGTGACTCACTTTACCTGCCCCAACCAACCTGCTGGAACTCCAAAGTTTGCAAGGGAAGGAAAAAAAATTTCGTCGTTTTGTTTGTAACTTCGCTGAGAAAACACATGGTTAGATGCATCTCCTTAAGAAGCACACTCCATTATTCTGGGATGACTAGGCCCAGCGAGCCTTTGATAATATCAAACATGCTCTAACTCATTCACTCATCATACACCCCCCAGATTACTCTAAGGATTTTCTCTTGTATGTTGCTGCCTCTACTACTACTATCGAAATGGTTTTAGCTAAAGAGGAGCAGAAAGACCTAGAACACATGATTTATTACACCAGTAAGAATCTTCTGGATTTTGAAACTCGATACTCGCATGTGGAGAATCTAGCATTGGCTACGGTCATTGCTGTCCAAAAGTTTCGTCACTACATCCTGCTTTGCACTACTACTGTACTCGCAGAACAAAACCCTATGGACTACATCCTGTCTCCTCAGGTGCTATGGGGAAAATACTCCTGATGGATTGTTATCCTACAGGAGTTTGACCTTGAATTTTCCAAAGCTACTTCAAATAAATCATTATTTTTTGCTGAGCTGATGTGTGATATTCCCTATGATTTAACGAATTCTGAGCCAAATGATTCATTTTTGGATGAATTTCTATTCCTAATAAGCACAACTGACCCGTGGTATGGATATTTAATGATTTATCTCCAGACACAGTGTTTTCATCCTACTATATCTCGTGAATATCATCGCCGCATTTGTCACCACACAAAGTACTATCTTATCCTCAATGATACATTGTATAGACGTGGTATAGATACCATTCTCCGACGATGCCTCACCCATGATGAGGCTGAACAAGTTCTTAATGACTTCCATTTTGGGGCATGTGGAGGTCATCTTTCTGGGATGGCTACATCTTAGAAAATCCTATGCGCTGGCTATTTCTGTCCTTCTATTTTTAAAGATTTTCATGAGGCTGTTAAAAAATTCCCACCCTGTCAACACTTTTACCCAAAAAAGCACACCCACCCTACTCTGTTACACCCTATTATTGCCATTGGCCCTTTCTCCAAATGGGGGATAGATTTCATGCATTGTAAGCCTACCTTAGCTGGGGGGCATGGTTACATCATAGTAGTCATCAATTATTTCTCTAAGTGGTCTAAGGCTATGCCTACATATGCAGAGGATGGTAAGACTACCTCCCTCTTCCTTTTTAACCATGTAATAGCTAGGTTTGGAGTTCCTTAGTCTATTGTCACTAATCAAGGATCACATTTCTGGAATCAGATGATGGCAGAGTTAAGTTCTAATTTGGGTTTTCGCCATGAAAAATAAACCCCTTGTTATCTGCAAGCTAATGGTCAGGTTGAGGCCATTAACAAAGTTTTAAAAACTATGCTACGTCGGATGGTTGGAGATCACAAATCCAACTGGAACCAGACTCTATTCTCATCTCTTTGGGTTTATATAACTTCAGTGAAAACAACAACTAGTTTTACACCTTTTCAATTAGTATATGGACTAGAAGTTGTCCTACCTATTCAGTGTGAGATTGTGTCTTTGAAACTTTCCATTGAACTTCTCCCTAATACTTCTACTGAGGAAGAAAGGTTTTTATACTTAAGCAACCTTGACGAAACTAGACGAGATGCTGCCTTCATTAATGAGGCACACAAGAAACGCGTTAAAGCGCAATATGATAAATATTTCAAACCTTGTGTATTTAATGAAGGTGACCTAGTCCTGACTTATGATTAGAGACATGATAAGCTAGGAAAAGGGAAGTTTGAATCAATGTGGTATGGTCCTTTTATTGTTTCCAAGGTTTTAGAAAAAAGGGCCTACGAGATTATGGATTATGATGGAGTCCCCTTTGGGAAACCTCGTAATGGGTTGTACCTGAAGAGGTACTATGCCTAGATAATTTCATGTATGGTACCTTGTATATATGTACATTATTTGAATTTTCAGTTTGTTTTGGTACTTTCAATATGGTTTTGAGTTTAATGTCTAGACTATTTATACCATGTTTTGGTTATACAGATTAGATCACCTTTTATGGCTTCATCGATGGTGCTTACCGCCATACCCTGAACCTTGAATTAGCTGCCTGGGTTCTGTATTCCCCTGTGGACGATATAGTGAGTTCAGGAGTGGTTCATATTGGTCCTTCTACCAACAATATCGCTTAGTATGAAGCATTCATAGGTCTTTTGACTGAGGCTATATCCCAGGACATTCGTGACTTGGTAGTATTCATGGACTCGCAATTGGTGGTTTGTCATTTAAACCAGGTTTACACCATAAAAAACCCTATACTACTCCGTCTCTATTGGAGGGTACGTTTATTGGAAAGGTCATTTGAATTTATTACTTATAGGCATATCCCTAGGGCGGACAATGTAGTTGTTGATTCGTTAGCAGATTATATCCTAGATTGGTATATTGCTCATTCATAGCATGAAAGATAAACATGGTTCATGATATTGTAAATAAACAATTAAAAACATTTAAAACTCATGTAAATATATTTTCCATTTGAAGCATAANATAAACATTGAAGGAAAAATTCTGTATATATATATATATATATATATATATATAATATGTATGTATGTATGTATGTATATAAGTGTTTTTACAAAAATAGGTCACGAGAACTCATTTGAAGCACTCTAGATTTCAGGCAACAAAAAATCATACAAAAAATATGAAGCTACAACAACTTTCAGTGATACATCATTTAAGAGCTAGTGATGCTCATGGTAGCACATAACAACCCGCACTACCCTACGTAGCAGATGGTTGAAGCGGCCTGGCACCCCTGCTGTGTGCCTCTGATAGCGCATCAAGAGATCCTTAATGGATGCATCGGGTATGTCCAAAGTTAACTTCTTGAGGTTCTCCTCCAGCTCTCCCATAGGGTCATCACATCGTTGAATAAAGTGAGCTCCCGCTTGTCTGTCCAGTGGGGGTGATCCCCCAGGTCGTACAACTCCTACATCTGCATGAAAATTTCAGGTCTCGTTACTATACATAAAAAATAAAAAGCATTTAAAGACAAAAAACACAAATAGCTATCTTATAGTTTTTGTTTCTTACCCATGTCTCCCCACTACTCGCTAGGTGGAAGTGGTAGGTCAGGGTCACCCCTGAAATCAGTGTTTGCATAAGAATAATCCTCAACCATGGGGATCTAGTCACTAAGACATTGGAAGAATGGAGACCCAAAATTCACCTTCCCTCTGCCTGCTCCTGTACGGGCCATGATCTTGACCCACCTCAGCATATGAGGGTCTCTCTCCCTCATCTCAGTAAAAATTACTTGGGGTCTCAGCTGTGGGATCCACTCAAAAAAGAAACAAGCTAAGATAGCACCATATCCAAACTATTTTAGTTCTCCCTTCCGACACTTGGCCAGCTGGTCTTTAAAGACCGGTAGCAATGCCTCCGCCCAGTTGAAAACTGCAGGTGCCATAGCCTCTATCGCATACATCATATGTGCCCTAGAATCTTGATGAGGCCCTTGGCTCCCAGCCATTCTTTGCGTGGTAAAAAGAAGAATGTGGAGAGGAAGATCCACTATTTCCTTGATGGGAATCTTCTTCTGTGAAGTTCTAGTACTAGGAAGGCAGTGGCGGTCAATCAACTCTTGATTAGTCACATCCCCTCCATGGGAACCAATCAATGAAATTGGGGTGCCTCTTCTCAACAATCCAGTCAATAATTAGATGTCTTCTACCTCAATGGTCAACACATGTGCCCCCACCTCGAAGTATTGTTGTTACGGGTTCCACATATGAAGTATATACTCCAGCAATCTCTCATGAGACACCATACTGGGTGTGCGAAAGAACTTGAGGAGGACGCAGTTTCTCAATGTGGCTATACATCCCACATTTCTTTCAGCATGGGAATCATTATCATCATGCTTTTGTTCCTTCCATATCACCATTTTCGACTGCTGAAAACCTGCCAAAAACCATTAATGGACTAGTTAAAAGCATTTCCAATCATCAAAACCAAATAAAAACTTGTGTTTTTGTCTATCCATGCATTTTTCCAATCTCCCAGCTGACACCACTTCAGCTCTATTTGCACAGAGCAGTGGCACCACCTAACCGCAGTGTTACAAGCACGATTCTCATGGTGCACCGCCTGTCCCGTAAGGGGCAGGAGCAGTGCCTGCATTTTAATATTAGGGCTTGCCTAAAATGGCCAAAAACCCTCCTAAAATAAAAAATAAATGCTTGAAAGTGAAAGCTTATGGTTTTGTCTTTTACTTGGCTCTGACGGCACTCAAATCGGACGGTCAGATCTCCCGAAATCATAGCTAAAGATCTGGTTCAAAGTTGCTCCAAATGCTCTTGACTAGTGGTAAATAGTAAAATGTTTTTTATTTTTACTATTTGAAATGACTTTTATAGCTATTTTAGGGTTTATTAATGTCATTTTAATATTTTAAAATTATTATCATTATAAAATCCATCCATGTGACTCATTAAAAGTCATTTTTCAAGAAATTAACATTGCTATTGAGTTTTGCAAGGGTAGGAATGAAAACAGTAAGAATCTATGGGAAGTTCATTTTTTACTTTTTTGTACTTACTTAAAACAGAAAAATTCCCCGAGCGTTTGTTTCGATACTTTGGTCACGCTCTCAAAACTCAGTTTGAAATTTCCAAGTCTTTTTTTAATTCTTTTTAGGCTCGTAAAACTATTCATCGTTAAAAAGAGACCTAATGGAGTCTCCTTTAATCTCTTTTCGGACTCCCTAAATATGAAAATATTGTCGAGTACTTGTCTTCTTCATACTCGTAAAAGTATATGAAGAGTCGTCTCTCCAACAGTAGGTTATCTATTTTTCAGTTCGGATAGACTATCTTTGGAAAAGGACCCTTTGGAGTTTTCTTTTGTCTTCGTTCAGACTCTCTAAATATGAACGATGCCGAGTTTGCTTTCATTGGACTCGTTAAATTAAACACTGAGAGACCCTTTTTTGGGATCGAACCCCTCCTTTCTCAGGTTCATGAAATATATGGGAATGGACTTGTCTTCAAATAAGCTTAAACAAGTGTTTGTTACCCTCTTTGAACTCATAAAAATGAAAAAGAGGCACTCATTAATCATGATGTGGGAATTAAGGGAAGGGAATCATTTTGCAAATCCAATGGCAGTTGTTTGTCACCTTTGAACATGGCACTTATCTGCATATCATTCAATCAATTGGGTATTCAGCTGACTTACAAGTCGATCCACTTTCATGAGTCATGTCACTCCTTTGAGTCTTTCAAAAGAATGCATTGTCCACTGTCGCATTGTGTGTCTGTCTGGTCTTGTAATGCTGCCAAGTCTTTTGTCGTGCCACCCAATGTTCAAAGGAAGAGAGAAGTTTACCTCTACAGTTAAAACAACCTTTGTGTCAGTACTTTGAGTCAGTCCTATGGTTACATTATCTACGATATTCCAAAACTTTGTTCCAAGTTTCATGTCATCGATGTGGGATTCATCATGGCCCTCCTTCGACGAGACTATTCCCGTCGACATCAACTCATCATCCAGGAAATACTCTTAGAAAAAAATTCAGTACCTTGAGATCTGTATGCTTCAATGACAGATTCTCTCACTATCGACAAAGGTTCACATCATTGGCCTTTGATCGAAAGACTCTGCTGGGTGTTCGACACCAAGACATCTATTCACACTCAGTAGATTGTACTAGGGTACCTTGGGAATCATTGACATCAATGGTGATTTCCCTCGCGCTTGTTAACAGTTTACCTCATTGACCAGTAATCAAGTGGTTTCTACCATGTTCGACTTCAGAACATTGTAATCACGTGGATAGAATCGTACTTTATGGAAGACAACATGAAGACCCTAGGTATTTGTTAAGCGCTCATAGCTTGCTCCCTAGGTTGTGATGGAGTATATTGTATGAAGTACCAGCATGGATCCACATTTGTATGGTCGTGGCTATGCTCAAATTTGTGTCTGTATGACATAGATATACGTTGTATATCTGGTAGCTATGTCCAAGTTTGAGTCCTCTATCACATGGATATATGCTGTATTCTAGTAGCCATGGTTGTTTATTCCTCTCATGGATCTGTCTTGTATTGGTCTACAGCCATGATGAGGTTACATTTATTCATGAGTCAAAGTATTGATGTATTGCAGATGCTTGTTCGATGACACTCTCCGATCAAGTTGGCTCTTACCTTGAAGTGATAACTTGCTCTGCCAAAGCTCTCACCTATCATATCCCTCTAGCCTCATGCTTTGGGGGGAATTCTGTTACACTCAAAATCTGTCACTAGCATGTGATAGGATCCCTAACACAAGACATTTTCCCTCAAATCCCAAACTTGAAGAGAATTCTTCTCTAGGTATTGATTCCAACATACAAAATTGCAGCACCGCTTCTACCCTCAAGTAGATAAGTAGTGCCCTGTTCAGCAGTGAACTAGTTGTGTGAGAACCAAGCGGTGCCACCACCTTTAACCTATGTTGTTATTGTGGTTCCTACCCATCACCGCTCTGTCATAAAGGGTTATAAGCGATTCCCTTGGTAAAAATTGAAAAAAGGAATTTTATCGAGGCTTCTAGAACAAGAGCCTCATGTTTAACCTTATCCCTACCCACTTGGGTTGGTTAAGGTCGAGATCCCCCTTTGTAGGATCTTGTGGCCACCTCACCCACCAATATCTCAACCATCCTATCCATTTGAGCCCTATAAATACAAGCTCATACTCCATGGTTGAGGGAGGGAGAGAAGAATAGTAAAGTTATGCTGTTGAATTGATACCCTGGCTTAATCCATTAGAGAGCAACTGTGGAGCAAGTTGGAGCTATTGAGGACAAGGTGCTAGTCTTGTGAAGGAGTGTATCAACACTAAGGCACATGGTTGTAAGCTCTTTCATTTATTTTCTAATGCAAAGTTGATTTCCTTCCCACATGTTTGTTGTGTTAATCTCACATATATGTTATTGGATTCCTTAGTCACTAATATGAATGTGTAGATGATTTTCTGGTAGCTTTGATGTCTTTGTATGTTTGATATGTTTTATAGGTATACAGATCCTTCATCAGATTTACATTCTAGGCATTTGTAACGTTCATGGAAGGTCTTCAACCGATTTATTCACTCATTTGTTCTGGATATGAACCATTCAGACCAGAGGAACAACTTCTATCCACAGAAGGTGATATATTCCTGATAATAGCTTTCGGTTACAATCATGGAAGGGGAGAAGTAAGGTATTAAAGACAAGGTTTTGGAGTTATAAGTACATAAATCTACAGCAAACAAACAAGCAGGGGATTTGAGAACCCGAGTAGAAGAGCTAGAGGTATAGAACAAATCATTGGAGACTCAGCTTAAGACAACCACTGAAAGGAAGCCATATATCACTCCTTTCCATGATCAAGCTTGCATAATCTGGAAGAATATTCATCAAGTACAATTAAAATTCACAGAAGAAATATATAAGGTCAAGCAGGAAGAGGTAAGGTTGAATGGGATTACAACAATGTCTCTTGATTTCAAAACAAGGATATTAAAGGTGGCAGAAAAGGTTTAAGGCCAGATGGCTTAGGTGGAAGCTAGTTCAACATTTCTAGCACACTTTCCTCAAAAGACAATAGAAGGTTTGAAGATATAATTAACAATCCTATATTCTGGTAACAAATTTTCTTTGAGATGGACCATTGCAGTCGAAAAGACTCTGGAAATATGCACAAAATTATACAAGAAAATGCACTTGGTTCAAAATAAATTCCAGACATCTCTAGCAACGAAGATCAAAGCCTTTCCAGAAAAAGATCAGCATCTGAGGTATCTTCATGATAGGTTACATGAATATGAACAAAGCATTCATAAAATTGAAGACATTAGTAAAGAAGTGGTTAAAACATGGATTGCATAGGCCCCTATAAGTAATTTTCTCTTGGAAGACTTATACAGAGTGACCCCATCAAAATTGACAGAAGTAGAGTCACAACTGGCAGTGCATGAGGTAACTGTAAGATTACTGGAGCCAGTGGATTACAAAACTATTGTAGAAGAGACAAATGCATGGGGAGAATACATCTCAAGACCAGCTGGACCCACTTGAAATTTGTCTTTCTATGTTTTGTCACTTTATGTAATTTATTATTTTATTTTCCTAGTGCAAGGCTCTAGAAGACAAATTTTGAAGTCGAAAAGTCAGGGAAGCTCAAAATTCAGGGTAGTCAAAGATTCATTTGTAATAGTAGTATAAATAGGAATAGAGGATAGAATAGAAGGGACTTTCACTAGTGCAAGTATGCTGAGTTATTTGTATGCAGAACTACTTTTTCTATGAATAAAGAAGAACATTTTTTGTTGGGCAAGGACTGTGCATGCTTTTACTTGGATTGTATGGAGTGCTAATGTTGAATTACTTCTTATTTAGATTTCGTACAACTATGAGATCGTTCTGAACTTATGAATCATTTCTGCAATGATGAATGATTTTGATTTCTATTTGAAATCGTGTGCATATATTGAGTAATGAATGCTTTAATAAAGCAATTCTATATTTGTTTATTTTTCTGTTGTAACTATGTGTGTGGAATTTAAAAAGCTATCTGTAGAATTCAATATGCAGCATTAGAGTACATTACTCTTCTCTATTTAAGTTTTTCTCCCCTTGGGTATAGGATATATTAGTTTACAACAGACTAGAATACTTTAGATTTGGTTAATTTAGAAGTGGTTGAGGAACAAGATTCACGTAAGGAAAGAGGTAAGAACCTATGCATCTCCTCTAGAGGTTCTTGTTTACAAGTCATTTGAATTTAGTTTAGGCACTTGCATTTCATTCTTAAAACATAAAATCATATAAACGATGGACAAACCGAACCAATGAAAGACTTAAACACACTTTAATTCTACGGTAGCCGATACGCTAATCGGATGGGTTCCCCACACCAAATGGTGAATGATCTAGTTGGGATCACTTGCTAGGGAGAATCCCTACTGTTGGTACCTAGGAATGTTCTAGGCATCAATAGTTTTGGCGCTAGAAGGAGGGCAGCCAGTGCATGGCTGGCAGAGGAAATCCGTTTACAAGAAACTACTCCATTGGAGATACCTATGAAGCTATGTTTCCTGAAGATTTAATTCATGAAGAATAAGAGAGAGTAGGTTCTGAAGAAGAAGGTTCATAACATCTATACATTGTTCCGTCTGAAGAAGTTAATCACTTGCGAATACATACAAGATCTTATGTGAAAAGGATTGGAGGATTGAAAGAAATTCCTGCATTACCAAGAAGGAAGGCTTTTAAGAAAGTAGCTTCTTATATGGAATATTCGATATTGGTGGAAAATTTGGAAGAGTTGGTAGATTTATCCATACAAGAAATCATCCAACTGCTTGCTTAGTTAGGACTAGATTCCCCTACATTTGAATCTCCACTACAGTCACCTCCACAGTCTCCACCACAGAATCCTCGTCAAATTATGGCTGGAAATGTTAATCAACCCACATGAAGAGAAAGAATGCCACTTAACCTGGATTCTCCATTGCATGAATTTCCTAAACACCCAGAGAGAACGCTACCAAAATTTGACCTAGGAAAAGGCATCTCTGCAGAAGACCACCTAAAAACGTTTTTCTTAGCTCTAGAACTTTTAAATATTGAACATGAAGATGTTGTATGTAGACTTTTTGCATATACTTTTGAACCTAAAAAAAATTCTTGGTTTTTTAGTTTGCAACCTTATTCAATAACAAATTGGGACACCTTTGAAAGGGAATTTAAAACCAAATCTGGTAGTCAAAAAACTCTAGCTACTTTCATGAAAGAATTGTTGTCCCTGAGAATGGAAAAGAAACAAAAGGTTAAATATTTCAACCAAATATTTACTTATGACTTGAGCAATTTTAGTGCTACAAGAAAACCAGTTGAGGATTTATTGGTAGAATATTATACATAGCACTATCCCCACAAATAGCAATATTTGTGAAGAGGGTAGTTAAGCTAATACTCGTCGAAAATTTTGAAGAATCCCTCAAGGTAGAAGTTGATATGGGCAGTATATCAAAACATACTTTAGATTTAGAGGTAAAGACCTTTAGCGGTAAAAAACCTTTGCTGCTAACCATACCTAAGGAAGAACACTCAAATGAATTAGAAAATGTGGTCAATATGGTACAAAAGTTATCTAATAAGATAGTAGATCTAGAAAAAGACAAAGAAGCTAATTCATCGAAAAAACAGTTCAAGCCTTATTTCAAGAAAAGGGAAGAAAGTGGACTGTCTCAACCTCCTATGTATAATTATTCCATTTTGATATTTAATGAGGTAGGCATGGACCATTTTTGTACTTTCCATCAAGAGCCTTATTCTGAAAAAAGTTGTCCATAGTGGATAAACTCAATGACTTTGGTTATGAATCAACTATTAGATGCTAAATTAATAGAGCCTGAGGTGGAAGAAGAAAAAACCAATGAACTGGAAGAAACACATGAAGAAACCAAAATGGTATTATGGGATTGTGTACCTGCATTGGGACTAAATGGAGAGGATCCTACTGAAGAGATTCAACTATCATCGGTTAATGTTATAACCAGAAGTAAAGGACTAGTAATGGATGAAAGATCAATACTTCCTAAAATAAAGAAGATGCAAGAAAACATGAAGAAGATTATCGGTACTACCCAAACAACATCTAAGTCTAATCCATTCAACATAAAATATAAAAATCCAGTAATCAGTAAACCTGTAAGTACCATGGAAAATAAAACAGAAAGCAACAAGAAAGGTCTAGTAGAATATGATATGGGGTATGACATAGTAGAATACATTAAGAAAACTAAAGCAAATATTTCTCTATTTGAATTATGTAATTTTCCCTAGAAAAGAAATAATCTTATGGAATATTTTGATCCATACCCCAGTATATCCTAGGAAGCCATTCAATCTAATAAAGAAATTAATGAAGAAAGCATTGGAGGGAAATCCAATCTCAAACTTTGTTGTTTTTATTATATTTTGAGATTTTTAACCATAATGTGCATAATTGTTTGGTATATTCTAGGGATTCATCTAATGTCATGCCACTCTCAGTATGTAAAAATATTAACAGTCAACCCACACCATCCTCCTGTAAGATCATTTAGTTGGACAGATTTATCGTCAAGGTAATAGGGGAGATGAAAAATGTGATGATTTGGTTATCTATAGATGATAGAGTTTTCTAGTTTATATATATTATTGTAGTAGATATACTATAGGCCTATGGATTGATATTAAGTAGGGATTGGTCACATAAACTGAATGGGTATTTTTCAACTGATTGGTTGCACATGTGGCTTCCGTATAAGAATAGTCAAAATCAAATTAAGGTAATGAGGGAAATGCACATGAAACACAATGTAACTCTATTGGAGGGAAATAATGAACCTATAAAATTCTCATATTCAGTATTAGGTAACTACTTTTTAGAGCTTGATCTAGGGAATTATCAAGCTGAAGAGGCTAGTTGTGAATCAGACACACAGTCCAAACTCCTTCTTTTTTCACGGATTGATGATATTGATTGTAATATAGTAAATTTAGTTTCAAACATAGGAAGTAACACTAATGAGGTAGAATTACAAGATAGTTTTGGTTTTTTGTACTTTGATGGTTCCAAAACACAAGAGGGATCAGGGGCCAATTGTGTTCTGATTGAACCAGAAAAGAATAAACAATTTCTCTCTTGTAGACTAGAGTTTGAATGTACAAACAACACTGCTGAGTATGAAGCTCTAGTGCAGGGCCTAAAAAAATCCATTGAACTTAATGTTAAGAACTTAAATTTTTTTGGTGACTCTGATATATTAGCCAGACATGTTGGCACAAAGCCAACCAAAAAAAACCTAGTTGATAGGGATTCCCACTCTGTCGACACTCAACTCCCTGCGATCTCCCTGAGCATTGGCCCACATAGGTTTTACCCTATCCAGCAGCACCTGTAGAGTGGATGAAGTCTCACCTGAGATGTTCAAGGGAGGGCTGAAGAAACCAAGTTTCTGCAAAAAGGAAGAGGACTATGGGAAACGATGAGTCATTAATCTATCTATGAGATCTAGTCATCTATATAACCATTCATCATTCATATCGCATCATTCATTTATCACAGAAATAACCATGCTAATCATGCAAATAGATCTAGATAGATAACATCATTCATAGCATTAAACATCGCATCATAGATCCATGTCGCACACATTCATCATAATATTGCAGGAATAGAAAGACAGGAAGAGACAAAAAAGATAACATGATGACAAATCAGATCAACATCTCTCTCATCATATTAGCTTTTGCGCAATTGCTCACATATTCAAACAAACAATAATTCAATGGATCCTTGACTCTCAATTATTCCTTATCACCTGATATCTCACATTTACAATTCTTATTCTATTTATAGGCTTGCGCATTTATATTCATGGTCCATTTCTAACTAACTCCTAACTGATTTTACTAATTAATGACCAATATCCACAAAATATTCAAAAGTAGTCTATCTTCTGCCTTGCGTGTTATATTTGTCCTGCGTAGTGTCTTTCGAGTTGGCGCAACATCCATGATGTTGCGCAACTTACCCCAAACCCCTGCCAATAGGCCCCCAACACAGTCTTGTGGATCTCCCTCGAGCCACGTCAGCTGGACATGGTGTATTGGTTGATTTTGATATTGAATTCTTCGTACCGCTGAGAAATTTATGTTACCTGCATTTTATTTTATCAGCAAGGTCCTGACATGCAAGTAAATCCTTCTTTAACGAGTGCTCCACCATCTTGGAATTTACTTTCTTCTTACCATCCCGCACAACGTGCAGTGCAACGACTGATTTTACCGACAGTTGGGATCCAATTTCTTGGAACTCGTCGAGCTGGTCACTGTGTTTCCAATTTCGCTCCTGTCCTTTTCCAACTTGTTGTTGTAGCTCCTTCTACTCTGCAGATCGCATAATTGACACAAGTGGTGACATTGTCCTTAATGCCGTCTTCAACGTTGCCAACTAGTTCTCAGATTCCTGCAACTGCTTTATAAGTTGATCTAACTATTCATCTTGAACGACACTGCCCCAAAATTGTTTCATTCCTTCCATGATATTTTTATCCTCCTAATCGATCACTTCAAATTGTGTTGCTATCTCATCAATGGCACTCTTCCATTCTGCAGCCTACTCTGGTAGTGTGTCTTGGTAAACCATAACATTCAACAGGATTTTCTCAAGCTCGAGCTATGGGATTACTTCTCCAAGTTGCTTCGCCTTGGCTACTACATCCAACTCCACCTTGATTTCATGGATGTACTGGAAGGCATTCGTAATGGCCTCTTCAACTTGCCCCCAATTAGAGAAAAGATGCACCTTCTGAACAACAAGGTGGTCAGTTTATTTCTTCAGCTCTGTTATTTTTTTCGTTGTATTCATCTTCAGCTCTTCCTGTGCCTTCTTTAACACCTCGATTTCCTGCATGGTTATTGTTATCATTGTTTCCTTTTCTCAACGCAAATCCTTAACCTCTTTTCATAGTGTCTCTTCTTCCTCTTGCAACCGCAAGTACTGCTTGCTGATGTCCTTTTGTCAATCGACCAACTCCTGGTTGGTGATCCGCTACATGTGGACTAAAGTCTGAGTGGTCAACTTGTTGATTTCTAGCGCAATGCTCTGTAGCTGCTACAGTGAGGAATTCATGTCCTCTCTTCCAGTGTTAATTGCAATCAGGGGAACCTGAACGTTCCTACCCTATGGCTGAGTGCTAATTGATGCATAATCCTACACGACTGCACTCTTTGGTGTTGTTTGTGAAACAACATTATATATAGAATCTAACTTGGTGCATACCTTAGAAAAACCTTCCTGGGTGTACTTCTGCGTCTCTTTTGCTGCAATATCATATGAGTCAGTGACAACCTTAATAAGCCGCTGTAATTGTGCCTCCATCACGAATATGGTACTACTATTTTCATATTCTTCTATTTGCTTCTTCGTCCTTATATCCTTAAGGATACATTGAGCCTTTAGGTCAACAGGAGTTTCTATTGATGATTTTCCATCAGAGTCATGGTGACTCTGCTGGTCAGCTCCTCTTACTAGATCATCAGGTGCATTTTCTAGTGGTCATGTTGACACTTTGCTAGCGCTAACCGGATCCTACCATGTTGTAGGCGAGTCATCAATCATTGCCTCCAATTCTTCATATGTCACCTTATAAGACATCAATAACCACTGTTTATCTAGGTCACGGTGAGATTGAACATGAATGGTATGCGGTCCTATGGTGAATTGAGCGATCCTTCAATATTTAGTTGTGGCTTCATTGAAAAGTTGGGGAACTTTGACAGCTACCACCTGCAGTGCTTCCCAGTATATTCCAAAAGTGGATCGCACAATGCTCTTGCCGACTGGGCTCCTATACCCACCACAAGTTTTGATACCATGTGCCTTTGCACACCTTAATAGCTTCAACATCCATCCTTTAGTAGTTCTCTAGCTCCATCCAAGCCACTAATGCAATTAGGATCAACAACCAATTGTATGTGAAAGGTTGTTCTCTAACCTAAACTGCTACTGCATCCTCAGTCAACTAGTTCAACAAGAAAAGGGAATAGTTCATTTGTACCCCTTCTACGCATTGTTGGGCACATATAATGACCCCTAAAGTGCACTGGATGAGGCAATTCTTGCGGACAATCTCACTTGCTAAGATTCAAGCGGTGATACATACCGTCCTATCATTGATGCTATCAATGCAATATGCCCTACCATCGTGCTGGAAGTCATACTTCTACTTCAACCGTGCAGCAAGCCTCTTGTCATTATCCCTACCTTTGAAATATTTCAATGGGTCTGGCCTATCCTTTGGAAACCCAGTGATCTCTGAGATCAGTTCCACCATGATCACAATTGGTGTGTCCAACCATAGCGTCCCTCCATTAAAGTTATCCAAAATTTTCTTAATGCAAGCGTTTGCTTCATTCATCTGCCCAAAATGAGGCATGTTGATAAGCCCTAGCAACCCAGCTTTATCCAACCCCTACGCCCATGGCTGTAGGATGCACATTATGGGCCCTCCTATGACCGAAGGTAATGACTCATAGGTCTCATTGGCTACATCATGTAACACTAACAGGTCATGATCCTCATACTTCATCTTCATCAATGTTGGTACAATATCGGTGGTGTACACCATCCCTTTTGGCATCGATGGCATCTTTGGTTAATACTTCTTATTCTTGGTTAACCGATGATGCTGCGCACCAGGTCGGGTGGGAGTGATGTAACATGAAACATCCTTTACAGAGACCCCAGTGCAAACCATTGATTTTACATCACTAGAGATAGATGGCCCTGTCTATGCAACTGCATTTTCCTACACCCTCATTGATGTCCTTGTTTTCCTCTTCGTCGACGCTGGGGAGTTGAGATTCTTCCCCCACCACTTCTTCATCGGGATGGAGGATGATATGACCTGCATACTAGCAAGTTCTTCGAGGATGGAAATAAATCTAATGGGTGAGTCCCTTTCACTAGAAATCTCTACCATGTCGGGGTTACTCTACATCTCGCAACAATTTCCCACAGTCATGACACACTCTCACCTTCACTCTATAACTCTCACAATTCACCCAATGACACTAGAATGAAATTCTCCTTCAACACTCTTTGCAACTCAACTTAGCACAATGGTGATTTCAACCTGCGTCGAGCACCTTCTTATAAAATCCATTCGATCCATTCTTCGTCATTACCAAATCAACCGTGCTCATCATGACCAAATCCAGCATTAACTACCCAAATCCGTCGTCTATTCTTTCAACCCGACAGTCAGATCCGTCATTAATACGTGTCGCTGGTTAAATGTCTTAACTATGCTTCATTTATTGTTGATTTAGCTATGTTGCGGCTCTACAGTTGTTGCGCAAGATCTTCCTAACTACGCTACTGACTCCCCTACTTGCACATCCACTTCCTCTTGGTGTGCCCTTCCTCTGGTTATATATTCCTTTTTTTTTACTACACAATGCCTCAAGCACTATGCAATTTCGACCCTGTCCTATAGGGCTTCAGGAGGCTACCATTTACTAGTTTTGGTAGCATCACTCCATATAATTGCTATAATTAAATGAATCCCCCAGAAGTAATGGAATTAACATGATATGGACCCATCTAGTGCATCTGTAACTTACTTGGATTCTTCATGAACTTCTTGTCATATAGCAACACCAAATCTCCTTTTTGAAACTGTTTGTTTTTGACATGGTGATCATTCCAATCCTTCTATCGATCCTTCTCGACACGCTGATGGAACCCTACGATAAAGTGATCTTCTTCAAGCTTTATTAATTGTTCCACATGCTCTTCTAACACTGCTTCCTCATCCATGTCTGTTGCGGCGGCAATACGCAGACTCAGAACAATGTATTCCATATTCATGACTGCCTGTTGCCCGTATACCAATTTGAACGTTGTTTTCCTTGTCAATCTCTTATAGGTGGTGCAATATGCCCATAATACTGCTGTAATCTTCAAATCCCAATCATCTTGGTTAGTGTTACATACCTTTGTAAGTGCATGCTCCAAGATCTTGTTGAATGCTTCTAAAGTCCCATTCTCCTACGGATGATATGGTGTACTTTTCTTATGTTGTATTTGCAACTCCTCCATCAACGCTCTTATTGTGTGGTTGTAAAATGGATACCCTGGTCACTCATCAATATCCTTAGGCATCCAAACTGTGTCACGATGTTGTCAAACAGAAATTTTTCCATCGTCGTAGTGGTGCAGTTCACAACTAGTGCGGCCTCTGCCCATCGCGTCAAGTATTATGTTGTTGTGATTATGTACTATGCACCAATTCTCTTCCCTAGTGGGTTGATTGGTCCCACAAAATCCACAGCCCATTTATCAAAAGGTTGCAAAGTTACTTGGGGTACCGGCCTCATCTCATCCCACCGTGATGGTTTTCTAGTGCATGGATAGACATCGCAGCTCCACGCATAATCTGTTGCGTCATTATGTAAAGTGGTCCACCATATCCCTACATGAAGCACCTTTCGAGTCGTAGCATGATCGCCATAGTGTCCCTCAGCAACTCCTGTGTGTGCTTCCTCCAGAATATTCTCTTGTTCATGTGGCAGGACACATCATCACAAAATTTCATCTGGTCCAAGCTTATACAAGTGTTCAACAATCAATTGAAAAATTGGAAACTTTAACCACCAACTACTTCTTTTGACTTGTTGAAAATTCTTCTGCTGCGACCCCTGTCACCAAAAAATGGATTATTGGAGCATAATAGTCATCTTCCATGTCAACTATGAATAACTGTGCATCAAGAAAACCATCTTCAATATTAGTGGGCTCCTCTCCTGTCTCGATATGGGACAAATGATCAGGTCAAGCATTCAAGAAACCCAGCTTCACAATTATTTCAAAATCAAACTCCTAAAAGAGAAGTAGCCATCGACATATCTTCCCCCCCCGACACATGCTTATTGACCAAGTACTTCAAAGCAGAATGGTCGGTAAACATCTTGAAATGACCACCCAAAGGTAATGCTTGATTTTCTGCAGTGCATATACCATATCCATACCTTCTCATTCTGTGGTTGTATATTTTTTCTCTGTAAATGACAACTGTCGACTAGCGAAAGAGATCGGGTGATCAATATCTGCTTCACCTAGTTGTGCGAGCACTACTCTTAGTGCAACAGAAGATGCATCAACATGAACATGGAACTCCTTGTTCCAATCTGGGAATACAAGCATTGGTGTTGAAGCCATCTTGGCTTTCAACATGTCAAAGCTACCTTGACATTCTGGAATTCATACAAATGTAGCATATTTCTTCAATAGTTTCTTCATAGGGGCTGTAATTGTAGCATATCCTCTAATGAATTTGCGATATACCCAGTGTGCCCCAACGTCGCCCTAAGCATATTCACATTTGTTGGAGGTGGCAAGCTCAAAATGAGTGCTATCTTCATAGGGTCAACCAACAATCCTTGCTTGCACACAATGTGTCCCAAAAATATCCCAAATTGTGCGCAGAAAATACACTTGGAGTTCAATGCGATCTGATGTTGTTGACATATTTCCAGCATCATTTGCATATTTTCCAAATGATCCCTTATTAGACCATACATGGTCTAATTATCCATATATAATTTTAGGAACTTCTAAATGAAATATTTAAATACCGCGAAAACAACTCGGGAAAATATTGCAGGCACATTCTTCAGTCCAAAGGGAATCACTATGTATTGGAAGTAGCCTCACTCAGTAACTAATGTCATTTTATGTCGATATTCCTTTGCAATTCTTATTTGGCGCTAACTAGAAAATCCATCTATAAAAGAGTACATTTCTTGACCACCTACTCCTTCAAGTACTTCATCTGTGAATGGTGTCAAAAATGGGTCATGCATACAAGCATCATTCAGTTTTTTGAGGTCGACACAAATTCAAACTTCACCTATTTTCTTGTCTTGGACTACCATCGGACTGATCCATTCTGATTCTTCCACTGGTTCAATGATTCCAGCACCAACATCCTTAACTCCTTCTTTGTATCGCGGATTCAGGAGATACGACCTCTATCTTACTGTTTTCGCATCTAGATTTAACAGAATCTTCATCTTGCTTAGGTCACCTAGTATCCCATTCATTTCTGATAACTTTGTTGGAAAGAGATCCTGGAACTCATGCAGTATATCCATGATATTTTCCATGGTCTCTTCATCCCAGTAGTCCCCAACACTTTCAAATTTTGGATTCTCCTCTGTCCCAATGTTAACTTTTCTAATCTTCAGTGGCTCTTTCATAGGATCAGTCGGTATATCCGGTGCTGTGACATGCCTACTCCCTTTCATCTTTGGAATATTGATATTCTGTATCTCATCATCATCTTCAGGTTCGCCAGATACATTATAGCATTCCATCATCGACTACATGTGGCAATGCGCATGTGGGTCCACGGGATATGCGACTGGCACAAATTTTAAGACCACATCCCGAATGGTCTGAAGTGCATTGTTGACATTGGGATTAGTGTCTGTGAAACTAAATTTATGCACAAAGAAAACCGTCAACTCTTCCCAAATGGTTATTTCTCTACGAAACTCCACTAATATATACCATGACCTTGGCATTTCGTCCAAGGTGTGAACAAAGGCATGGACCCCTTCATCCTTTGGTTGTGATGTCCATAGTGTTTGGCATTCCATCAAATGGATGTTAGGGTCATTCCTCCCATCATACTTCCTAGCATGATACACTTCTGTGTCGCAGAAGCGAACTGTCATCAATCGTCGGCATTGCGCCCATCTAGTAATTTTCTTTTTACGATTCACCCACCAGCGTGCTAGAGTAGCCTCCAATGCTTCCTCCATCACCAACAATCACTGCGATTATGAGACTTTTTATTCAAACTCCATTAAGAATGAAGAAATCTTAGGTAGCCCTTCATAAAATGGTAATTTTACAATCTCAATCGCGATGTGGCACAACGACTGCGTGATCAATCCACACTTCCTGAATGACACCTCGTGCATCCGTTTTTTCCATTTTTCTAATGCATCTTCAGAATCCGAGGACGCAGAACTAACACTGCACCAACCGAGTTCTTCATCAGCAGTGGGGTGGATGTAATATTCAGAAATTTTGTAAGCGTGATCCCATCCCATGACAACTTCGTCCTTCACGGGTTCAATATATCGTCGTCCTTCATTTGGATCCATGACTCTGATATCTTGGTTCTCAAATGTCATCATCCGGTTCTTGAAGTTAATGACTGACATAATATTGTTGGCCCATCCAATCCCCAACAATGAACAATAAGAACCTCCACCCTCAACTACTTCAATTACATCGAAGTCATAATAGGTATTCATACCTTCAACATCCACAACCAGGTTCTACACATGTCCTATTGGTTGCACTTTATCTTGATTATCCAATCGCAACTGCATAGAGACCAACCCAGCATCGGCCTCCCCATTTTTTTCCAGGTTTGCTTTGTCAGAATATTCACATCTAAGCCTATATCCATAATGACTGAATCTACTTCATAGTCCCCGATATGAATGTTCATGCACATCTATTTTCCCATCTTTTTCTTGTGTAAAGAGTTCACTGCGGAATACCTCTGCTCCTTCCTTGAGAGGTGTAACAAAATTTCAATCTTGTCCAGAGAATCAGGATCTCTTACTAGTGATAGAAAAATTTCAAGGAAGTCCTACAAGGTTTCATGCTGCCGTGATGGTTCTTCCTCCAGTGAAGAATCAAAAGCAGAAGGAATTTCATAGACAGGTGACTTACCAAGATTTCTTCCATTCACATATTGATTTTCAAAGAATGTCTCTTTTTCAGTTGCGATATCAAATGTCGCTTTTTTCTGCCCATCCAATCGAGCATGTGTCTAGGGACCATCCTCTCCAAAAGGCACACCTCAATGAGTGACGACAGAAACATCAACATCATCTGTTCTAGGCTCACCTAAGATCGTCACAACTGTTGGCCCTTGATTTTGGTTCATTAGTGGATTCTGATTCGACGGTGGATTTCAGTTCAACGGAGGGTTCATAGGTTGATTTATAGTCTGATTCTGAAGTGGAACTTGATTCTGAGCCTGGTTCTGCAACTGATTCTAGTTTTGTAGCTGATTTTGAGTCTATAACTTGTTCTGATTCTGCAATTGAGGAACGTTCCTAGCCTTACATCTTGCGATTAGCCGTGGGAAGTTTTCGACAGTATCATCAATTGCGGTGCAGTATATACATGAACACTAAAAGTGTGGGTAGTCTCTCTGGTAATGTCCAAATAGCCCACAATTCTAACACTGGACAGATCCATGACCTTGTCCTCCTCCTCTTCCTCGGAATCCTCCGTGAAATCATCCTTGCTGATGGTACTATGGCTATGCCACCTATTGTGGTAGGGGATTCATCTGTTTTTGAACATAGTGTGCTTCTTGAACATACGGTAGCTACGGTTGATCCATTGGCATCTAATTATACTGTGGCTGCATTTCTAACTGCGGTTGCGGCTGCGATGGTACAAATTGCATCTGCGATGGTGGTGTATACTACAGTTGAGGTCGAGAGCTTACCATCTGAGCCTGAGGCTGTGGTTATTGTATTGTGCGGTAATATTCTCCCTTCAAAAAGTATAAATCATATGTTCTTTCTTGAAGCAAATCATATGCACAACAATATTTAGCTTCATGCCCCACCGATCAACAAAATGAACAATATAGGTTGGGTGGCTTTGACACTATCTTCTGCATGTAGCTACATTATTTGTGTCGGTGTTCATAGACTTGACATATGCGACACCATGGTATGCTTTCGCAACTCAGTGAGTTCGACGCCCCAGATATAGGTAATTTTGGAAGTCAGGGAAAGTGTCTTTGGTCTGTCCATCTGTGCAACAACGAGTGCACCAAAGATCTTGGTGATTCTCTTTCCCCTTCTTAATGTTTTTTAATTGAAGCATCAAGTTTTCCAGCTACGCCTAAATTTGGTTCATACTAGCTGCGTTCTTCCCAACTGGTGAGGCTTCTTAATTCATTACAATCTTCAGAGCCTCGATGTCATGATCTTTTATTGCATCAAGGTTGTCGGATATGAGGTATCAATGCCATGATAAATCATTCTTTGTGTTGAATGCCACTCATATCAAAACTGACTCTCACCATCAATGTCTTAAATATTTCATCGAAGTCCCAAACAGTCTCATTGGGAAATTGGTTAATCTCTTTTAACTTGGTAATGTATTGCGCCTCAGATTTAGGTTTCTAAAATTCTTTGATTAGCCCCCTCCAAACTTCACCCAAAGTTTTTGCAGGGGTCCTTGTAGGAACCTGTACAAATTTCATTTACCAATCTAGTGCATGACCTCACAGAGTAGTCACCAATTGGCCTTTCTCAACGTCATCATTTGTGCCCTGTCTAAAAGTCCATACTGCCTCACAGAGAAACCAATACTGCTCGGTATCGTCAATCCTGTTTCCATGAAACAAAGATAACTTTGTGTCTTCGCCCAAAATCCTAGGCCTTCTTCCTGTATATGTTGACCTACTAATAGAATGTTGTTGACACGTCGGGAACGTTGACATGGAATTTGTGTTTCTCCCTGAGTTTGAAGTAGTGCACGGAGGCGTGGGTACGATACTACTAGGGTTCTATCTTACTATTGTTCTAGGCGTAGACTGGGTCTGGTTGTCCTCTTTATCACTGTAGGGTCACTTCATCCAATGTGTTCTTCCTTCGCAGACTTGTGTTTCGATTGTAGTATGACCTTCCCCTATTCTTTGCCTCTTTTCTTGTCGAAACCTTGCTCCTTGCCTCGTATAACCACTTTCTTCCTCAACTTCCCTCATAGTCTTGTCGAAACTTACACCCATATACCCCTTATCTTCCCATTCGTATCCCCCCTTTAGTCATAGTATCCACCGCCTCTGCCCACCGAAGTTATACTACTCAAGGTGCATCTTTAGTATACCCTTTTCACAAACAAGCATTTTAATTGACAATTGTAGAGACAACAAGAACCTACCTCTAGGCCTGTTGAAAAATTCACTTTCTGCTTCGCTGTAGGACTTGGTAGTTTCATCTGCAAACTCAATGATATATCCTTCTAGGATACTATCCAACCAGACCTCAACAGCTCGCGGTGCTCTGTTATCATTTTCTTGCAGTTCCTGGATCAACTCAAGGATCCAGGATGTTGGTTCTCCTCCCTGGAAATTTGTCTTCTTGTAATTGAACTGTGCCAACCACTCATAAAATATAATGGAAAATTCACAGAAAAAGTACTCGTGAGGACCATCGTGTATGTATCTCACCAACCACTTGTCTATCATCAGTCCAATGTTCTGATTTTCTGCTTCAGCAAATTCTTGCAGCGTTTAATCAAACCAATCTTGAATTTGTGGTTGCGTCAAATGCCAAATATCCTCTTCTCATTCGCAACAAGGTCCCAACAACGGAACCATTTGTTGGAACAAACCCAACAAACAAAAACCCAATCAACAAGGGTTTCCACTCTATCAACACTCAACTCGCCATGATCTCCCTGAGAATTGGCCCAAACAGGTTTTACCCTATCTAGCAGCACCCGCAAAGCAGATGAAGTCTCACCCGAGATGTTTAAGGGAGGGCTGACGGAACCAAGTTTCCGTAGAAAAGAAGAGGACTATGGGCATCGATGAGTCATTGATCTATATATCATAACTAGTCATCTATATAACCATTCATCATTCATATCACATCATTCATTTATCACAAAAATAACCATGCTACTCATGCAAAGAGATCTAGATAGATCACATCATTCATAGCATTAAACATCGCATCATAGATCCATGTCACACACATTCATCATAGGATTGCAGGAACAGAAAGACGGGAAGAGACAAAAATATAATGGGATGGCAGATTAGATCAACATCTTTCTCATCATATTAGCTTATGCACAATTGATCACAGATTCAAATAGACAATAATTCAATGGAGCCTTGACTCTCAATTCTTCCTTATCACCTGATATCTCACATTTACAAGTATTCTTCTATTTATAGGCTCACGCCTTTACATTTATGGTCCACTTCTAACTAAATCC
Source organism: Pseudotsuga menziesii (assembly GCA_001517045.1). Lineage (NCBI taxonomy): Eukaryota > Viridiplantae > Streptophyta > Pinopsida > Pinales > Pinaceae > Pseudotsuga > Pseudotsuga menziesii. Next base: position 621,060 of record LPNX010728973.1, on the reverse strand, counting down.
TAATTGATTTTACTAATTAATGACCAATATTCACAAAATATGGTCCAAAAGTGCAAAAAGTGACAAAAAATATTCAAAAGTAATCTATATTCCGCCTTGCATGCTATCTTCGTCTTGCGCGGTGTCTTCCGAGTTGGCACAGCATCCACGATGTTGTGCAGCTTACCCAAAACCCATACCAACAAGACATGTTAGAGACACAATACATAGTTTATCACCGCACCTGAAAGGGTATGAGTATGAGGTCTGGAATCTGATTGCACATTTTAGTTCTTTCAACATAAATTCAATTCCTAGATTACAGAATGTTGCAACTGATTTTTTAGTTGTTTCTGCTGCTAGGTTAGTACCTACTAATAAAAAATGTGCCAGTGAACTTATTTTCAGACCAGCAGTACTAGATAAGTTTACAAATATGAGGGTGTTTTATGATGATGAGCAAATTATCAATTTCCTAACAAATGACGAAACTTTCAAAGACTCCGTGATTGATGATGAAGAACATCAAGCAAATATACAAAACGAAGAAGCAACCAAAGGAAATTTTATGCCCAAAAGAGTAAGGACACTGGAAGGGATGTTTGACTTACATAAAAATTTTAGAAATCCAACCAATTTCAAGACTAACAGATCATCTATGCAATATGAACTAATCAATTTAGGGACAGAGGCTGAGCCCAAATACGTGAACTTGGGAAAGTGTTGCTTGCCCAGAGAAAGGAGTAGGTTTATCAATTTTTTTTAGCAATACAAAGATATATTCTCTTGGACATATGAAGACCTAAAGACATATGGAACACATATCAATCATCATGTTATTCCCATTAAGGTGGGCATAAAACCATTCCAGCAACAACTGAGGAAAATGCATCCAAGGTTGGAACCTTTAATCCAAAATGAGGTAAAGAAATTACTTGATGCAAAGATTATTTTTAGAGTCTGACATTCCTAATTGGTAGCCAATTTCGTTCTAATGAGAAAAAATTCAGGAGAAATAAAGATAACTATCTAAAGAGCTTCATATAAAGATAACCATATAGTTCCACCAATGGAACAAATTCTCCAAATGGTATCAAGTTCAAAATTGTTCTCCTTATTAGATGGATTTACAGGCTATAACCAAGTATTGGTGGATGACCAACATAGGCTGAAAACTACATTTCGAATGAAGTGCGAAAAATTCTCCTATAGAAGAATGCTCTTTGGTCTCATCAATGTTGGAGCTACGTTTCAGAGGGAAATGGATATCGCTTTTCGGGGATTGATCGGCCACATTGTGGTTGTATATCTAGACGATGTGACAATTTTCTCTAAGAAAAGGGAAGATCATGTTTTTCATTTAAAACTGTTTTTTTATCGTTGTAGAAAGTATGACATCTCTTTGAATCCAAAGAAAAACATTTTCACAGTTTTAGAAGGAAAATTGTTGGGTCATATTATTTCAAAAAAGGAAATCTCCATAGAACTGGAAAGAATAAAAGTTATATCTCATATTCCCTTACCCCATAACAAAAAAGGTATGCAATCATTTATGGGTACCATAAATTTTGTTCGAAGGTTTGTTCTAGACTTTGCACAAGTCGTGAAACGTTTGCAAAAAATGGTGAAGCAAAGTGTGCAATTTAAATGGACTGATGTGGATAAGGTTTCCTTTAATGACATCAAAGCGCAATAGCTCATGCACCTTCTCTAAGAAGTCCTGATTTTGAAAAGGATTTTATGCTGTACACTTTCGCTTCAGACAACTCGCTGGCAGCAGTGTTCACACAGAAAGGAGAATTGGGAGATGAGTACCCAATATAATTTATGAGCACCGAATTACAAGGGGCTGAATTGAATTAACCTGCTATAGACAAACAAGCATACACATTCTTTAAATAAGTAAAACAATTCAGACCTTACATTTTGAAGAACATAACCAAAGTAATAGTCCCTCATCCAACTATCAAGACCCTCTTCATACAAAATTAATTGGGTGAACGTATAAGAAATTGGGTGACAACGTTGTAGGAGTATGATTTATAATTCAAACCAACCACTATTATCAAAGGTCAAGGGCTATGTAATTTAATTGCAGAAATTCATACTATTGAAGATTGTGATTGGGAAAATGAAGTAGAGTTGAACATGATTGATGTATGTCCTATCTTTACTGCTCTCGAATCTTGGTATAGATACCTCGTACATTACCTCCAACAAGGATATTTACCATAGCATTATAAATATAAGAAACAGAGGGAGATTCATCTAAAGTTAACCTATTACCTGATAATTGATGGATTTATTTTCAGGAAGAACTACGATGGAGTATTCCCAAGATTTCTTGAGCAAGAAGATGCTTCCAAAGTCGTTTAGGAATTGCATGATGGCCCTACTAGAGGAAATTTCGCTGGAGATACTACTACTCACAAGATCCTTCAGGTTGGCTATTATTGGCCAACATTATTTAAATATTCTCATGCCTATGCGAGAAAGTGAGACGTATGTCAAAGAAGTGGTGGAAGATTAGAAAAAATAGCTAGACCATTGCGACTTGTTATTATTTCAGAGCCTTTTGAACAATGGGGTATAGAAATCATTGGAGAAATAAATCTAAATTCTTCTCTATAGCATAAATATATCCTCACAGCTACGGATTACTTCACAATATGGGTAGCAACAGTTCCACTATGCAAAGTGAACGAGGAAGTGGTCATCAACTTCTTACAAGAAAACAACATGACTAGGTTTGGGGTTCCAATTTCACTTATTTTTTATAATGTGTCTTATTTATCATCCATTAAAATAATTATATTCATTAGTGAAAATGGAATCAAATTAAATTATTCCTCCAACTATTATCCTCAGGGAAATGGGTTAGAAAAATCAAGAAACAAAATTTTTATCAGGATTCTAAAGAATAATGTTATTGAAAATCAAATAAGTTGGCACACAACTCTCCCCAATGCATTATGGACAAATAGGGTCACCCCAAATAACTTCTTAGGAGTGTCACCTTATACTCTGGTTTATGGGAAAGAGGTTATTTTATCCCCTAACATTCTGCTTCCATCCTCTCGGTTATCTCAAGCCTCACGGGGATCTGGCAGTGATATTTTACAAGCTCGTATTAACACTTTGTTGAAGCTTTTCCAGAATTAAGTCTAAATAAATATTTAAACAACAACAAGAATTTTTCAAGAGGTGATTTGATAAGTGAAAATATGGAAAAGGGAGTTTTTATATAGGAGACTTGGTTCTAAAGTGGGATCACCTGCATGCTGAGAAGGGAAAACATACTAAATTTCAACATCTATGGGTTGGCCCCTCAACCTATAAGTTGCAATATTTACAAGGGAAGGAAGAGATAGTTCCTTTTAATGGCCTTGTTCTCAACCTATATTTCACCTAGTTCTTTTAGGGAGTCCTTTTGTACATAAATAAACTATTTCTTGTATTTTCTTGTTTTCATTCCATTTTCTTTGTTTTACTAATTTACTTTAATTTATTTGATTTTGTTTTAGAATAAGTCAACTCAATTTTTGGTGCTTGGGGACATAGGGATCTTAATAATTGTAAAATTCTTTGAAATCCAATAACTGCTTATTGGGAGATATGTGCAATATTTTGATCTAAAATGAGATTCTTTAATTAATAGACTGCTGAAAGGGAAGCTATTTCAATAACACATTGAAGTCTTGTTTAAAACCTTAAAAAAATAACCAAGGTGTGTGAGGTCTAGAATACTATCTTGGGGATCCATCCACCTTCACACTAATATTTGTCCGAATAAGCTTGCCATGATAGACCCACGGAAAGGAAGCAAAACTAACAGGTGTATGGCATTCAAAGTAATCCCATGCCACAAAATGAAATCCAAAAGGCTTAAGATAAAGAGTCAAAATTCCAAAACAAAAAAAAACATCAAGAAGATATACTGAAGAAATAAATGAATATTGATTTCTTATAAAGGCTCTTCTCCGTCCATGAGATGAAACAAGTCATCAATCACACAAAAGGACATCATGGATCCAAGAACCTAAACCATTTTCTCAAAGTAAAAGAAGAAATCAAGGAAGACTCAAAAGACAAATGTCTTTAAGCATCAAAAGAATGCAAATGGCAAGGGAATGAGGAACAAACGAATATACCTGTCTAACTCTGCCACGATCCTGTGGTGTCATATCTGATGGTAACCAAATACAGAGGTAAAATGAATCTCACATTTTGGCCCTAAGATATTTATCCGGACTTCTAATCCTAGTTACCCTACCCAAAAGACTAGAATCAATGTGATGCACTGAATTTTATATCCCTGAAGAAGTCTAGTTTTGAAAATGATCTCGAAGGAAACATGGAATAATTTTCTCTAATAAAGTACCATGTAGCAGTTATTGTTTTGAAAAGATAGTTTTTCAGAGATTTGTGTTCACCAACTAGTCACCAATTGTTGCTGGTGCAACCGCCTCCCCATTTTTTTTTTTACATATTAGGGCCCCTCCTTAGAATTTTAAGTTTTAATAATTTCTTAGACTAGTATTACTCCTTGAACCTTCTTTTCATGACTTCGTTTTTCTTAGAGCAATCCAGAAGAAGTTTTTCACTAAGTTAAAACTCAGCTTTTTCTTCCGACGTGTCAAAAGAACTCGACAAGTTGAGCCGACACATCAAAAGAAGTCATCCTTTTCATTCGATGTTTTCTAGATGATTTTTGCTTTATTTTTTCCAAGGATTAAATATTTCCTTCAGAGTATTTTGACAAATTTCCGCTGACAGCATCGGTGAAAATCAGGATTTTGAGTCGACACTATCGACAAAACTTACGTTTTCTTTCCTACATGCTTTATCGAAGGATTTTCTTAATATTGGTTGGAATATTTCGCCAATTTTTTCTGATGGTGTCAGAGAAAATCAGTCTACACAGCCAATGGGTTCAACAAAACTTACCTTTCCTTGTCAACAGTTTTCCCTCGAAACCTTTTTATGAGTTTAGCCGATGGTATTTTCTAAGAGATCTCACCAAGTTTTGCCGACGGTGTCGGCTAAACTCAGGGTTTTCAGTAGAAGTGTTCGACGAAACTCATACTACTGACAGCTTTCATCGGAACTCTTGAACGAGTTGTGTTGATGCTATGTTTTGGCAGCATTTGAAAAGTGTCTGTCGATAATGTCGGTGAAACTCCATTTTTTCAACTGAAACTGTCGTGGATAACTTAAATTTTCATGCCAACTCGATGGAAGTTTCTGATGGAGTTTAAGATTTAGGCACCAAAAATTCATTTTAATCCTCTTGGAATTTATTACCCCAACTACCGCATTTATTAGCATTTCAAGAAATTTTTATATATAAACACGTGGAGGCTTTTACGGTTTGTTACCATTTACCCTGTTTTGAACGTATCTAGTCAACATTTGCCACTTGGACCTTATGGATTGTTTTCTTGAGCATCGTACCCACACCAACACTTACCAGGTACGCCCTAAAACTTTTCTTGTTCCTATATTGTTTTAGAAACCTTAAAGGAACTATGTTTTGGGAGATTTAGGGTTGTGACAATAGGGTTTTTTTCGTCACTATCTGCGGTTGTGGTATTAAAATCCAACCCCAACCCATAAGGGTTTTTTTGACCGAAAAACCACCATAAGTTTCCTGAGTCTAGTTGTGACAGAACCCTCGACTGCACTGAGTGCTTTCTCAGCTTGCTAGCTCGACCATGATTGATTTTGTATCCGCCTTCACTGCTCCATTCGATTTTTCCTTTTAAGACATAGACATGGGCCTGTCGAATCCCTTGGGTTTTATTGATAAATTTATCATAGAACAAAAGTTTCACCAACCGTGCCTTGTCTGGTTTAATTTTGTATGTGGTGATAGGGGAACCTTTGGTGGATTCTCACATAGGGTTTCACCGCATTTCAAAGTTTTGGCCTAGGATTTATTTTCAGGAAGCACACTTTTCCCTCTAGGGCCAACATTATGGTTCAAAAATATTTCGTGGGGTTTTTAGGTTTAAACTAGTGTTTCAATTTTTCCCAAAGTGCCCTTGGTTTCGAGCCACGAAGCCTTTATCATTTTATTGGTTGTTTTCTTACCTGTGAAGAAAGTATGTGAGAATAGGTCTCATTGCTTTAATGTTTTAAGAGCCTAATTAACAAAGACCATAAAACTTGAAGACAACTAGCATGAATGTATTAGAACAGTAATGTAGCTCCCAAAACAACACCTGCACTTGTACTCGTGAATTTCATTTAATTTTTGACCTAATATATACCCTTACAATAAGTGAAAATGTTTGGACAACCAGTGGGAGTGATTTCTATACATCACATAGTTACTTTTGAATGGCCAATTATGAATTGATAAATACATATTTTTTATCCTCCATCATAATAAACACTGATTGAAATCTTACTCTTTGAAAGAAACAATAATTTGTTTTTAACATTGATATCTTAAGCTTCTTAGTTTAGTATTTCATGTCGATATAAATGCATGTTGTTTGAATCACATTGTCACTAAGACATCTATTATTCTGATCATGCTACAGTTTTAGTCTTCACATCATAACATGTCGAAGAAGGGTGGAAAGCAGAAGGCCAAGGTCATCGAGGAGGACTCAGATGTGGAGGTTATTCCCAGAATGGAAATCATTTATGAAGGAAAGAAATCTATCATAGGGGATGAATAGGAGTTTCAATGGGTTCAAATATATCATATGATCCAAGACCAGGATGTCCCGGATGTAGGCCTAGAAGATATACCTTTATATGTAAACATGAGAAAATCGGGTATCACAAAGGCAGCGACGTGCCCCAAGATCTTCCCTTGTGCTAAGGTAATCAGATGGATCCTACCTCGAACAGACTCAAATACTATGATTATTTCCAACACAAAAGGACAAGCCTTTGCTTCCTTCACCCCAACATATATAACCAAGTATTGCAAATTACCTGCTCCACAAACTATGATGACGGATGGATGGGTGAAAAGTGTGAATTTAGACGTCTTTGAATGTGCTAAGCAGACGATGGTAGTAGGAAAACAACTACACCAGAAAGCCACTGACGAGTACAAAACTGCCAGTTTACACACCCCCTACAGGATCATAGCCCTAATGCTAAACAAAAAATTTGGTTGGGATAATGGGAAATTCTACAAGATGAGTTGGATCCCATTGATATACCATGTGGCTATGCAAGGAACCATTTTTAACTGGGCGGATATTGTAGAAAACAGCTTGTCATCATGTATAGTTGATGTACAAGGAGGCTTGACTCAAACAAATCAAAATTTTACATGGGTTCTTATTTGATTGATTATATTTTATGCCTACACCTTCCCAAAGCTCAATTGTACTTGGAATTACACCAAGACCCCCATCTACATTGCCTATCAAATTATTTGGGCACACAAGTACTCCAGCTTCTACAATCTCATCTGCAAAGAATTTCTGATGCCACTGTATGAGATGATTTTCCTCAAAGAGTGCAATTGCATGTTTGAAGGTGCAATGGATATCGTATGTGAATATGGAGACTGCTATTTCTCTAAGGAGGGTACTTATCTGAGGATGTATGGAGGATCTTGAGCTCCATCATTGTTTCCTAGATGCGCCATGGACTATGTAGTCCATAAGGAGGCAGGGAGACAACTATTCATAGATGGATTCAGAAATTTATTATTCAACATGAGGAAAGCCATTTTCCCACCACTGCCATTCTACATTGGCAACTATAAATTCACAAAGGTAAAAAGTGCACCAGAATTTGTAAAGGATCTAGAAGGTTATGACAAGTTTGCAAAACATTGTGCATTTGTAGGAGTTCATTTTGAATACTCCCATCATTTTGACAAAAATGAGGAGACATACATAAATTCTTGCAATATGTCTTCCTTGAGTAAGCATTTCAAAAATAATATCAACACCAGTGGAGGAAAAGGAAACAACAGCACAACAAAACAATAGAATCAACAGGAAGAAGCTGCAAATAAACGAGAAGAAGATGCCCAAACACTAGTGGAAGAAGTTGAGAAACAACTAGATGAAGAGGCTCAAAGGAAAAAATCACAAGAATAAAAACTACAAAAGGAAGAGGAGGAAATACTACAAAAGGAATCAGAAGAAAGAGCATGGAGAGAAGTTGAGCAAGCAGTTGAAGAGTTAAGAAAGAAGGAACAAGAAGACAAGGACACAGAGAGTTTGGACTAGGATTCTACCTAAGATAATCCAACAGATCCTCCTACCCCATCAAGTGACACAATAACAGGAGGCCACATTACTCTTGCAGAGCTTAGATTGGTTCATTTCACTCCATCCAAGAAACATGTAGTGGCTTGCCTAGACACGATATCCTTCGACAAGAATAAGAAAATCATTGCTAGAATATCAGAAAAGAGATTAAAAATCGGTGATCAATCCAATGTGGTCACAGTGATTGAGAAGACTGTTATGCAAGGCACAAATAAGGATCCTTAGTTCCTAGCATCTGTAAGCATAGAGGGCGCACAATTAAATGCAGATAATGTGGACAAGTTAGTAGGAGATGCTGAACATTATAAGGAAATAATGCTTAAGATGAAGTATGCTCTGGTCAAAGAAAGAGGAGAAGGATGAGAGTTAATGAGAAAGCATGATGAAACTTTTTTAAAATTTGAAAGGATCCAAAAGGATTATCATTATTTAGAATTGGAAAAGGATGCACTGGAGATTTTAGTTACAATCATGGAAGGGGAGAAGAAAGATCTTAAAGGCAAGGTTTTGGAGTTAGAACCACAGAAATCTGCAGCAAATAAACAAGCAGGGAGCTGAGAACCCAGGAAGAAGAGATGGAGGTATAGAACAAATCACTCGAGACTTGGATTAAGACAACCACTAAAAGGCAGCCTGATATCACTCCTTTCCATGATCAATATTTCCTAATCCAGAGGAATATTCATTAAGTACAATTAAAACTCACAGAAGAAATATATAAGGTCAAGTGGGTAGGGGTAGGGATGAATTAGATTACCGTAATGTCACTTGATTTCGGAACAAGTCTATTAAATGTGGAAGAAAAGGTTCAAGTCCATCTGACTTGGGTGGAAGCCAATTCAGCATTTCCAGCACACTTGCCTCAAAATGCGACAAAAGGTTTGAAGATAGAATTAGCACTCCTATATTTTGACAACAAATATTCTTTGAGATTGACCACTGCAGTCGAAAAGATTCTGGAAAGATGTGCAGAGTTCTATAAGAAAATGTGATTGGTTCACAATCAATGCCAGACATCTCTAGCAACGAAGATCAAATACTTTCCAAACAAAGATCAGCATTTGAATTATCTTTAGGACATGTTACATGAAGATGAACAAAGCATTCATAAAATTGAAGGCATTAGTGAAGAAGTGGTTAAAACCTGGATTACATAGGCCTCTGTAAGTAATTTTCTCTTGGAATACCCATACAGAGTGACCCCACCAAAATTGGCAGAAGTAGAGTCACAACTGGCAGTGCATGAGCTGGTAACTGTAAGACTACTGGAGCCAGTGGATTACATAACTATTGTCAAAGAGGCAAATGCGTGGGGAGAATACATCTCAAGACCAGCTGGACCCACTTGAAATTTTTGTTTTCTATGTTTTGGCACTTTATGTAATTTATTATTTTATTTTCCTAGTGCAAGGCACTAGAGGGAAAATTTTGAAGTCGAAAAGTCAGGCAATCTCAAAAGTCAGGGTAGTCAAAGAGTCATTTGTAATAGTAGTATAATTAGGAATAGAGGATATAATAGAAAGAACTTTCACTAGCACAAGTATGCTGAGTTATTTGTATGAATAACTATTTTTTCTATGAATAAATAATAACAACTTTTGCTGGGGAAGGACTGAACATGCTTTTATGTGAATTGTATGGAGTGCCAATGTTGAATTACTTCTTATTTAGATTTTGTGCAATTGTGAGATCATTTTGAAGTTATGAGTTATTTCTGCAATGATGAATGATTTTTATTTGTATTTGAAATATTGTGCATATATTAAGTAATGAATGTTTTAATAAACAAAAGCTATCTTTGTTTATTTTTCTACCGTAACTATGTGTGTATAATTTAAATAGCTATCTGTAGAATCCAATATGCAACATTGCAGTACATTACTCTTCTTTATTTAAAATTTTGTCCCCTTGGAGATAGGATGTATTAGTTTAGAATAGACCAGAATACTTATGATTTGCTTTATTTAGAAGTGGTTGAGGAACAAGATTCACATAAGGCGAGAGGTAAGAACCTGCACAGCTCCTCCGAAGGTTCTTGTTTACCAATCCCTTGCATTTCATTCTTAAAACATAAAATCATATAAATTATGGACCTATCCGCAATCATTTAAATAATTAAACACACTTTAATTCTACGGTATTCGAGCCACTAACTGGATGGGTTCTCCACACCAAACAGTGAACGATCTAGTTGGGATTACTTGCTAGGGAGAATCCCTACTATTGGTACTTGGGAATTTTCCAAGCATCAGGACAACAAACACGGTTGAATTTTCATAATCCTTACCCTCTTTCCTGTACTGATATATGTTGTTATTTGTGGGACGTCGACTTGGGGAACCTTCTCCAATATCACATTAGTTAGGTATTCCAATGAATTCTTGACTCGGTGTAAAAACCCATCCGAGTGTTGTTTCAACTGCTCCACACTCTCGGTAGTCGTAGTGGTTATTGCAACTAGTATGTGATTCACCTGATCATAAACCATCTTTGGGGCACTGCTTCCCTCTCTTTGCTTGAACCTTCTTTTCAGCCTTCCTTCTTCAAACTTCCTTTCTTCCTAGGAATCCATCAAAGTCTTGGAGGAATATTCTTTAGACTCCTTGTCATTTTCTTTCTCCTACTCCTGTTCTACCAACATATCAGGTGGTGGACCCTCCTCTGTGTCCAATAGCTCCTCTATACTGACTGCCACTTTCCATTCAATAGGACAATCATCAATAATTTCCTCAATCTTTTCATCCATCAGTTTATACATGGTAGTGAGCCATTTCTTTTCACCATCACGTCGTTCTTGAATATCTATCACATGAGGTCCCTTTTTGAAGCATGCTATGCATCTATACTTTTCTTTTTCCTCCTCGGTGAGACGTGGAACCATTCCTACTCCGTATCATAGCGCATCCCAATATAAGTAAAACTTCATTGCACAATTAATATGACACTCCTTCACATCGAGCCACCAGTGCAATTAAATATAGAAACCATGAATATGTAAAAGGTCGCTTACTTTCTTTGACCAACATTGCATCCTTTGTCAATTGATTAAATAAGAACAATGGTGAGTTCATTTGGATGCCTTCAGTGCACTGCTCTGCGCATACAATTACTACAAAAGTACACTGATTCAGTCTATTATTCCTTACCATCTTCATATCCAACAACTTGGATATGAATTGAACGGATCTATTGTTTATGGTTATGATAACATAGCTACGTTTATCCCAGGAAACGCTATACTTGTTCTTCAACTTCGCAACTTACCTCTTATCGTTGTCCTTGCCTCTAAGGTACTGCGAAGGGTCAACACCCTTCATGGGAAACCCAATAATCTATGATATCAAATAAATCATGACCAGTACCTTAGTGTTGAGCCAAATATACCCTCTGTGGAAAAAATCTAGAAACTGTTTCACACGTATATTTTCCTCTGTTGAACAACCAAAATGCAACATTTGGGTGAGGCCTAACAACCCTGACTTCTATAATCCAAAATCCCACTGTTGTGGCATGCAAATGACCAGACTTCCATCTCCCTGCGCCTGTGTCTCATAAGGTTCTCCTGGGCATTCAAGATATTCCAGTAGGTCATGGTCATTGTAGGTCATTTTCATCAAATGAGGTACAATATTCATTGTGACGTGCACCCCTTTTGGTGTCACAAGAATATTAATCAGATATTGTTGGTTCTTGGAAATATTTTCTAATGGTGCATCTACCTTTCTGGGTGGTATGTACCTGAGGATATCATTAACATTCACCCCCTTTCGCACTGTGGAAACCTCTCCGTCAGTCATCGAGGGGCCAACCTCTGCTTCAATTTCTTCGGCCTTGGTCGAACTTCGTTTGGATCTCTTCTTCTATTGTGGGGACTTTGGATGATTTTCAGCCCTCTTTTCTCTTACAATGCACGACATTTCCTCCTTAATATCTAATCACTCTTCTTCGATTACCATTCTCTAGGGTGGAGACTCATGGGTACTATTGCTTGAAATTATCTGAGCCATTACTACAACTCCATCACTCACTTACTCTCTCTTCGTTATGCTCTACTACTCACCTTCACTCTGATCAGCTCAAATATCACAATGGGTCATCCAACACCCCAAATTTCGACTCTTATAACCTTGAAGACACTTGTGCGAATGATTTTGACCATCATGGCCAAATCCTCCAACGATCGACCAAATCTACCGTCGATTTTGCAAATCCAGCGGTCTATTTACTCATAAGTGCGTGTCTCATCCACTTGCATCATCGCCTGTCTGGTTTAACTATTTTAATTATTTCTTGATTTCACCCTCTCTCACTTCGCCAGATGTCACCAAGCTTCTTTCCTACTACGACTTGCGCATTTGTTCTTCTCTTGTGACCCTCCTTATTGCGATGACATTAGAGGAAATTTGGGGTCTAAAATAGGCCTTTTAAGAAAACGATCCAACCATAAATTATTGTGTATTGGAATTCAAGAACCAATAGAATTTCAATAAAATGAGTCATCCATAATGGTTGAATTGACATACTTGTCAGAAAAATTACTACTTTTTTTTTGTATTTTCAACATATCTCCCTGTATTTTTACTCAAATTTTGAGTGGGAGGGCTCGTTGGACGAGGAATTTAATTTTTCATCCAACGAGTACCCACACTGCATACTTTTAATAGACCCCGTTACACGAAAAATAAGAAATACCTGAAAAAATGTATGATCATCATCATCATGTTTTTTCAAGTATTTCTTATTTTTTGGGTAGCAGGGTCTGTCAAAAGTATGAAGTGTGGGCACTCGTTGGATGCGGAATTAAATTCCTCTTCCAATGAGCCCTCCCGCTCAAAATTTGAGTAAAAATAAAGGGAGATATGTTGAAAATATGAACAAAAAAGTAGTTTTTGTCTTTCTTCCTCCAAAATTAATAAGCATTATTTTATTATTTTAACTATTATTTTATTATTTTTCTTAGGAGGCCCATTTTAGACCTCAAATTTCCTCTAATACCTCCTCTTGAACATCTTTCATTTTTTTACTAGGAATGCATCTTATGCATGGTGCCGCACTTGGCTATCTTGACAGGGCTTTAGCCGACTACCATTCACAAGCTTCAATAGAAATGTGCTATCTAGCTACTATAACTACAATGCACCTATGTCGATGATGAAATTATTTACGTAAGGTACTAACCAATGCATTTGTAACTTACCTAGATGCTTCAAAAACTTGCTTTCATAGAGGAGAACCATAGCTCCCTTCTAGAAATACTTTGCTTTGATGTGTTGATCATGGCATGCCTTCTTGCGATCCTTTTCGACTTGTTGGTGAAATCTAGCGATGAACCGATCTTCCTCAAGAAACAACAAATACGCCAATATTTCTTCAAGGGATCCTTCATCTACCATACTTGTTTCTGCTGTGATGTGCAGGCTGGGAACAATGTACTCTATTGGAATCACCACTTCTTGGACATAGACGAGCTTGAATGGCGTTTTCCCCTTCAATGCTTGCATGTCGTCCTGTAGGACCATTATATCGCAGGAATATTCAAATCCCAATCATCATGGTTTGTGTTACATACCTTTGCTAACGCATGCTCCAACACCTTGTTGAATGCTTCGATTGTTCCATTCACTTGGGGGTGATAGGGAGTGCTCTTCTTGTGTTGAATCTCTAATTCCTTCCTCGTTGCGCTAATAGTGCGATTGATGAAGTGAAAACCTTGGTCGCTCATCAATATCTTTGGACATCCAAACTGATTAACAACATTTTCGAATAGAAACCTCACTGCAGTCGCAATAGTATAATCCATCACTAGTGCTTCTTCCACCCATTTAGTCAAGTAGTCTGTCATAGTGATAATATATCGCGTACCTATCCTCTTTCATAGCAGGTTGATGGGTCGCAAAAAATCCACTTCCCACTTATCAAATGGTTGCAACGTTACCTAAGGTACTAATGGAATCTCATCCTATTGCAATGGCTTCCTGGTCATTGACAAGAATCACAACTTTTTTCATAATCTGCTACATCACTGTGCAAGGTTGGCCACCGGAGGATATCTTGGAGTATTTTCTTGGCAGTTACATGACTTCCATAGTGTCCACCTGCAACTCTGTCATGTTCTTCAACTAATATCCTTTCCTTCTCATCTGGTAGGACATACTGACGTAGAATATCGTCTGGCCCCATATTGTAGATTTGTTCAACGATTAGATGAAAATATGCAGCTCGAATGACCAATTGCTTCTTCTGACTAGTGGTGAAATTGTTCGATTCTTTCCCTGTTGACAAAAACTGAATAATTTTTTCATAATGGTCATCCACCATTCAAAATTTAAACTACATCGCATCAGGTAAGCCATCCTCGATGCTAGTTGGTTCTTCTCTTGTCTCAATCCTTTAAAAATGATTAGGTCCAACATTCAATTGACACAGTTTCACAATAATCTCAAAATCAAACTCTTGAAAGAGTAGCAACCATCTATAAATATCCCCCCACAATAGGCTTGTTGACCAAGTACTTTAATGTGAAGTAATTAGTAAACATCTTGAAATGTCCTGCCAACAGATAATGACAGAATTTTTGCAGTGCTTATACCATCATCATTCCTTCTCACTCTGTCATTGTGTAGTTCCTTTCCACATATGACAACTTCCGGATTGCGAAAGCGATTAGGTGATCAATTTCTCTGTCACCTGGTTGTGCCAAGACTACTCCCAATGCAACTAATGATGCATCGACATGGACATGAAATTCCTTCATCCACTCTATAAATACCAATATTGGTGTCATGACCATCTTCTTTTTAAGAGTTTCGAGACTCCCCTGAAACTCATGACTCCATTCGAATTTCACATCTTTCTTAAACAACTTCTACATTAGTGTTGTGGTCGCTGCGTATCCTCTTATGAACTTTTGGTAATAACCCGTATGTCCCAATGTCACCCTAAGTTTTTTCACCATCAATGGTGGAGACAAATTAACAATTATCGTGATCTTAGTAGGATCGACCAACATTCCTTCTTTACAGACGATGTGCCCTAAAAAAATTCCAAACGATGCACAAAATACACACTTTCTCATATTTAGTGCAATCTGGTGTTGTCGACATCTCCCTAACATCATTCATAGATTGGAAATGTGGTCTTTCACCAACCCATAGAGAGTCCAATCATCCATATACACCGCCAAAAATTTCTAAATGAAATCCTTAAATCCATCGAATACTATCCTTAAGAATATCGCAAGTGCATTTTTAAGGACAAACGACATTACTGTGTACTAGAAACACCCCGATTCCATCACAAAAGTTGTCTTATGTCGATATTCCTTTGCAAAATGTATCTGATGGTATCCCAAAAATCCATGTATGAATGAATAGATCTCTTGGCCACCAACTCCTTCCAGTTTTCGTCAGTAAATGGTGTTGGGAATGGATCATGAAGACATGCATCATTTAGTTTTTGGATATTGACGCAGATCCAAATTTCTCCCATATTCTTATCTTGAACAACCATAAGACTGATCCATTTTGACTCTTCCATAGGTTCTATGATGCCTGCATTGAACATCCTATCGATCTCAAAATTCAATCGTTCCTTGTATCGCAGATTTTATCGATACGGACATTGCTTTAGTGGAATTTTCATTTCTCCCAAGTCTCCTAAAATCCCTTTCATTTCAAAAACTTTAGTCAAAAACAAATCCTAGAACTTGTGTGGTAGATCAATAGTATTCTCCATAGTATCTTCGTCCTAATAATATCCTACATTGGAAAACTTTGGGTCCTTCGCCGTCCCAATATTGACCTTCCTTATCTTCATAAGTTGTTGGACTTTGTATTTCGGCATCTCCGGTGCTGGGATATCCCGACTTCTTATAGATTCTACGATATTAATATTCCTTGGATCATCCACATCGTCAGGTTCTCTTATCACATTGTAACATTCTATCATCAATTGCATCACTAGTGTCTCATGCGATTCTGCAGGAAATATGACTAGGACTATTTCTAAGATGACATCTTGGATGTGCTGAAGTGAGCTATGTATCACTGGATCAATGTCTACAAAGCTAAAAGTGTGGATGAAGCAGAATGTCAAGTATTCCCATGTTATAATATCCCTTCATATTTCTGCTGATACGTACCATTTTCGCGGCATCTCATCCAATGTGTGGACAAAAGCATGTACCCATTTGTTCTTCGGCCTTGACACCCATGTAGTATGACATGTGATCATATGATCATTGGGATCATTCCTTCCATCATACTTCTAGCCGTAATAGTGCTATGTTTCTCCAAATCGAACTTCCATCAGTATGAGAAATATTGACCAACCGCCATGTTAGCACTATGTTTGAATTTTTGAATTATGGGCTTGTAAGGTTTGAAAATGGTCCTATTTGATAAATTTTATGGAAATGCCTTTCAGGTTATCGGGTTAGCACGCTTTACATTGAGAGCCGTTGGATGGAGAGTGGATTGTGATCTATGGTGATAGATGTTTTCTGTAGATTGAAACATGCAGTAGCAGAAATAGGGTAAAGAGTGTCAAGCTTTAACGGTTCAGATTTGGGATGGTGAATATCGATGGTGGAAAGCGATTCCGTGGAGCGGAGATGTGAGGAAGGATTTAATTTTGAGATTCGTGGAGTCCGTTAAAGGTGTGTGATGTTGGAGGGTCGATATCGATGCAAATCCATATCTATGTCCCTAAATGATTCCGATCGATAAAGATGCATAGAGGGAGAAACTTTTCCAAATCACGGAATGTGTTAAAAGGATAAAGGATCATATGACTGAGATAAAGGTGGAGATAGATCTGCAGTTGTATTCAATTCCGCAATCTGAACTAGCACGCATAAAGTTGAGATTTTGAATCACAAAAAGTGGTAGGGGATACAAAGATCAATGGTCATGACACGAGGTCGGGGTTGATCAACGGACGTGGTAAATTCTGCGTTCTGAAGGTTCCCAATTGATTGAATGAGGGAATATTGATGAAGTGTTAAGGTCTTCAAATTTGAATGGCCCCAATGAAGGAGGTTTACTAATTAACGGTTGATGTTGATTCTTTCAAATCAAGCTGTGTAGGTGTTTAGTGTTGGAATCTGGTGTGAAGATGCTACGTACCAAATGCTCCGATTACAAAGGAAAGGATACACATGGAGTTGAAAAGGTTTGTTCTTTTTGAGCTATGGAGCTGAAGATAACCCGACTGAATGTATGAAGCACCAGCATTGATAGGATCGAAAATACTGCGTGAATGGACAAGGTAGCCATTCTTGAACCCCCTGAGTATTTCTGAAAATGGAAAAGAGGGGAGGCCATGTACACGTGTATGATAAATACAGGATGGGTTCATATTGATGTTGTAGAATCTTTTCAACCTAGTAAAGGTCATGTCCTGGTCAGGTTTGGTATAGAAAGGATGTCCTCACACACGATCTGAACAATAATCATATCCCTCAATGCTATTTGTGACATGCTTTAGGTGAAAATTATGTCCACAGCACCACCGATCCTCCCGACTCCAAAGATCCATCACGATGCTTATGTAAGAAGCAATGGGAGATCATGAAACTTGGATCTTTGAAGTGGAGAATATGGCCTCTACACGAAGAAAAGGGATGTCTAGCCAAAACCGTTCTAAATACAACCATCAGCGTAAATGAAATGTCAAATAATGTCAAGTCCAAATGTCATGATCCATATGGACAACAACACAACATCAAAGGAAGTAGAATGACTGGATTTTCAGCAGGAAATGGAAATCCCCACCCATGTGTCCATTCTTGTTTCCATTATGATGACCAAATAAGGAGTGTGCAATAATGCTAACCGGTCATATCCATGTCCATATTCATCACCCTATACAAACGCCACCCTCTAGAGCCACTGAAGAGTAGGAGATGAGTGAATGCTGAGGAGAAAATTCAGAGCGTTAATTTGCATAAGGTCTTGAGTTTTCTAGAAAATTACAATGGATGTTTGGTTTGAGAAGCTCATCTGTCAGGTAGTGTTGACGGTTGGAAAACACGTGTTTATGTTCCCATATCATCCTTGGTGTTTACACTAGGAAAACACTAGTCATCGGGGAACAAAAGTAAAGAACTTTGAGAGATACACCATTTTCATATATCCATACCTCTACCTGCATGGTGCCTGGGTTTTCATGTCCTATGGGTGTCCCTCTAGAACCCCCAGATACAATCACTTCCTCCAAATCCTCGGTACGTGGTGATCATGTTTAGTAGTGACCAGTAGGAGCGAATGCTCATCCTGGATGGATGGGTGTCCAAAGTCTTCATCACCGCCTTTGTGAATTTTAGTTGCCAACTTTGTCTGAGGTGGTGAGGAGGTCGAAGGCGCACCCCACCGTATTTCTTGTAGGAGATCCCACCTCAGGGGAGGTGAGGATTACAAGAATGACAAGCGACTACAAATGCTTGTTTCTGCCAGAAGAAATGTATCCCTTCTTCAAGTCCCCTCATACAACAGTGTTACCTGTAGAGGGGGGAGCTGTGAAGAAGGCTGAGCATGAAAAGGATATAAAATCCTTTTCCATCTTTGAACCCATGCAGAAAGGTTCCTTTGAGCACAACATGAACAAAAGGGAAGGACACATTACTGAATTGATAGACAGACAAGTGGTCGAGCCTAGTCAGAAATGAGCCACTAGAATCATCCTGAGATGTCCTTTTCATGACCCACAATCTCAGAAAAAGAAATGTCATGCTTCCATCTAGACCGAGCACGCACATTAGCTCCATTCTTCCTGTTTAAATATATGTAAACCATGGCAGAAGTACCATGCTCTAGTTGTTAGTTTTGATTATGACTGTAAATAGTTTCAAATCCTATTTCAAGGATTAGCCTCGGGGGTCTGAGACATTATAAATTGGCTCCCAACAGAGGGGAGAAAGGGTTGGGTTTTTAAGAGTGGAGAGGCTCTGTATTGTAATGGGTTTATTATTTCAGAGATGAATAAAATTGAAGAGGAGGAACGTTAAACCTCTCATGGAAAAGATTCTTGTGCCATATTTTTCTTCAATAAGTGGTTTCTTTATGTGACTGTTTATCCTTTTTTCACTCCATTTCGTATTTGCTTTCATGTTTGAGTATTAGTGTATATGGGCCAGAATTCATCTCGCATGGTCTAGGTCCATTGTTCAAGCATTTTAAAACATTTTCTTCTAAAGTCTTGCAGAATTCGCCTCAGTTAGGTGCTTTGTTTGATGGGTTGTCTCCTTCTATCCGCTAATCAACCTGCTAATACCTCCAAATTGAAGAAACGATGTCTATATTTCCTCTATCCACACACCTTCATAATTCCTACCTCCTGCAACCTACTTTCAGACCTGATTGTTGACTCCATCTCACAATGGTCTCCTCTATGATTCTCCCAGCAAAATTAATAAAAACAAATTCGTTCTAATCGGAAATATGATCTTCTGGCCGTCTTTGATTGAATATTTTGAGTATGAAAACCTTGTAAATAGTGAGAGATCCCTATCTGATTGTATTAGGTCAAAAATATAGTCTAAAGTGGTTTTGATGTTACCTCGGGATTTACCTTCAACAACCTGGGTATGTTCTGAGTGCTAACATGTTGATCAATTTCTTATGCGTCGCCCACCATTTTGCTAGAGTGGCCTTCAACGCTTCCTCCAATTCCAACAATCACTGATGCTCTGATACCTTATCTTGAAACTCATCAATAAAATCAATCAAATTGGGTAGCCCTTCATATGTTGGTTTCTCAATAACCTTCTTTGCGACCCAACACAACGACTGAGTGACTCACCCACACTATTAGATTGATACTTCATGTAGTCGATTCTTCCAATTTTCCAGTGCATCATCAAAATTCGATGATGCGGAGCTAACACTTCTCCAGCTTATCTCCCCATCCATAGTGGGATGGATGTAGTCTTCTGAAATATTGTATGTGTGGTTCCATCCTCCTATGACTTCCTCCTTCACTGGTTTTACATATCTTCTATCTTCACTCAAATCCAATGGGGAAATGATTTGCATGTCGCAATTCTCAAAAGTCATCACTCTCTTCTTGAATTTGATCACAACTAGATTGTTAGTATCCCATCCAATCCCTAACAATGTGGGATATGAGCTACCCTCGTCGACTATTTCAATAACATCAAAATCTGCATAAGTCTTCATCCCTTCTACTTCAACCAGTAAGTGCGATACTCGACCAATTGGCGATACCATGGCCTGCTTTTCTAGTCGCAGTTACATATGGGACCAAACCAACTGTGGTTTCCCAATCCTTTTCCATGTTTTCTTTATCAAAATTCTGACATCTGAACCTAGATCGAAGATGTTCGAGTCCACATCATAGTCGCTAATTTGGACATTCATTCTCATCTCCCTTCTAGTTTTCTTCTTATGCAAAGAGTTTACAACATAGTCTTATCGTCCCATTCTCTGGTTGATATAGTAGACTTGTGATCTCGTCTAGTGCATCAGGATCCTTCGCTAACGACAAAAAAGTTTCTAAAAAACTTCACAACGTTCCACCCTACCGTGATGGTCTTGCTACAAGTGTTGAATTGAAAGCATGTGGTATTTCATAGATATGCAACTTATCGATATCTCTTTTATGATGTCTCTTGCATCAAAGAATGTGTATTTCTCAGTGTCGACATTGAACTGCACCTTCCTTCTAACCTCCATTCGAATCTGCAGGATTGGACCACCATCTCCCATTGTCATGCCTCCTCGAGTTATGACCCTAACATATACAGGTTGCATCATGGGTTCTGCTGAAAGTTTCCCCAAAATCAACCCTTGATTCTAGTTTTGAGGCTGATTCATAGCCTGGTTCACATTCTGGTTCCGGTTCTGCAGTGGTGGAACATTCTTAGCTTTCCATTTTATGATCAATTGTGGGAAATCTTCAAAAGTATGATCTATGGCGGTACAATAAGTATATTGCAACTAAAGGTTTGGGAAATCTTGCTAATAATGGAGCAATAATTTGTAATTGTAGCATTGTACAAGTCCATGACCTCATTCTCCTCCTTGATCGAAACCACAATTCCATCCTCCTTGAAATCCTCCATGGAATCCTCCTTGTGGTTGGTACTGCGTTTTATTAAACTACTGCTTCAGTTGATTAATCCATGGATGAATATACTAATGTCAAAACCCCAAATTTTCACAAAAAATTAAAATTTTGAGATAACAATAAATGCTAAAATCTGCAGTCTACTATCTGCTAATGGTTTGCATATAAGAAGCAGTCAAGTAATTAGTTTCATTAAATTCTAATTTAATAACTTAACAGTTTATATTTCGTAACAAGAATAAAATCTTCTTGTGTGATGTTTGCTTCAGTTTACTGATTAGTATTTTCATGTCAAGTAGGTGGAATCTACTTTTGAATCTGGGGCTTACTTAGCAATCATGCTAACGCAAATGAATACTGATTCTTACAGGTTTACAGGTATGATCGATCGAGTATATATTAAAAGATCTTTTAAGTGTCAGCAGTATTTTATTTGCAATTTGAAAAGCTTAGTAAATAAGCTGCTAAACTCTAGACAAATCCGGTAAGGTAAAACCATTTGCCTTTCTTTAGTTTTTCAAGTAGACAAGTTCAGAAGTAAGTAACGACAGTACAACATATTCACGACTCTAAAAATTAGAATCTCATTACAAGTATTTCTACTTTAGTCTATGTAATTTGTAATGTTTATAATGATTGTTATTGTCAGTATTTATGCAATAGTATCTTATCTTTCCTGTGTAATTATTGACCCTCATTTTGTTTCTGCAATATAACGTACAGCCTGTTATCTTCTGGACAATAAAAACCTTCGATTGTGTAAACTACAACCATCATGCCCTTCTATATGAGCTCATGGTTACCTATATTTTTTTTCCAAGTCAAACTCTATGGTTCTAGTAATTTTTGGATTCAATAGGGTCATTCTTATTCTGGTTATCATGTTTACTTCTATAATTACCTTACTGTCCACTAGACATACTGAAACGAGAATAAAAACCAAGTTGAGTTATACTCCAAGCTCTATCAAAGTATTGTCGCTTGAACTATGTAATAGAATTTTGTAATAATATTCTTACCTTCAGTTTTGTACTACTTCAAGCTTTGATACTATTTGAGTTATCAGTTCATGTAAGATTTATAGATATGCATACTCTATTTGTTCAATAGGCATTCAATCTATAAGTAGTTTGTTGTTATAAACGTTTTTAATCTAGAC
This sequence comes from Pseudotsuga menziesii, assembly GCA_001517045.1. Classification (NCBI taxonomy): domain Eukaryota; kingdom Viridiplantae; phylum Streptophyta; class Pinopsida; order Pinales; family Pinaceae; genus Pseudotsuga; species Pseudotsuga menziesii. The sequence goes on along the minus strand of LPNX010728973.1, from coordinate 598,584 downwards.
TTTATAATCCTTTGCATTATTACATTGTGCTATTTATAAAGTTTAGACTTGTAATATCGTTATTACAAAAGGTTTACTATGTATAAGCTATAGTTTATCTTTGTTACTAGAGAAACTATAGTTATTTAATATCTAGCATGAACTCTCTTATATGCACACTTTATCTCTTAACTATAGTGTATACCTAACACATTGATCTAAGTTTAATACATGAATTATTTGATTTTTATCAAATAAATAAAACAAAGCTTAGAGGAAAGATATTCAACTCTTTAAACCGCAATTGCAATGTTGTAATAGAATAACATAAGGTTCAAAATGGAATTAGTCTTATGCATGAATGACTATTTGGGTTTTAACGAAGGTTGAAGAGTAACATTTCTTGAAGGGTCAACGAACCTTCACCATGGATATTATTGTCCCTACCATACAATAATGTGCAAACGAATAAAGATTTGGATAGCGAATTGTTGGGTTGACATTATGGTTTACTCCACGCTCCAATGATCAAATAATTGGATTATTGTTTTTATGCAGGAACTATAGGACATGACACTCGTTGCATGGATTAATTTGTTTTCTACATGGTTTATTCCTGTCGACACATGGGAAATATATAATGCTACCGAAACCTAACCATTATCATTTATGTTCTACAGTTTTCGCTGGCTCTAGGGTTGCTTGGCTTGTCTCCCATGGTGACCATCGTTCCTCCTAGTTACAGTTGCCTTGTTCCTTGACTCCGTGCTGCTTTTGTTCTCCGGTGTGTGGTTTTTAATGCCATTTGTAGTGGCTGGTTCTTACTGTTGAAATATTGTAACTTCAAAGAATATTCTATATGTATATTTTTGTGGTCCCCGATGGTCCTACCAGGAGAACCACTTGTATTACATTGTACCCCAATGATCCTAATTGGAAGAACTAATAAGATTCATGAGGTAGTCCCCTCTAATTGTAAAGGTGGGTCATTAGCACCCCAGTGTGGTTACTTGAGCCTACATGTGTAACTAGAGCCTACATGATTTAAATCGAGCCTACATGTCAAATGAGTTACCTTAAGTGAACGGATGAATATAAATAGAGGTGTAGTGCTCCTCATTTGTGACACACACACTCTCACTTGTTTAGCGCATTAGTGGAGAAGAGAAGTAGTTGGAGAAGGAGGAGGATCAGGATTTGATCTCCTTGCTGGTTTTATCTTTTATCTTTTTGGGGCATCTATATTGAGGAAGCTTTTGCTGGGTTTTTCCCTTTAGGGTTTTCCCAGGATAAATATTTGTGTTCCTTTTTTATGGTTGTCCTTGTCTATCTTTCAGTGATCCTGTTTATATGCTTTTGTCATGAAAATGAAATGAAATACTGGTGTCTTAGCTAAGCATATGAAAATTTAACATGGTATCAGAACCACCCTGAAAAGAAGACATTGTGCAGCTACAGAATCTAGGGATTCTTACTTTTTGGTTCTCTCTCCACAATTGATCAGCAAAAGAAGGCTAGGCTGACTCTCCATTGAAGGGTGCATCTTTCTGTCAAAGAGGAATTCGATTCCAAGCATTTTCAGTTTTTGGTGTGGGAAATTAGGGCTTCTTGCAGAAGAATAATTTTTTAGTGATCCCAGCATAGGATTTCTCTCCTCATCAAAATCGAATTCTAGAGACATGGATCAAGTTTTTTGGTTGGGTGAAACTCCGGGAAAGTCAAACCCTAGTTTGACCCCAAGCTAGAAAAACCCTAAATACTAAAACTGCTAAGTTTTGGTACATTCACTATATCCTGCGATTGGTGGAGGTTCAGGAGCTGAAAATTGTAGAGGCTGAATATAAACTCCTTCTATACACTGTGTCCACAATTCAGCCTTAGATTCTGTATATTCTGGGAGATATTATCCCTCCAAGTTAGGGTTCCAGCCTCTTCCAGAATTCATCCCTAAACAGGACACTTGGGGAAAATTGCTATAGCTTGGGATAAATAGGTCCAAATAGAAATCCTGAAGATGTTCCACAAAGGGAACAGACTTTAATTTCTTTGGTCCAAAGTTCAAACCCAGAATAAGAAACAGTGACACATGGCATGATGTACAACTTCAGAGTTTTGAACAGTCCTGTAACAGGTCACCTTGGGAAAAGGATCATAAATCCAAATTGTTGAAATTTTTTTTGATGAAACCTATGGTGTTGGATCAAGGACATACAATGTTACCTCAGTGCAAAATTTCAGACACAGAGAGGTAGCAATTGCGGATATATCATAGAAACAGTGACAAGCATTTCTACAAAAGCTGAATCGTCTGATTTGAAAGGTGAAGAATCGAGATTTCCAGAATCCAAGTACATCAGTCAACTCACCTTCAAGCACATCTCCTGGTAATATCAGTTTCTCATTCCACAAAATTTCAATTTTTTGTAATTCTCTAGCAAGATGACTTCAAGCACTAAGCTTGAAGACAAGCTAGAAGGCATAGAGAATTTTCGAGCATGGAAATACAGGATTGGTCTCATTCTCCAAGAGAATGATCTTAATAAGTATGTTAAAAAAGAAGTGTCAGAAGCTGAAGCCAAGGAGAAGCACAGAAAGGATATGATTAGGGCACAAATAATTATTGCTGACTCCATTAAGGATCACTTGATTCCTCAAGTGTCATCCAAGAAGACTCCAAAAGAAATGTATGATGCTCTTTCCAGAATGTTTGAGGGAAGAAACATCAACAGGAAGATGAATCTAAGATCTCAACTGAAGAGCATCAAGATGAGTCATGGAGAATCCATCCAAGACTACTTTTCAAGGGTTTCCCAGATTAAAGAGCAACTAGAAGCTATTGGAGATAAGCTTGATGAAGATGAAATGGTTATGACTGCTCTCAATGGTCTCACTAGACCATGGGAATCATTCATTCAAATGATGTGTGCCAGGAAGGAAAAGCATGCAGTTTGATGTGATATGGGAAGACTGCATTCAAGAGGAGACTAGAGTGGAAAATAGAGAAGCCTTACTAAAAGAGGATGATCAAGCCCTAGCCACTCATACCATAAAAATAAGAAGGAACCAACCCATCTTCAAGAAGGGAAGTCACAAAGAGCATCAACCTCCCAGAAGATTCCAAAGATCAAAAGAAAGTCTATCAAGTAAGGACTACTCTGGTTTTCAATGCTTCCACTGTGACAAGATAGGACACATTGCCAGAAAATGTTCTATAAAGAAGCAACAATATAAGCAGAGGATCAACAAAAACAAAAGATATCATGCTCATCTAGCTGAAGATGAGGATGAAGAAGAAGAAGATGAAGGACCTTTGAGAAAGCAAGCAAGAGAAGAAGATGCGGAAGAATATGTATTGTTTTCTGCTCTCTCTGGGTTTGTGAATCTTGGAGAAGACACTTGTCTTATTGATAGTGGTGCTTCAAATCACATGACGGGACAAAAGAAAACTCTATCCAAACTTGAAGAAAAGAGATCTCCTCAGAAAGTATCCCTAGGAGATGACTATCAATATCTGATCAAAGGAGTTGGTGAAGCAAGCTACAAACTTGAATCAAGTAATCCCTTAAAAATGAAAGATGTATTATATGTACCTGGTTTAAAGAAAAATTTACTTTCTATCTCAGCTTTAGATAAGAAAGGATTCAGAGTTTCTTTCATAGATGGTCAATTACTTATGTGGCCCAAAGGAAAGAATATTCAAGATGCAATCATCATTGGTGAAGAAGAAGGGGGCTTTTATAAACTCAAGGGGCACTTAGAAATAGCCTTTGTGCATGAGTCCACTGACCCTAGTGAACTATGGCATAGAAGGCTTTCCCACATCAATTACAAGGCTCTACCTCATGTGAACAAAGTAGTGACGGGATTACCGGACATGAAGATCAAGCATGAAGGCATTTGCAAAGGATCTGCGAAGGGAAAGAACATCAAGAATCCATTCCTGAAGAGTGAAACAAAAACAAAAGGTACGTTGGAATTGATTCATTCAGATGTATGTGGTCCAATTTCTTCCACATCCTTAAGTGGATTTGAATATTATATCACATTTATTGATGATTTTTCAAGAAAGACTTGGATATACTTCTTGAAGGCAAAGAGTGAAGTGTTTGATAAATTCAAGGATTTCAAAGCCTTGATAGAGAATCTTTCTGACTAGAAAATTAAGATTCTTAGATCAGACAATGGATGAGAGTACACCTCAAAAGAGTTTGATGTCTTTTGCAAAGATGCAGGAATAAAGAGGGAACTAACTACTCCCTACAATCCCCAACTGAATGGGGTAGCGGAAAGAAAGAACAGAACCATCATGGAGGTAGTGAAGACAATGATATATGATCAAGATCTTCCAATGCACCTATGGGAAGAAGCAACAAGAACTGTTGTGTATGTACAAAATAGAATATCTCACAGTGCTCTTGGGTTCAAAACTCCAGAAGAGATATTCACGGGAAAGAATCCTGAGGTAAGTCACCTCAAGATATTTGGTTGTCCAGTATATATTCATATACCAAAAGAGAAAAGAAACAAATTAGACCCTTCCGAAAAGAAGGGGATATTTGTTGGATATTGTGAAGTATCCAAAGCATTCAGAATCTACATTCCTGGATTCCACCACATGGAATCAGTCGAGATGTGACATTTGATGAAGAGGTAGCTCTCAAGAGATCCAGGAAGTGCTAACTTGAAGAAGTGTATGAAGAAGAGACACCACCCAGAAATAAAGAAACTACATGTCTCCCTGAAGATGAAGCTCCTGAAGAACATGACATGGAAGAACCACGAGAACCTCCCATGATGGAGATATCAAGAAAAATAAAGCCTGCTTGGACAAGAGAAGTTTTACAAGAGGCAGAAATATATGGAGCTCCTGAAGGCTCTACAAGGGAAAGAAAGAAACCTAATACTTTTTCCAACTATATAGCCTTGATGTGTGTTCTGGTAGAACACGAACCTACAAACTATGAAGAAGCGGTATAGAAGAAAGAATGGGTAGAAGCAATGACTGAAGAATACCAGTCAATAATGAAGAATGATGTATGGGATATAGTTCCCAAACCAGAAGGAAAGAGTATAGTATCCTCCAAATGGATATTCAAAATAAAGCATGCAGCTGATGGAAGTATCGAGAAGTATAAAGCAAGATTTGTGGCCAGAGGTTTCTCTCAGAAAGAGGGAATTGATTATGAAGAGACATTTTCTCATGTAGCATGATATACTTTGATTAGAACTATCGTGGCACTTGCATCCATAATGAAGTGGGACTTACACCAGATGGATGTGAAAACAGCTTTTCTGAATGGTGTTATCGAAGAAGAAGTTTACATAGAATAGCCTCAAGGATTTGAAGTTGAAGACAGACATACTCATGTATGCAAGTTGAATAAGGCCTTGTATCATCTTAAACAAGCTCCTAGAGCTTGGTATGAGAGGATAGATAGTTTCCTATCAAGCATGGGATTTACCAAGAGTAAAGTTGATCCTAACCTTTACCTCAAGGTTGTAGAAGATGAACCTATCATCCTACTACTATATGTGGATGATTTATTCTTGACAGGAAATGAGAAACATAGTACGAAAAGCAAGAAGAGACTAGCAGAAGAATTTGAGATGAAATACCTTGGGTTAATGCATTATTTCCTAGGTTTGGAAGAATGGCAAAGTTCAGAAGGAATATTTCTGAATCAGGGAAAGTATGCAGTAGAGATATTGAAAAGATTCAACATGTTGGAATCTAAAGCCTTATCCAAACCCATTGATTCCAACCTGAAGTTGTTAACTGATGACTCATTAGAGTTAGTGGATGTGACTCATTACAGACAGATCATTGGGTCATTGATGTATTTGTCAAATACCAGACCAGCCATTTGTTTTGCTGTGAACACATTAAGTTAATATCTAGTTCAACCTAGATGGGTTCACTTGGTAGCTGCAAAACATGTGATGAGATATTTGAAAGGAACTATAGACTTTGGTATATATTATGATAATAGCCATGAGTATAGATTGTATGGCTATACAGATGTAGATTGGGATGGAAGTATCTCAGATAGAAAAAGCACATCAGGTGGATGTTATAGTCTAGGATCTACTATGATCTCATGGTTTAGTAGAAAGCAATCCAGTGTTGCACTAAGCACAGCTGAAGTAGAATATATAGCAGCTTGCTCTACTAGTTGTGAAGCCATATGGCTTCGGAAGCTAATGTCAGGATTATTCAACCTAGAGTTGGACACTACCGTGATTCTATGTGATAACCAAAGTTGTATAAAGATGACAAAGAACCCTATGTTTCATGACAGATCAAAGCACATAGAAATCATATATTTCTACATTCGAGATATGATGCAGAAGGGAGCCATAAAGCTCCAGTATGTGAGTACTGATGAACAAGTTGCTGATGTGTTGACAAAGCCTCTGTCCTGAGTGAAGTTCGAACACTTTCGAGACAAGCTTGGTGTGGTTTGAAAAGATATTCCCCGAAAGGGGGAGTAGTGATGTTGCAGTGGGATTGTATCATCCCTGGGCACTTGCCCTAAAGTGATCCAGAGACCTCAGTATTCGAGAATGAAGAGGGATTGTATCATCCCGGGACATCTGTCCATAATAGATCCGGTGACCTCGGTCCTCGAGAATGTGGTAGGATTGCATCATCCTTGGACATCGTCCTAAAGTGATAGGGACTTATTCTCCCGTAATCAATCTGGTGGCTTCGGTCCTTGAGAATGTGGTAGGATTGCATTGTCCTTGGACTTAGTCCTAAAGTGATAGGGACTGATTCTCCCGTAATCAATTCGGTAACTTCGGTTGTCAAGAATGTGGTGGGATTGTATCATCCCTGGACTTTAAGTCCAAAAGTGATCCAAATACTTTTTTGTCTTTGAGTTGTGGATTGCAAGTGTTGCTGATGATGATGATGACATACTGATCGAAAGATCAGAGTATGATGATGATGACGTACTGATCTAAAGATCAGAGTATGATGATAACGCACTATGATTATGATGTTTCTGATCGAAAGATCAGAGTATGATGATGATGTTTCTATGTTGATGATGTTTCTGATCGAAAGATCAAAGTATGATGATGATGTTTCTGATTGAAAGATCAGAATGCGATGATGATTATGATCGATAGATCAGAATATGATGATGTTGCTACTGATCGAAAATTCAAAGTGCTGAAGATGTTGCTGATCGAATAGTCAAAGTGCTGAAGATGTTGCTGATCGAAAGGTCAAAATGTTGAAGATGTTATTGCTGATCGAATAGTCAAAGTGCTGAAGATGTTGCTGATCGAAAGGTCCAAGTGCTGAAGATGTCGTTGCTAACTAAAAGATCAAAAATGATGAAGATGTTGCTGATCAAAGACTGAAGATGTTGCTGATGATGAAGACTGAAGATTGAAGATGAAGACTACATGATGTTGAAAAGCTTCCAATGATTTATAGATGTGTTACCCTACTGATGTTGATGATGTCCCCTATCTCTACTCTTGTTGTTGTTGATGTTGCTGTAGAATACCCTTCTCGTTAAGGGGGAGTGTTGAAATATTGTAACTTTGAAGAATATTCTATATGTATCTTTTTGTGGTCCCCGATGGTCCTACCGGGAGAACCACTTGTATTACATTGTACCCCGATGCTCCTAATCAGAAGAACTAATAAGAGTCATGAGGTAGTCCCCTCTAATTGTAAAGGTGGGTCATTAGCACCCCAGTGTGGTTACTTGAGTCTACATGTGTAACTCGAGCCTACATGATTTAAATCGAGCCTACATGTCAAATGAGTTAACTTAAGTGAATGGATGAATATAAATAGAGGTGTAATGCTCCTCATTTGTGACACACACACTCTTACTTGTGTAGCGCATTAGTGGAGAAGAGAAGTAGCTGGAGAAGGAGGAGGATCGGGCTTTGATCTCCTTGCTGGTTTTATCTTTTATCTTTTTGGGGCATCTATATTGAGGAAGCTTTTGCTGGGTTTTTCCCAGCATAAATCTTTGTGTTCCTTTTTTATGGTTGTGCTTGTCTATCTTTTAGTGATCCTGTTTATATGCTTTTGTCATGAAAATGAAATGAAATACTGATGTCTTAGCTAAGCATATGAAAATTTAACACTTACTTTGCAACAAGTGGAGTTGTTTTTTGTTACCCTTGGCTTGCTGCTTATGAAACCTTTCATCCATTGCCCGCGTAGCTTAATGGCTGCTTCAGTTTCCTTCTCTTGTTCTCGTGGCTCGCCAATGTGTGAGATTCTTGAGGGCTGTTTGGGTTTTCAACTGCACCACCTGTAGGTGACAGTGCTTCGTGAAGTTTTTCGTTGTTCTCCTATTGACAGGTGATTATCAGACTTAGAAATTATTTTACTTACTGCAAGTATAAATAGATTGTATTCATGATTTAACAAGTAATTTGTTTCGCTGACAGTGGTCTTTCACCATCCTTGCAGGTGCTCTCTACTGCAGACTTTAATGGCGGAGACAAAAGGTAGCCAACCAACTATTGCCGTCACTATGTTTTCGGGTAAGCCCCGTGGTCCAAGTGTTGGATTTTCACTCTGCTAGTGTTAGGGTGGTCATTGGACTCACCCAGGGTTTGGAAAACCCTCCCTCATCTCACCACGAGTTATGTTATTGTTTTAATGTTTTTACAAGCTATTGTTAAAATACTTAAATGAAACCCTTGCTAGGGTAGACTCGATTTATATTGAGCACTGTACTTAGTCGAGGCTTTGGATTTATGGCTGGGTTTAAGTTTGTAAATTTTGTAATGAAAGTACTGTTAATAGACTTGTTTGGTTTAACAATGTTTTACATTACACTCTGTGTAAAAAGTTAGGGTTTTACCCTTCTTGAATGTAATGAAGTTTATACTCTATTTGCGTACTCTGTAAGAGTTTATAATTACAATTTTAAGGCTGATACTTACAGTCGTAACTTAAATATTGCTTGTTTTGATTGAAGTTAAGGATTAGGGTTTGACTGGTAAAAGCCCTTGTTTTTGGTTTATATTATTCTTGTTATAAATATTATACAGTTTTTCTATTTTATTATATTTGTCCTTAAAGGACTGTGAGTAGATTATTAAACCGGTTATTAATGGTTACATAATTTATGTAAATTTGGTTTTAATATTTTGATACTTGTAAATGTAATAGTTTTAAGGGTTTTAACCCTGACATTTATTTCTATAGATGTATGCAGATAGTAAAAGAAAAGCATTGTTTCTCTTATAAACACATTTTGTGTAAGTTGATAAGTAACGTGTTTCATTTCTGTACATAATAGTTTTAGTTGGTTCTTTAATAGTTTTAAAAGAACTACCCTATGTTTAACCTAGGTTACTATAGTATTTAAAAATACATATAGATTACGCTCAGAATATGATCTAGGGTTTATTCCCTTTTAAATTTTATAGAGTATTATTTCCTGTGTTGTTATCTTGTTAATTTGGTTAACTGTCACACAGTTTTCTTCAGTTTGTTTTTATGAATAATTAAAATATCACTGTTTATTGTTAATAATAATATTATTTGTATAAATAATATTATTATCTATGTATAATGTATCCTCTTAATTTTATGTTGGTATTTATTTGTATAATAAATAATACTAAGAGCAGTCTATAACATTTATATTTATTTAATAAAATTATTTCTGTAAGCTTACTGAAAGAATATAAGAACTTTCCTACCTGTCAATACTCTTTACATCTATGCTGTCTGTAATTGTATAAGGACAGTTTCTTATTAATAACAACTTAAGCATAGGTTACTACTGTCCTTTAGTTAATAATACTAAGAAAAGAATACTATAATATTTATCAAGTTCTTAATTAGAGTTCATATAGTTGCAGGAAGATTAGTTAGCACTAAAGGAAAAGAGATAAACTATCTGTATTATTTTTACATCTTTTCTTAACATAAATGATAACTTTTAACTGATAATGTTAGTTCTTCTATTTCAATATAAATGTACAGTTTATAGAAGTAGATGATATATATAAGAATGAGTTATATGCTTAAACATACTATTGTTAATAAGTAAGATGATTCTTGTTTCATCTCTGATATTTTAAGTATTCAGTCTAGTTCTACCAGTAACTCTACAAACAGATTAATAATCTTTATGTAATAATAATAACTATCTTCTGAAAGAAAACATTCAATACTCAGAAAAACATAAATATTCTATTCATTCATATTCATATCATACTTCATTCATTTAAACACACTACCTGTGCTAGAGTACGATCTGGATTACTCCAGATGGGGAAAAACAAAGGTAGAATTTATCTTTCATCAAAGTACAGATTCAGCCTCGAAACAACTAAGAGATTTCAACTTAACAATTTACAGCATAACATATAACCATTCATTATTTGCTCACACACAGATATAAACTATAACACAGAAATTAAAAGATAATGGAACCTGTCTTTAGAGCTGGATGACAACAACAATGGGAGGCCATTCCTCCCTACCAACTCCTGGAGAGCGCTCAAACAACGACTTCTCAAGACCCCTGAGCCTGTTCTGGTCTCCTTGGCTGTAACTAGGTGGAGAAAACAACAAAGTACTAGTCCTGACACTCAATACCAACTCTGCATGCTGCAGTAAGACCTTTCAGCTACAAAACTATACTAGATCACCTTCCTGCAGTTTACCCCTCAACACCTTCCTCAAAATTTCCCTTCCCAATGAATTCCTTGAAGTGCATTCACCTGAATGATTCTTCTCTTGGAATGAGCAGCCTCAGCTGTCTACATTGGGTACTTTTTATTAAGATTGCCTAGGTCTTTTTGGGTTAGTTGTCATTAATTGAGCCACCTGCTCTGATCCTACTTTCTTGGGGAATCATGACCCCAAATGTAGGGAGGTTGCCACCTGCAACATAGGAAGTGTTTAGGGATGCTGCCACTTGTCTTTTTTCCTCTCCACCTAGTTCCCTTCACCAACTTGACCAGTAACACTCTTTTTAATAGCTCTTCCAAGCTATTTTCTCCACTTTTATTTATTTAAATTTAAAATATTTAGAATTACATTCCACAACTTTGACTATACTGAGTCATCAGTTTCAACTTAGCATTAAATTTAACATAATGTCTTGGAATAAAATCAAAATAAGATAACAGTATTTTACAAAATTGGGGCATGTGACATACACACCCCCTTAGAATATAACATCGTCCTCGATGTTATTTATTATTCATCCTCTGAAGTCCCCTGGAACAGAATTGGATATGCATCTCGCATTTTATTTTCCAATTCCCAGGTGTCTTCCTCTGGACTAAGGTGCTTGCATTGCACCTTCACCTATCCAATGGTGCAGTTCTGAAGTGTAATTTCCCTCCTCCCGAGGATACAGTCTGGTTCCACCAGAAATTCTCCTTCTGGTTCCACCTGTACAACATTCCAGTTAACAACATCAGTAGCATCATGAACATATGTCTTTAAAACGGAAATGTGAAAAACATTATGTACTCTTAATTTAGGTGGTAATGCTAATTGATAAGCTACTTAACCAATCCTAGACAGAATTTCAAATGGACCACAGTAACGAGGTGCCAATCTTGCACAACTCCCCAGTCTTAGAGAACTCTTTTTGGGCCTTACCTTGATGAACACATGTTCTCCTACCTGAAACTCCTTTGGAGTTCTTTTCAAGTCTGCTTGACTTTTCTGCCGATCCTATGCCACTTTCAGATTTCCCTACACTTGTTTCACAATTTCTTCCATTTCTTTAAACAGTTCTGGACCTAATACCAATCTATCTACTGGATTACTCCAAGAGATAGGAGCATTACATTTCCGTCCATATAAAATTTCAAACGGACTAAATCTAGCTGATGTCTGGTAATTATTATTATATGCAAATTCTACTAGATGTAAATAGTCCTCCCATTTACCTGGTTGATCTTTCACATACATTCTCAATAAATCTTCCAGTACCTGGTTTACCCTTTCAGTTTGTCCATCTGTTTGAGGATGGAAAGAAGTACTGAAATTCAATGTCGTATTTAATCCTTTAAACAAGGACTTCCAAAAGTTTCCTGTAAACTTAGGATCTCTGTCTGAGATTATGACTTTTGGTACTCCATGTAAACAAAAAATCTGCTTTAGAAAAATATCCGCCATGTTGGCAGCTTTGTAAGTAGTTTTAACAGGTATGAAGTGAGTTTCTTTGCTTAACTTATCAACTACTACCATAATATAATCATTCTGATTTTGATTTCTAGGCAGTCCAGTAATAAAATCTAAACTAATCACCTCCCATTTCCAGCTAGGGATGGATAAAGTCTGTAGCAAACCAGCTGGGTGTTGGTGTTCAATTTTTACCTATTGACATTATAAACACCTTGCAATATATTCAGCTACTTCAGTTTTCATATTTGGCCAAAAATACTCTTTTCTTAACATGGTTATAGTTTTTTGATAACCTGGATGACCTGAATATGGTGTTTTGTGGATTTCATCCAGAATTAACAGCTTGACCTTAGGTACATACAGTTTATCTTTATACAGTAAAAATTCTTTTCCATTTAAACTATAACCTTTTATTAAGTTTTTTGTTGGGTTTTCCTTAGCTTTAACTTGCAAATTCTGGTAAATTTCATTTTGTTTTATTCCTTCTTTAAGTTGTTCATCTAAGTTTGAAACATAAGTGTTGATTGCTGTTGCAAAATTCAGCCTTGCGTTCCTACTTAATGCATCAACAACTTTATTTTCTTTACCTTTTATATGCTGGATTTCAAAATCATACTCGCTTAAGAAAGCTAACCATCTAGCTTGTCTGGCATTTAAATTAGGTTGATCTAAAATATACTTCAATCCTTTATTATCAGTCATTAAAACAATTTTTCTTCCAATTAGGTGATGTCACCACATCTTTAAGGCGTGTATTACAGCTGCTAGTTCCAGATCATATGTTGCATAATTCTTTTTGTGAACTTTTAACTTTCTAGACTCATAGGCAATAACACGCCCTTCTTGAGTCAGAACACCTCCTAAGCCTTCATTACAAGCATCAGTGCATACTATAAATTATTTATTAGGATCTGCTATTCTTAAAATAGGTGTGCTGGTTAATAAATTTTTTAACTTCTTAAAGCTTTCTTCACATTTCTGATTCTAGTCAAACTTCTTTCCTTTCTTCTGCAAGGAAGTTATCGGATTTGCTATCCTCAAAAAGCCTTCAATGAACCTCTGGTAATAACCGGTAATTCCCATGAAAGATCTAACATCCATCACATCCTTAGGAACCGACCAATCTTCGATTTCCCGTATCTTTTCAGGATCTACGAAAACTCCTTCCTTGGTCACTACGTGACCTAAATACTGAATCTTATCTTTGAAGAAGTCACACTTACTAAACTTTGCGAAGAGTTGATGTTCTCGCAACTCTTACAAAACAATTTTTAGGTGTTCTTTATGTTCTTCTTCAGTTTTTGAATAGATTAGAATGTCGTCAATAAACATGACCACAAACTTATCTAAATACTTATGCATTATGTTGTTCATTAAACACATGAAGACAGCTAGGGCATTAGTAAGCCCGAATGGCATTACGACAAATTCGTAATGACCATATCTTGCTCTAAAGGCTGTCTTGAAGATGTCTTCATCTTAATCCTCACTTGATGATATCCCGACCTTAAATCAATTTTTGAAAACACCGTGGCTCCACGTAGTTGATCAAACAGATCATCTATGCGGGGCAACGGATATCGATTTTTGATAGTCATCTTGTTTAGCTGACGGTAGTCTATGCATAGTTGCATAGTTCTGTCTTTCTTCTTGACGAAGATGACAGGTGCCCCCCAGGGAGACACACTTGGTCGAATATACTTTTTATAAATTAAATCTTTTAATTTCTATTTTAATTCATTACATTCCAATATGTTCATTCGATAAGGGGCCTTTGAGCTAGGCACTGCACCCGGTACCAGCTCAATGGTGAAATCCAATTCCCTTTTCCGAGGCAATCCTGAAATTTCTTCTGGGAATACATCAACATATTCTTTCAAAACTGGGATGTCTTCTACTTTCAACTTATCTATGTTAATTTTACTTTCCTCATCGGTAATTGTTACTACGTAAGCTTTATATCCTTTTCTAACAACTCTTTTCAATTGTAAAGCAGAAATCTGTCTTACAGTATTTTTTCTAGGAATACCTTTAACACTTACTGGTTTTTCATCACTATTTAAGAATGTGAAAGTTTTATCATAACAATTTAAAATTACTCTATGATGTTCTAACCAGTCCATACCAATCAACAAACCATAAGAGCCAAGTGGAAAAACATTAAGTTTAACAACAATTTCAAATTTATCCATAAGTAAAGCACATTCTTTCACAAAACAAGTTACTTTTCTTTTAGCACCAGTGGCTAATTGAACCAACCATGAATTATCAAACTTATCGACAGATAACTTACATTTTCCCACTATCTGAGGTGCAATATAACTGAGACTAGCTCCTTGATCAAATAAAATAGTTACAGGGGTCTGATTAATCATACCTTCTACTTCCACCATGGAAGTCTAATATTCAGCTTGTCGATTCTCCAATGTTGTGTTGATTCTGGGCATGCTCCTTGCTAGTTCCCCAAAGGTCATCTCCTCCTATACGGTGTGAATATTGCTAACAGTCTTCTTCCGGTTTGGACAGACTAAAGCATAGTGCGGGCCATTACATTCACAGCACTTGATAGGATCTTTATGCTCAAAATTCTTGGTAAAGTTTCCATGATTACTTGCAGTTTCCTTACCTTTAAAATTGTTCTTATTGTTGGGTGTACTATTCCTATTTCCTTGGAAATTCTTGTTATTAGAATAGTTTTTGGTTTTATTGTTCTTAAAATTTTTGTTAGGCACAAAATACCTCTTCTTAGATTCAAACTGATTGTCACTTTTCTTAGCCTTCCAGTTGGCCAAGCTTTCTTTCTTCCGATTTTGCTCGAAACAAAAATTAGCCTTCCTCATAGCTTCCTCCAAGGTCTTTGGGTTATCATATTCAATTCTATCTTTAATATGATACGGTAGACAGCTAAGGAATCATTGTACTTTTGGTTTCTCATCTATAAGGTAGGGTACATACCTAAGTAGACTTAAGAACTTGGTGTTCAGATCTTTCATTGTCATTGAACCTAGCTTCAGTCCATAAAACTCTTTAGCTCTCTCCTCATAATATTGCTCAGATAGGAATTTCTTTTTAAAATACCTCTTAAAGGTACTCTAGTTAATTTCTTTTTCTTTAATACCCTTAACTCTCTTCAAGTCCTGCCACCATATGTCAGCCTTTCCTGAGAGGTTATATATAGCCATCCTAGCCTTTAACTAGTTAGAATAATTATATATTTGGAAGTACTTCTTCATCCTGGACAACCAGGACTCAGCTTCCTCCCCCCTTCTCAGTCTCTCCACTAAAAGTTGGTGGTTTTATCTTTTTGAATTCCCCTGAAATTTCCTCGTAAGGTTTGTATTTCCTCTTCTTGACGTACAGATCATCATCACTACTGTCACTAGTAGCATGGTAATTTTGTCATTCACCAAACACTTCAGACGATGAACTACTTTCAGTTTTTGTATGCTTCATCTTTTTAAATTTTTGTTGATGACTGGCATCTTCAGATTCTGACCTTCTACCCCTACCCTCAGTTTGAAACTTTTCAATTAGGATTTGATTCAGCTCTTCTTAAGCCCTCAAAATCCTTTCATTCTCTCGCTTTACAGACTCCATTTCAGTTTTTAAATCTTTTACAGTTTGTAACAACTCTAAGGAATTTGTGGTTAAATCCTCTAGTATAGGATCTCTGGGTAAATTTCCTGTTTCTGTGGCCGGATACTTCTCCTGTTCATACTCTTCTAGCCTTTCCATACCTTCCTGTTAAACTTCAGAAAAAGACAATTCTCTGTTGAATAACATTTAACAATAAAATACGTTAGCATAATAATTTAATTTACTATTTTATGAAAGCAAGTTGGGCTACATCAAGGTCTAGTGTTTGAACCTTATGCTCTGATACCACATGTCAAAACCTCAAATTTTCACAAAAATTTAAAATTTTGAGATAACAATAAATGCTAAAACCTGCGGTCTACTATCTGCTAATGGTTTGCATAAAAGAAAAAGTCAAGTAATTAGTTTCACTAAATTCTAATTTAATAACTCAACAGTTTATATTTTGTAACAAGAATAAAATCTTCTTGTGTGTTATTTGCTTCAGTTTACTAATTAGTCTTTTCATGTCAAGTAGTTGGAATCTACTTTTGAATCCCGGGCTTACTTAGCAATCGTGCTAACATAGATGAATACTGATTCTTACAGGTTTACAGGTATGATCAATTGAGTATATATTAAAAGATATTTTAAGTGTCAGCAGTATTTTATTTGCAATTTAAAAATCTTAGTAAATAAGCTGCTAAACTCTAGACAACTCCGGTAAGGTAAAACCATTTGCCTTTCTTTAGTTTTTCAAGTAGACAAGTTCGGAAGTAAGTAACGGCTGTACAACATATTCGTGACTCTAAACATTAGAATCTCATTACAAGTATTTCTACTTTAGTCTATGTAATTTGTAATGTTTATAATGATTGTTATCGTCAGTATTTATGCAATAGTATCTTATCTTTCCTGTGTAATTATTGACCCTCATTTTGTTTCTGCAAGATAACTTACAGCATGTTATCTTCTGGATAGTAAAAACCTTTGATTGTGTAAACTACAACCATCATGCCCTTCGATATGAGCTCATGGTTACCTATATTTTATTTCCAAGTCGAACTCTATGGTTCTAGTAATTTTTGGATTCAATAGGGTCATTCTTATTCTGGTTATCATGTTTACTTCTATAATTACCTTACTGTCCACTAGACATACTGAAATGAGAATAAAAACCAAGTTGAGTTATACTCCAAGCTCTATCAAAGTATTGTCGCTTGAACTATGTAATAGAATTTCGTAATAATATTCTTACCTTCAGTTTTGTACTACTTCAAGCTTTGATACTATTTGAGTTATTAGTTCATGTAAGATTTATAGATATGCATACTCTATTTGTTCAATAGACATTCAATCTATAAGTATTCTGTTGTTATAAACGTATTTTAATCTAGACTTTATAATCCTTTGCATTATTACATTGTGCTATTTATAAAGTTTAGACTTGTAATATCGTTATTACAAAAGGTTTACTATGTCTAAGCTATAGTTTATCTTTGTTACTAGAGAAACTATAGTTATTTAATATCTAGCATGAACTTTTTTATATGCACACTTTATCTCTTAACTATAGTGTATACCTAACACATTGATCTAAGTTTAATACATGAATTATTTGATTTTTATCAAATAAATAAAACAAAGCTTAGAGGAAAGATATGCAACTCTTTAAACCGCAATTGCAATGTTGTAATAGAATAACATAAGGTTCAAAATGGAATTAGTCTTATGCATGAATGACTATTTGGGTTTTAACGAAGGTTGATGAGTAACATTTCTTGAAGGGTCAACGAACCTTCACCATTGATATTATTGTCCCTACCATACGATAATGTGCAAACGAATAAAGATTTGGATACCAAATTGTTGGGTTGACATTATGGTTTACTCCACGCTCCAATGATCAAATAATTGGATTATTGTTTTTACGCAGGAACTATAGGACACGACCCTCGTTGCATGGATTAATTTGTTTGTTACGTGGTCTATTCCTGTCCATGCATGGGAAATATATAATGCTACCGAAACCTAACCATTATCATTTTTGTCCCACAGTTTTCGCTGGCTCTAGGGTTGCTTGGCTTGTCTCCCATGGCGACCGTCGTTCCTCCTGGTTACAATTGCCTTGTTCCTTGAATCTGTGTTGCTTTTGTTCTTCGGTGTGTGGTTTTGAATGCCATTTGTAGTGGCTAGTTCTTACTCTGCAACAAGTGGAGTTGTTTTTTGTTACCCTTGGCTCACTGCCTGTGAAACCTTTCATCCATTGCCTGCGTAGCTTAATGGCTGCTTTGGTTTCCTTCTCTTGTTCTCATGGCTCACCAATGTGTGAGATTCTTGAGGGCTGTTTGGGTTTTCAACTGCACCGCCTGTAGGTGACAGTGCTTTGTGAAGCTGTTCGTTGTTCTCCTATTGACAGGTGATTATCAGACTTAGAAATTCTTTTACTTACTGCAAGTATAAATAGATTGTATTCATGATTTAATAAGTAATTTGTTTCATTTACAGTGGTCTTTCACCATCCTTACAGGTGCTCTCTACTGCAGACTTTAATGGCGGAGACAAAAGGCAGCCAACCAACTATTGTCGTGGCTCGTGGTTTGTTTTCGGGTAAGCCCCGTGGTCCAAGTGTTGGATTTTCACTCTGCCAGTGTTAGGGTGGTCGTTGGACTTGCCCAAGGTTTGGAAAACCCTCCCTCGTCTCGCCATGAGTTATGTTATTGTTTTAATGTTTTTACAGGCTGTTGTTAAAATACTTAAATGAAACCCTTGCTAGGGTAGACTTGATTTATATTGAGCACTGTACTTAGTCGAGGCTTTGGCTTTACGGTCGGGTTTAAGTTTGTAAATTTTGTAATGACAGTACTGTCAGTAAACTTGTTTGGTTTAACAATGTTTTACATTACACTCTGTGTAAAAAGTTAGGGTTTTACCCTTCTTGAATGTAATGAAGTTTATACTCTATTTGTGTACTCTGTAAGAGTTTATAATTACAATTTTAAGGCTGATACTTATAGTCGTAACTTAAAACGTGCTTGTTTTGATTGAAGTTATGGATTAGATTTTGACTGGTAAAAACCCTTGTTTTTGGTTTATATTATTCTTGTTATAACTATTTTACAGTTTATCTATTTTATTCTATTTGTCCTTAAAGGACTGTGAGTAGATTATTGAACCGGTTATTAATTGTTACATAATTTATGTAAATTTGGTCTTAATATTTTGATACTTGTAAATGTAATAGTTTTAAGGGTTTTAACCTTGACATTTATTTCTATAGATGTATGCTGATAGTAAAAGAAAAACATTGTCTCTTATAAACACATTTTGTATAAGTTGATCAGTAATGTGTTTCATTTCTGTACATAATAATTTTAGTTGGTTCTTTAATAGTTTTAAAAGAACTACCCTATGTTTAACCTAGGTTACTACAGTATTTTAAAAATACATATAGATTACGCTCAGAATATGAGCTAGGGTTTATTCCCTTTTAACTTTTATAGAGTATTATTTCTTGTGTTGTTATCTTGTTAATTTGATTACTGTCACATAGTTTTCTTCAATTTGTTTTTATGAATTATTAAAATATCACTGTTTATTGTTAATAATAATATTATTTGTATAAATAATATTATTATCTATGTATAATGTATCCTCTTAAGTTTATGTTGGTATTTATTTGTATAATAAATAAGACTAAGACCAGTCTATAACATTTATATTTATTTAATAAAATTATTTCTGTAAGCTTACTGAAAGAATATAAGAACTTTCCTACCTATCAATACTCTTTACATCTATACTGTCTGTAATTGTATAAGGACAGTTTCTTATTAATAACAACTTAAGCATAGGTTACTACTGTCCTTTAGTTAATAATACTAATAAAAGAATAATGTAATATTTATCAAGTTCTTAATTAGAGTTCAGATAGTTGCAGGAAGATTATTTAGCACTAAAGGAAAAGAGATAAACTATATGTATTATTTTTACATCTTTTCTTAACATAAATGATAACTTTTAACTGATAATATTAGTTCTTCTATTTCAATATAAATGTACATTTTATAGAAGCAAATGTTGTATAGAAGAATGAGTTATATGCTTAAACATACTATTGTTAATAAGTAAGATGATTCTTGTTTCATTTCTGATATTTTAAGTATTCATTCTAGTTCTACCAGTAACTCTACGAATAGATTAATAATATTTTTGTAATAATAATAACTATATACTGAAAGAAAACATTCAATACTCAAAAAACATAAATATTCTATTCATTCATATTTCTATAATACTTCATTCATTTAAACACACTACCTATGCTAGAGTACGATTTGGATTACTCCAGATGGGGAAAAACACAGGTAGAATTTATCTTTCATCAAAGTACAGATTTAGCCTTGAAACAAATAAGAGATTTCAACTTAACAATTTACAGCATAACATATAATCATTCATTATTTTCTCACACACAAATATAAACTATAACACAGAAATTAAAAGATAATGGAACCTGTATTTAAAGCTAGATGATAACAGCAATGGGAGGCCGTTCCTCCCTACCAACTCCTGGAGAGCGCTCAAACAACGACTTCTCAGGACCCCCGAACCTGTTCTGGTCTCCTTAGCTGGAACTAGGTGGAGCAAAGAACAAAGTACTAGTCCTGAGACTCAATACCAACTCTGCATACTATAGTAAGACCTTTCAGCTACAAAACTGTACTAGATCACCTTCCTGCAGTTTACCCCTCAACACCTTCCTCAAAATTTCCCTTCCCAATGAATTCCTTGAAGTGCATTCACCTGAATGATTCTTCTCCTGGAATGAGCAGCCTCAGCTCTCTACATTGGGTACTTTTATTTAGATTGCCTAGGTATTTTTGGGTTAGTTGTCATTAATTGAGCCACCTGCTCTGATCCCACTTTATTGGGGAATCATGACCCCAAATGTAGGGAGGTTTCCACCTGCAACATAGGAAGTGTTTGAGGATGTTGCCACTTGTATTTTTGCTCTCCACCTAGTTCCCTCCACCAACTTGACCAGTAACACTCTTTTTAACAGCTCTCCCAAGCTGTTGTCTCCACTTTTATTTATTTAAATTTAAAATATTTAGAATTGCATTCCACAACTTTGACTCTGTTGAGTCATCAGTTTCAAATTAGCATTAAATTTAACATAATGTCTTGGAATACAATCAAAATAACATTATTTTACAAAATTGGGGCGTGTGACAACTAAGGTTGAGTATATTATGGCTGCATGTACTAAGGCTATGACTGATTATACTACATCTGATTGTAATGCGGCTATGGTAGAGAAAACTGTGGTTTTTGTTACGCAAACTGTGGTGGTTTCTACGGTTGCGACCTCTCCATCGGTCGATGTTCTTCTCATTTCATGAAATATGTATCCATTGTTCTATTTTGGATCAAGACATATGCTCTACAATCTTTTTCTTCCTAACCAATAGAGTGACAAAGATTACAAAACAAATTTGCAGGTCTCGGTACTACCTTTTGGAGATATACACATTCATTGTTTCAATGGCTTCAATTTTGACAGATACAAAATCATGGTAAACCGCCTTGGATTAATGTATTGGGAGCGCCAGACTTCAAGTAATCATGGAAGTCCAAAAATTGATCCTTGTGATGTCCTTTCATACGACATCAAGTACACCACACCTCTTCGCAGATGTCTTTCACTTTCTTAATATCTTGCAACTAAATCATCATATTTTCCAATTGTGATTGGATCTAATTCATCCCAACTCCTGCTTCACTGAATCGGTGAAGCCTACAACTTCATCACAATTTCCAAAGCCTTTGTTTGTGTCACAATATTCTACTACATTCAAATGAAATTCATATATTTGGTACCAATGCTACGATGAACCATTCTTTGTGTTGCACATTGCTCATTCTGAAGCTGACCTTATCCATCAGCATCTTGAAGTGCAGATCAAAATCCCAAACCAACTCATTCATATATTGCTTGATTTCCTTTAATTAGGTGATGTACTATGACTCATATTTGGGTTTCCAGAATTCCTCAATCAACCCGGTCTGATCTGTGCTAGATTATTCTATTGATTCCCTATCTGCACTTGTATGAAGTTCATATACCAATATAATGTGCGACCTTATAAATTTTTTTCAAGTTGTCCCTTCTTGCTTCATAGTCCAGTACTGCTTCACAAAGAAACCAATATTTCTCAGGATCTTCCGTCCCATTCCCATGGAACAAAGGTAATTTTACATCATCACCCACCATTCTGGGCCTTCTTCTGGTATTTTCTAACCTGCTACTATTTCTATGGTGATGACACACCAAGAAGTCTTGTGATGATCTGGTGTTTCTTCTTGAATGTTTTGCAGTGCACGAAGGTGTAGGTACGTTGTTTCTTTGGGTTGGTCCTTCCTCGGGCTCAGGTGTATCTTGGTCATCTCCTTCGTTGATGTACGGTCTCTTAGTACCTTGTGATATTCTCTCATATTTTCTTGTTTTGATCGCACCAGGACTCTTCTCAATCCTATACCTCTTCTCTTTCCAGAACCTCACCCCACTTCGCAGAAGACCATACTCTTCCTCAAATTCCGTCATAGTTTTGTTGTAACTCCCATCCATCTACCATGTATCATTCCATCCAAATTTCGTCTCCACAGTACCTGCAACCTTTGTGCACCAAATCTCTACTCGTTGGATTTCATCTTCAATATACCCTTTTTGCAGATAAGCATTTTAATCCACAATTTCAAAGACAGTAGAAACCTACCTCTCGGTCCTTGGAAGAATTCCCTCTCTGCATCACTATAGGATTTAATTGTGTTGACAACAAACTCAATAATATATCCTTCCAAAAAAATTTCGACCCACACTTTGACAACCCTTGATGCCTTGTTGTTGACTCTTTTTAGTTTCTGAATCAGTTCAAGGGTCCAACAAGTAGGTTCACCTCCTTGGAAGTTCCTTTTCTGGTAGGTTATTCGCACCAACCACTCGTACAAGATGATCAAGAATTCAAAAAATAAGTATTCATGGATATCAGAGTATAAGTGTCTTGACAACCACTCTTCTGTTGTCATTCTGGAATTATGGTTTTCTCTTGCTGCGAATTCTCGAGCCTTCTAATCAAACCAATCCTGAATCTCTGGCTTCATCGAATGCCACAACATGTCCTCTTTTTTCTTGTGCTATGGTCTCGAAAAGGGAACCATTTTTTTACTCACTTATGTTCACAAGGGTTCACACACTGCGACACCCTTTGACCCGATCTCCCTAAACATTGTCCTGGATAGGTTTTACGCTATCCAGCAACACCTGCAGAGAAGATGCAATCTCACCTGAGATGTTTGAGGGAGGGCTGCAGGAAACACATTTCCACAGGAGGGGAGAGGAATTGTGCACTTAATCTCTCTCTGTCCCACTATCACTCAGAGATCTAGAACAATGTTGTATCTTGTCATTCATTGACCATTATACATGAAAGATACTGACATGCAATAATTCATCCACCATGCGAATAATTATCATCATTCATATAAGAAAAACATTAATACATTATATTTCAACACATTATCCATTCAGATCACATAATTTAGATCGCATCATTAAGAGTTAACAATAGAGACAACATTCATAATATCATAAATTGCATCATAGATAGAGACACATAGAATTTCTAGAAATATTCTCATCTTATTAACTTTCACAGGTCAACATACATCTCAAAAATACATCTCCTTATCGATATCCTCAGACCAAAACCCAGAAAACAGTTCGCAAGACAGATAGAATATAAGATTTGTTGTAAAGCACATACATCCAATCCATAAGATTCAATCGATCCATCATCTATTACTATATTTATAACTCTATTTATAGGCTTGCGCCTTTACAAAAAGTTCCACATATAACTTACTTCCTAACTAAGTTCAAAACAAGTACAAAATTACGACCAAGCCAACCACTTTTCAACATCTTCTTCTTGCGCAGTTTACTTTGACCCTTGTCACTTCTGCACCATGCACATCCATTCCTCCTTCCAACACATTAAATGTTTCTTGGATCAATCTATTTGTCCCAACTTCTTCAAGTGTGTTATTACCATCATCATCTTCTTCAATAGGATTATTATTAACTTGGGCTTCAATAATCGCTCCACCTTCCAAAATGACGTGTACATCCACTCCTTCCTCCATGGGAAGTTCCCTAGGTTCCATTCCTTTACAATTACAAACAATCAAGTAATATTAGTGTATATAACAAATCTCAAAACGACACAAACATTTACAAATGAAGTCAATATAAGTAGATATAATGAACAGCTTATTACCAAGGCACATTATTCATGTTGGCATTACTGAATATTTTTGGCATTGATATCAACATGAAGACAATGATTGATGTAAACATGAAGACATTGGACAAGGTTGTACAAGTTTACTGGAAGTTGTTGTCATTAATACAATATCTCTAAGAGCATGGGAAATAAGAGTTTGTGTACCAGGAATACAATACTAGGAAGATAGTGATGACATTAATGGTGGGTACATATTAACTGCACATGAAATTTATGATGTTTAGTTCACAAGGCTGTAAATATAAAAAGTTCAATTTGGAAGACCTAAGGATACCTAAGGAATATTTTGTTGAGTAAAACTTGAGTATATGGGCGTTTTTTATGATCTAAGGAACAAATGTATCAAGCTCTATCCCAATCCAATCAAATTTGTTCATTTAGCATGCATTTTGGTGACCTAGGCATGCATTTCTTGTAGGTCATTGTCTAAAGGCATAATTTGACCATTTGAGGAAATTGGCATGCATCTTCTTGACCACAATGGGAATTTGGAATTGGAATAACATTTATTGAGTAAAAAAAAGCCTAATGACATTCATTAGAGCTCTTGGTGGGCATAATTGTGAGATAGTTTGCTACTAGCCCTACAAACACAGANATATATATATATATATTAATCTTGTTCAAACCATTGGCATGACTCCATTTGCATTAGGAATTCATTTTTGTGAAGACAATGAAGAAACAATGCACTTGTGCATTCA
The DNA here is from genome assembly GCA_001517045.1 of Pseudotsuga menziesii. NCBI lineage: Eukaryota > Viridiplantae > Streptophyta > Pinopsida > Pinales > Pinaceae > Pseudotsuga > Pseudotsuga menziesii. The sequence continues at coordinate 573,817 of LPNX010728973.1, read as the reverse complement.
ACATTCTAAGGACGAACAATCAGCCTTATGAAGCATACTGATGGGGACCAAATGGATAATGAAGCATCCATTGTCTTGAACTAAATGGAATAAAATAAATACCTCATGTAACCATAAAAATATACCTATTCCAAAGGATAAAAAATATTATAATAGGCCAATCCTAAAACAAACCTAATGAACAGTTCTGAGCAAAAGACAATTAGGTCGACCCTAATTGAGTAAGAAGGCATATAAAAAAGAGACACAAACGTTCATTTTGAAGTGTCCTTGTTCTTGAATGTGAGAGTGTCTTGGGTGTGAGGTTGCAAGACTAATAAGTATAGAAGGACTGAAATGTGATAAATAAGACTGGGAATGAACAACACTAATCAAGGGTGATCGGTAGGTTGATCCAAAGAGAAATAATACACTTTGGTACTTGTGGAAGAGGTTTGTCATCCCTAGGGTTATAGTCTTGAATAAATATGGTTTTATATTATTTGTAGCAGGAATTCATGATGGGAGAAATGAATGTAGTATATGTACCTGATCTTGTATGACAAAGGCGATGAATGTGAGAAATAACCAGAAGTCTTTCAAGTTTTGAATGTTTCCATCCAAAAACAATTTGTGAAGGAAGGATTGGTATACAAGGGTTTAACCTTGTTTGAAGTATCCTACTGGTAATGAAGTATTTTGAAAGACTTTAATTTTGTTAGTAACCAAGACAAATTTGTAGACCTAAGGAAAACAATTTCCTATTAAGAAATCAGTTTGAGAGAATAGTCTTGTAACTCTCAATTGAACAAAGCTATTGAAGTTTGAGGTAGACATATTGAAGAAGAAAAATTTTCCATTGAGGGCCATTGAATTTTGATCTTAGTGACACAAAGAAATAAATTCAAGAAATAATTTGTCATTTATGCTAAGAGATAAGAATAAGAATCTTGTGAGTTCGTACACTTCTCCATTGGCAGGTTGGATCCTATTTGCATGATGGGACTTTCATTTGAGGATTTTTGTCCTCACATATTAGTTGCAGCTGAGAACTGCAAGATGAGTCTTGCACTTGAGAGTTGGATATATTCTCATTTAGTTGGGGCTAAATAAACTTGAAGATTATTGTATTCTCCCAGATTGTGTATCTGGGAAGCATGAATGTAACATATTGAAAATTCCTTATATATATGTCGTGTACTCTCTTATTGTTGATGTTTTCTTATATCGATAAGTTTTGGATAAAGGTCAAGGATTTAACATTTAAGGGGTATTTAAGGGTCAGGGATACATGTGCTTAATTGTTGAGGGGTTTATATGGGGTCAAGGACTAAGGGATTAGGGATCATAGGTTAAGGGGTAATTAAGGGTCAAGGGTTAAGGGTACTATTGATGCCTGGAAAATCACAGGTAGAGATAGTAGGGATTCTCCCCAACAACTGTTCCCAATTAGCTCGTTTATTGTTTGGTGTGGGGAATTCGTTTGGTTAGCGGCCCAACTACTGTAGAATTAAATGAGCGCTTGATTCTTATTTTACAAGTTGCGTCCCAGTCCACCATTTATGTGCACTTTTATTGTTTTGTAAATGATATGCAAGTGCCTAAATTAAATGCATATGATCAGGAAGAAAAGGTTTCACAATGTGGTGCGTAGGTTCTTACCTCCCACATTATCCCCTTTGTTCCTAAATCACAGAAAGAAAATAACAACAATGCTGAGCTAATTATATCTAACCTATCCCTAGGGAGCAAGATGATTATTTTCATGGGTAATGTACTATATTTTATGCACAAATAATTTTACAGATAGCTGATATAATTCAGAATACATAAACACGGTAGAAAAATAACATAGAGATAGCTCATTGTTTGTTAAAACATTCATTACTCATCTGCTGCATAAGCTACATAACAATGAAAGGAAATCATTCACAACATAGAAATAGTTCAGAATTGAAACGATCTCATAGATGTATAAAGTAAGCTAAAACATAAATAGTTCTATATTTATCCATCTACACAACATGCATTTGAAACTTTCACAGCTCCTTCTCCAACAAAAATTCAGCCCTTCTTTATTATAAAAATAAATAGTTCTTCTTACAAAAATTATTTCACATAAGACCGCTAGAAAATTGCTTCCTCCATTCGAATCTACTTCTATTTATACATTTGCACAATGAATCTTGGTTCTCCTTCCCTCTGGGCTTCCTCAACATTCAGTTACAAAAGATTTGTCTTCTAGTGTGCTCACTAATTAAGATTATAAATACAAAATATTACAATTATATTCCCATGTGTCAATAGGACCAAAAACACTATTAGTGAGCTTAGTTAAATCAGTAATGAATTGTTTCCAAGCCACAACATCATAAACAATGACATCAAACTCTGTTGGTTCCAGGAATCGAACCGTGACCTCATGTTTGGATTCCTGAGTCTTTATGTCAGTCATCCTTACTAGAATTAATCAAAGTTGATCTTCTAAAAGGTTGTTTCTTACTGTAGTTTGAGCAATTACACTTTTTATCACCTTCTCAACTGGATGCCAAGTTCATCCTCCCTCAATATATCATGCAACTGCTTCAAGTATTCTTCATAGACTGGGATCTCATCTAACCTCCTTTTGGATGATGTCTGGTATGAGTGCTGACTACAATAATAGAGAAAACGTCTTAGTATTTACATCATTAAATAACTTATGCACTCAAACAATATAAATGACTAATATATGTTGGTCAAACCATTTTAAAACAAATATCAGTACTCTGCATTAGCCTCCTTCCCTCAGCCATTGGGTTAAGACAAACACGACGTAGGTTAGTGGGTAAAATTTTGGCAACAAAATTCCAGCATAGGCGGGTCTCAGCCTCTGTATGCTCATCATGATCTAACAGACTGTGGACAAACAGCGCCTCCGAACGGACTGGTGAGGCTCTGAGAGTAGGGAAAGCAGCTAGGGAGAGTTTAAAATTAAAGGAAACAACGAAACTTAAAGAAATACAAGGGAAAACCATTTTTTAAACCCACACAAAACCCTACCTACTCCCTGTGTGGAGTATAAATAGACATCTATGGGGTAAAACCTTTTAAAGCGGTAGGTGAGAGCATTTACACCCGCAAGTGCAAGACTCAAAATCCATTGCCGAAAATCATATCGTATCGAGGAAATTACTGATAATTCAAAGTAAGAACAACCCCGACAATGATGGCTTGATAAACCCCAACACAGCTGCAACCATTGGCTTAAGACAGTAATACGCTTGCATTCCCTTTGCGGCTCGATGGTCAAGATAAAATCGACAAGAAAAACTGGACAAAAGCCTTCGTAGCAGCTCCAAGACTAAAAATTCTCCTCCCAAGCGGGCCTGATGAGGATCGGGTCATCGACGAGAAAATTTCTCCACCATTGTGGAAAGAAAAGGGAAAGGCACCCGCCATAGAGGGTCTCAAAAAATTGGAATAGGTTCCAATAATAAACTTGCACGCATGCCCGCCGTAGCGGCAAAAAGATAAGGAACCATCCGACAAGGCAGGGCAGAAAAATAGGATGAAGTTCTGATTCTCAACATAACATCTCACTCCCCGTTACAACATGAAACCAGAAAAACTTTTGATGCAGTGGACAAGCTGACCCGAGACGCTTAAAGGAAAACCTCTGCTGCAGCAGCTTGAAGGACAGGAACGATTCGCTACAGTGGGTAGAATCTCAACAAACCAAGTGATGCGCAAGATAAAAGGTCAGCTGCTGTAGCGGCTTAAAATATGGAACCCATCTGCCATAGCAGGATAAAAAGAAATCAGAAGAATTTCCGATATTCAAACTAAAACTTCACCCACTATTGCAGCACGAAACTGAAAATTCGTCTGCCATAGCGACTCCAAACTTGAAAAACTAGCCACTATAGCGGGTCAAATGAAAATTTTATGCCTTAGTAAAAACCCAGAAACTTGAGACTTTCCCATGATAAAATCAAACCATAAATGCTGGATTTCAAAACTTAAAAATACTAAGAAGAAAAAACTAAAATTTTAAAGGGGGTCCTAAAAAAAAGTAAATTTTTTTTGAAAATAGTTGCAGCAGCAACAATTGGTGAGACTAGCTGGTGAATACAGATCTCTGGAAAAAATGAACTTTCAAAATCAGACTTGCTTTATGGTATTCTGTTAAATCCACTCTTCCAAAACTTCTCAAGATTTCTTTAAGATGTCCAGACCTTTCTAGAATGCAAGATTTAGAACCTTAACATTGATTATAGTCCACTAGAATAAGGGAACCAGGTTTTCAAAGTCCCGATAACTCTTTTGAGGCCAAGATATGGGGTTCATTTACTTCTGCATTTGGATTGCTTCTAGCTTAGACACCATAGGATCATAACAGAGTGTGGATGGGCATATTGGTTTGTTCCTCATTCCCACACCATCTACATTCTTTTGATGGTTTTGGAATTTTGTCCTTTTGATTCTTCCTGGATTGCTTTCTTAATTTGAAACTTGGTTTAGGTTCTTCCATCCATAGTTCCCTTTTGTGTGAGACATAGTTTGCTTTTAGCTCATGATCGGAGAAGAACCTCTAAGCAATCATATCATTACTAATTTTATTCAGTATGTCTTTTGATGTATGCTTTATTTCCAAGATATTTGACTCTTTTAAGCCTTTTGGATTTGAGTTATGGCATGGGATCATTTTAAATACCATACACCTGTCCACTCTGCTTCCTTTTCATGGGTCCTTTGTTGTTACCTTCCTAGGACATATCTTAATGTGAATTGGATGGAGCCCCAAAATAGTATTCTAGACTCTTCTTACCTTACTTATTTAATGGGGGTTAAACAGGACTTCAATGTGTTAATATCCTCCTTTTCAGATAGTCTATCAACTTAAAGAATCATAATTATGATACATGTATATTTAGTAAGCAGCGTTCTAGTCAAAAGATTTGTAGTTTTCCCAAATTTCCAATGTCCTCCAAATGTCAAAAGTTGTGCTGGCTTATTTGAAAACTGAAAATAAAGCAAATAAACAAACTAAAATAAATCAAACTCTAACAAAGAAAATGTAAATAAGGAAAACTAACTATGGAAGAAATGAAGCAAAAACCAAAGGTTTATTTATGTACAGAAAACTTCAAAAGCATCAAGTAAAATAAGGTTTGAGAACCAAACCATTGACTAGCAGATTCTCTTCCTACCCCTGCAAATCCTATAACTTGTATGTCGAGGGGCCTATATTTTCTGCAATATGAAAAGGGCCTATCCATAAATGTTGAAACTTAGTGTGCTTACCCTTTTCATCATGCGGGTGGTCCCACTTCAGAACCAAATATCCTACTTCAAACTCTTTCTGCCCAGACTTGTGCTTGTAAAACCATCTTTTCACAATCTCTTGTTTGTGCTTAAACCTTTCCTTGGACTTGGATCTAGACTTCTAATTTCAGTAGAGTGTTAATTCGGGATTGCAAGGCCTCGTTATTAGATCCTCTAGAAGCTTGGGCTAATTGAGAGGAAGGAAACAAAATGTTAGGGGGCGGGATAGCTTCCTTTCCATAAACTAAGGTATAGGGTGACACACCTAAGGAGTTCTTGGGTGTAACTTGATCGGCCCAAAGTGCATTAGGAAGAGCTACATGCCATCTTCTTTGATTCTCTATGACAGTCTTTTTTAGAATCCTAATGATATTTTTATCAATAGATTCAGCTAACCCATTATCTTGTGGATAATAGTTAGAAGAATAATGTAAGTTAATTCCATTCTCATTAGCAAATGTAGTAAGCTTGATTGATGCAAAATAAGATGCGTTATCAAAGACACAGGAAATTGGAACCCCAAACCTAGTCATAATATGGTCTTGTAAGAAATCCATAACCACATCTTCATTTACTTTTCATAACGAGATTTCCTCCACCCATCTGGTAAAATAATCTGTGGCCGTGAGGATGTACTTTTGTTATAGTGAATAATTTGGATTAATCTCTCTGATAATATCAATTCCCCATTGCTAGAATGGTTCATAAATTAAAATTGGTTGCAAGGGCCCAACCTCTTTCTCTTGTCTTCCACCACTCCTTTGGCATGTATCACACTTGCGGACATAAGCATGAGCATCTTTAAACACAATTGGCCAATAGTATCCAGCTCTTAGGATTTTGTGTTCTGTAGTATCCCCTGAGAAATGACCTCCTACTGGGCCATCATGCAATTCCTTAACCACCTTGGCTGCATTTTACCGTTCCAAGCATCTGAGAAGCACTCCATCATAATTTTTTCTGAACAACACTCCGTCGATTATCTGATAAGATGCAGACTTTAAACACAATGACCTCCTCTGCTTGGAATTCCAATGTTCAGGAAAATACCCCTATTGGAGGTAGTGTACCAAATATCTATACCAAGATTCTAGGGAGGTGAATAAGGGACACACATCGATCATAAGTAGTTCAGTCTCATTATCCCAACCATTTTCTTCATTACCATGACTTTCAACCATTAGTTTACAATGTCCTTGTCCTTTGAGGATAGTTGCTGGTTTGAATTCCAAGTCATACTCATGCAAGGCTGTGACCCAATTTCCTCTTCTCTCCCCTAACTCTTTTTGTACAAAAATATCCTGGATTTCCGGTGCAAAGAAATCAAATCAAAAGATGAGATCAAGCCTTCCACTTTTGAACATGCTCATATAAATCCTTAGTTGAGATTAATAATTCTCTTTGCAGGTGAATCATTGTGAAAAACTATACTAATAGAAATAAATTCCACACTTGAGTTATAATAATGTAGGATCCTAAATTGTGTCTCACATTTATATTTTGAAAGTACCATAGCACCACATTATGAATATATGATAAAAAACCAAGGAAATAATATGCATCCCGCACCAAATGAGAACTGGTCAAGTGTGTCTTGAGTGGAAACAAATTTATCATCACATATCATGAAATTCATGTTCTTATATCCCAAGGGGTTAATTAAACTATTTTTCATTAATTTTGTTGGGCATTGGGATAGAGTTCCATGCCATCGGGTTCCCAATTCAAATCTCCCTCGTAGGGGTCCACTAGTTTAAGCCAATGGGTTTACTAGGGATTCCATCTATGAATTTAGGGAAGCATCCATTAGGTTTTCCCATGAGGTTTTCCTTGGAAAAAAAATCAAGGTTCCTAGAATAAAGTGATACCTAAAGCACATTAAAGCAATGTAGCACATGGGTTCATCCTTGAGGGTGGGGAACCCATCCCCTACATATCTTGCATACCTAGGAAACATGGATTGTAGGGAATGTTCCCAGGACATAGTGGATGGATGGGTAGCATCCATGAGCTACCCCCTGTATGATGGAAACATCCCCTACTGTCCCTTGTGCTATACCCCGAAATTTGGGGGTCCCCTTAACGATCCCTGGAACTTGTCCTCTCATTATTCAATCTCAAAAACTTGCTAAACATAGACTTCAAGAAACAAAATAAAACAAGATTGTAAAACAAAACTTCGATGTCATACGTTTTAACATGCAAATACTATATGATCTAATTTATTTCTTCATAGAGATTGTGGAACTTATGCATTCATATTGTCAATGTTATAACTATGAATCATAAGTTTCACTGAAGACTCTAATGTGCAGCATGAGCACCATGACACACTAATGAGAGGTCATGATTATGTTATTTTAAGTTTTTCCCCAGAATGTGTGGAGGACATTTTACAAATAGTGAGATTGGATATTTTCAAACTTTTCTCATTTCAGGTCTTATTTTAGCATGGAACAATTTGCTTGAATCGTGATTGCTAGGGAAATAGATTCCAAAGCTAAGTTAGCTTGATCTTTGGTGGTTTAGTTTTTTTTAAATATTATATTAATTTTTTAGTGACGTTGTTTTGTCTTAAAACATCTATTCTTTCTTCTCTATCACATATTTCTTCAATTTTTTCATGCAACTCTCATCTTAAGGTGTTAAATTCTGTATTTTTGCTTTCTATTTCATTTAATAAGACTAGAAGCCTTATCCTTTTAAGTCTCTTCAATCCAAATGACTTCCATAAGGGAGTCTCTAGAGTGGAATGTTGGCTGCCATTTCTCCACATGAGGTTAGGGACAGGGATAAGTCATGCCCAACTTGCTTCTTTGCTTCCTTTTCATTCATATGTTTCCCAGGTTTGTTGATTATGCTGCCCACTATTGTTATGAAGTCAAAAATAGGTTTGAAATTCATTTATAAACGCCATGCATGCCAATATTGTTGTTTGTTGCTCTTATGAACTTAAAACCACCTAGAATTGAGTTTTACTTTGTTTTATTACTGTTTGAGGATTAAAACAGTGTTGAATCATGCACAAAATTGCATAGAAGTGTTTCTTCAGAGAACTGGAATGCTCAAAATTCCCTTTATCAGTGAATTGGATGCATGGTTCCACCCAAAATATTCCTAGATCTGAGGAAAATTGAGATTTTACTATTGTTGTTTCAAGATAACACCCCACAACATGACCAGATTTGGATAAAACAATAAGTCTAGTATGACCAATAAGAGAATGTAAATAAATAGAAGAAATGGAAAAAGTATCGAGCCAAAAAAATATAATTGCAAAAATATATCATTGTGAGCTTTCCAAGTCTAAACCCATGATAATCAAAATAGAAAACCTAAAGAGGAAAATAATTTAGGTTTAACATTAAAACTCAAACATATAAGGTGCATTTTAGGGTTTATTGAGGCTATCATGAAGGTGGAAATCCTAAGCAAATTAAAACCAATAGCATACCCATCAGTTGGAACAACGGTTTGAATACATTTCTTGGATAATCACACCAACAAAATTTTGATTATTGGCATCAATTTTCATGAGCATCAGTTTATGGCATCCCTTAGAGTGAACATAGAAACATTCTATGGAAACCTTGCTCATCCACACAATTTGCACCCTGGTCACAAAGATTGTATGGACTTGTTTGACTGTCGTGGATGACATTTCCATTGGTTGTGATTAGCAACATGCACCTAACACACTAACAGATTTGAAACCCTAGTCTCCATAGCAGACTTTGGTATATTGCATATTTTTCAAAAGGCCAATATGAAGCGATTCACAACTGTATATGTGACCATTCTTTGTGCTTGGAATAGTTGTATAAATAAATGGCAGCCAAATAAGGCCCTATTTCAAGGTCAAACAATCCATATACTCCATGAAGCATCATCACTAGGGAATCATCAATGATCATCTAGGTTGTAGCACTTAGGATATTTATGCCAGCTGTTGGAGCACTTCTTGTGTGTCACTCTACTCAATGGAATGCACTATTTTCAGGAATGGTGTTTGCTTTATTTGGAAACGTTCTGTCTCAACCTTGGGTACTTTTCTCTTGGAGGTTTCTCTCATGATTGAGTGAGGATTAGACCACTGAGAATTGAATTCTTTCCTTGGACTAATTTTTGCATGCATTTCAGGTTTAATCAACTTGCCTTACATGGAAGCCCTATTTGCTTAGGGTTTTATGTTAGAAAATTGATCAGATATTAATTATAATGGATGAAACAATAAGAACATACCACCATTGGCATTATTCACTCTTCTTCGACATCCAAACTTTATTTTCTTCTTCTTCTCCAAGTCTCTGAGTCTGTAATAGAATCTTAGTGGTTTCTAAATTTAACAAGGCCTTGAGTAGTGATTCTGTTGTACTTCCCCTCTAGGTCCTTGGAAAAATATTTCCTTGATTTTTACCAAAATGATCCACCATTATCTTATATTAATGAAAGAAAGTTTGTTTAATTTGTGAAGTTGTTTTTTCTATTGAGAATTCCATATTGGACTTGAACCTTGTTGGGGGTTATATTAGCTTCCTTCTTTTATTGTCCTAGCAAGCCACCATTGACATGAAGGGACTTTTTAATTTATGAAACAGTTACAAGTCAACTTCTAGCACATTTGGAGACTTCGCACTAGAGTAGAGCTCCACTAAATCTATGTTCCACTAAATATATGATCGGTGTGGAATTTTTTCATTGCAAAAAAATTGTTATGTCAAGGTATAACCTTAATGCATGTTGAATGGAGATGAAAGTCACTACAAAATTAGAACCACACAATCCGGCCATTTTCAAGAAATGTTTCAGTACTTGATAGAAAATATAGTGATTACTCATAGGATAGTATATTCTTTGCATCGTGATGATTTCTTACTTGTCCCTACTGCACCATAGGACAGTTATGTTTTCACATTAGTTTTACTGACTGGAAATTCCAACTGTGCTTTGATAATTGGACCTTCAGATAGGACCAATATGTTTCCTTTGGTGGAAAGAGAGATGTGGTAGCTTTTACAAAATTGGATTCATTTAGAAGTTAGAACTACAGATAGTTCATGTTAGCAGTAGTTTCTAATTATCAACCACTTAGGGGTTTGAACGGCTCTAACATGAGCACTTATGTTTTCTCTGTGATCATTGATTGTGAGAGAGGCGCCCTGTGAATGAATGTATGCCAAAGCGATTGGACATCAAATCCAAAGCCCAAATAATTGTAATGTAATCATGTCTAGCAGTACCCAAAGCTTGTAGTTTAGTAATGATAGCCTTGAAAAGGGATGCATATAACTGAAAGAAAAGAGATGAATTTCTCTTAAATTTCAGGTTTAATAATATAGTTGTTTCTATTGTTTTCATTTGATCATAAATGAGATGTACCAAACATCAAGTTTCCATTTGTGTTATAGTTATGGATAAGTACCAAATTTTAAACCAGAGTAACATTAGTTGACTATTGAGAATTATCTTACTTTCATACCCATGCTAGATTATTGATCCTTCAACAAGTACTTATGGATCTAAGATATGCTCTTTTGTGAAAGATATTTTAAGTATTTACGAGGAATATTATTAAAATCAAGTAAGGCACTGCTATAGATGGTTTTAGTTTTCTTTTTCAAGCCATAAATGGATAAATGGGAACTATGCTTTACCATATTTGGATATGATTTTTGAATTCTATGTTTGCTATTTTTGATGAATGAAGGTTTCTTCTTGGAGATTTATGCCACTTGTTGGAGCACTTCTTGTGTGTCACTCTGCTCAATGGAATGCTCTATTTTGAAATTTTCAGGAATTTTTTTTGCTTGATTTAGAAACATTCTGTCTCATCCTTGGGTGCTTTTCTCTTGGAGGTTTATTTCATGAGTGAGTGAGGTATGTTCAATGAAACCATTGTATGCATATGTACACATAACTTGGGATCAAGTAACGTTGTTGACCAATCTTTGACTTTCACTTCAAATTTCTAATGATGAGAATTTGTTTGAGTTGATATGTATTAAGGCAGCTCAAACTGTATAAGTTCGCCTTTCCATGACATTTTGTCAATCATAGGTCTACTAGATTGCCTGAGGGTTTCCTTCTGTATAGTTTCCCCTATGATCACTATTTTCTGCAGAAAAATAATAGATCAAGCATAATAGTTCATCTTAACCAATAGCTTCATGTGATGCATATTTGAGAAAATGAAAGGCATAGGTAGCCAATCAATGTACTTATGATATTGTGTACCATAGTTTCTCATTCATTGAGTAAATATTGAATGAAATGTCTTTAGTCATAGCTTATTCTTATGGTATTTGAGATAATGGCTACTATAGGAAACCAATAAATGTACTTATGAATTTTTTTGTACCATAGACTCATTTATTAATTAAATGCTTGTCCTTAATAGCATTGGTCAAGGATGATGACAACCTTTTTTCCCCTGATTTTGAAACATTTGTGATGAATGAAACTGTCTAAGGAGAAAAGGAAGGGGTTTAAGTTTCAATTATGTTTTCGTGTTATTTGACTCACATTAACCATCTATCATTTAATATCAATATGTTTAATGTTGAATTTGATTGCAATTATATCTTAACATGTGATTGAAAATGGAATATTCTTTTGTTAGACTATTTATCTTTTAATTATTATTTTTTTGCAATTAATCGAAGGCATTATTCGCATGGGTTTATTTGAATTTCATTGTTATGCATTATATTTTTGTGTTATGAAGATGTTGAGATATCATTATAGCATCCTACTTCATTATGACGTTCGCCAAAAGTATATTGTTGTGCTCATGGGTATTTACTACAGATAGTGGGAGTAGATTGTTTTCACTTGGATGGTTTTATGTTACCGTTCATCTCCTCTTTGATTGTTCAATTCTCTCTCTATATATTTATATAGTATTGTATAGGAGCCTTTTTTATAGTGGCATATTATCTATTTTGGATCCTCTCCTTATATAGTGATGCTAAAGATATATGGAACACACATGACAGTATACCTTGAGAGAGAAAATATTAACATCTTTGGTCTTGTTGATCATGTAGGTAAAAGGGGTTGTCTCCCCACCTTTATGGTACATATTGGTCTTGTGGTTATGGGGGTTTCCTTACCACCTTGTTGTGATCCTTATTTGACTTATGGTACTTTTGGTACTAGCACCCAGCTTATTGTTTATGGTACCATGACCTGTTTGATATGATGACCTAACCTTATTGTTTTTATTGTTGTTATTTATGTGACCATTTTGACATTTGGCACCCTATACTAGTCAACCTATTTTTATTTTATTGGTAACCATCCTAAAAGTTGGGTTTGAAGAAACACCCTTAGAAGTCCTTTCAAGTTATAAAATAAAGTGTTATCCTTCATTTTGTATCCATCCAAGAAGATACATCTCATCTATGATCTTTCTGTTTGGCGTCAAGGAGTATGTTGCTAGGGTTTCACTGCTTCATCCCTAGGTTACCAGATCCGAGTTTAAGGGTTTCTTTGTGCTCCCTTCTATGTCAAATCATGAGTTGTGCTAAGATGTGACCTTATGCATATGACCTGTGGACTGTGTGGTGTCTCTAGATTGCTGAGTAGTGACCTTATGCATATGTCCCGTGGAATGTGTGGTGTCTCTCCTACTACCATGATGGGTCATGACTTTATGAAGATGACATGTGACTGTATTAGGTTGATCCAATACGATTTTGCTGCTAAAAATATAGGTTGTGTTCATTTCTATGGGCTACTCTTGGACTGTTAGCTTTGGTGTCATCCCTCTGGGGATGTTAAACCTTATTTGTGAATGTGTAAGGTCTATCCTAATGGATTTTGACTATGTATGATATCTCCTAGTTGGGCCATGGACTGTGATGACCTCCCTCATCCTTAAAATGGATTGTGGTAACCTCTCCTAGCTAGGTCATGGCTAATTTGACTTTACCTTTCTGGACATGACTTGTTTGGCATTAATTAGTCTATAGGGAGTTGTGATATTTTAAGGTTGATTAGATTTGTTCTGGGATAAATATCACGGCTACTAACCTACTAGGGTCTTCACACATGGTGACTGAGATATATTTCTTACTACTATATGTATCTAACCTCAACCTACAACAATCTAACCTACTCTCTGTCACAGTATGTCATTTGTTCCTTTGGTGACTTGTCCTTTCAGTGACAAGATCTCAACCTAAAAATATCCAAGTATAATGTTGATCCAAATAGTTCTAGACTAGATTTATTATTGTTCTTTGTTAATTGGTTATTAAATTTACTGGTATTGCTATTTCTTCTTTATTTCTTGTACATTTCTATCGTTATTTTCATTAGTTATAATATTGTTATTGTTTATGTTTTATACATGGTCATTCGTAAATCATCTCAAGGACCAACTTTAACAAAGTGGCAGTTGGAGTGTTAAAGTTGAAAGAGATGAAATAATGTTTTGAATGTATTAGAGCAGTACTGTTCTAGATCTTGTTATGTTTTAGGTATTAAAGTATAAAATTTTAGTTTTTTTAAGATGCAAAAAAATGGTTAAATATGAACTATAAATTTATATAATCCAATGTTCTTGCATGAAGGGGCTATACATATTACATGATGACTCGGATGGGTTAGATGTTGTGCTATGTTCTTGACAAGAATCTGCAATATTGTTGAACCTCGCTTTCTTAGTTGGAATATTGATTATAGTTTGAAGGAGAGAACAAAACAAAAGAGTGAAGCAAGTTTAAGATGCAAAAAATGGTTAAATCTAAGAGTCCAATATCGAAAATAATTTTCGATTCTATTAGTTTACCGATTTGTCAAGATTCAAGTCCCCACATGTCCGCTGGACCATTAAGGGACAAGATAACAAGTGGAGTACCCTCTTGCCCTGAATCTAGTCAGTGCAGTTGTGTTTCACGAACACCTTCCAGTTGTGACCCATGAATCTACATGTTTTGTTGTTGATGATGCGATTCATGTTATTTGACTAATGTTATTGTTCCTCTATTTTTATGATATTTTATAAACCATTGAAAGATTCACCAATTTTTACATTTTTTAATAATGAATTGAAATATTGGCCAAGATTTTACATTATCTTATAAATTAGTGA
>LPNX010728973.1:506099-559033 GCA_001517045.1 Pseudotsuga menziesii | reverse complement strand
CCAAAGTATAACTAATTTCTATACAACAAGGAAAACATAAGCAACTTTGATTTATTAGGGTGTGCCCAAATATCCTAAAGTTTTGCATTGACCTAGATGTACCAATAAACTACCTTATATAACCTAGCCAAATAGGTTATTTCCCGGTTGACCTTTCAATGGGCTCTCCTTATCAACCTTTAATTTCCAATTCACCATCTCCAAAACATATATAGGTGTGAATAACATGTTTCCTAACACCCCCATCAGCACAACTCTTTGGAGATTCATAAGGTAAAATTATATTTATATGCGCCCCATAATTACAAGTTCCTAAATCCTAAGCATAGCCCAAAGTTTCATAAACTTAGATTATATTAAAGGATTTATAAATTTGTCAATTTTCTCATCATTTGTCCTACAATCATAACAATATATCGTATAATCTCTTAATCAAAAATTTCAAATAATGAGAATGAAGCTAGACATCCTTAATCTTACTATGTGAAACAACATTCGTAATTACTTGTATTAAACTTTGATTTTCATAATACACTACGATCAATTTTTCAAACAAAAATCAGAGCTCATCCATTAGATTGTGAATCCACACTACTTATATGCTAGCATAATTCAGACCACTGTATTCCTCTTTTATGGTTGAAAGGGAGACAACCTTCTATTTTTTTTATAGAAGTAGACTTTGTGTCCAAATCCAAGATGAAACACATTGTAAAAATGTTTTTTTTATGCTATCTCCATCTTCATCCTAATGTGAGTTAGAATAATAGACTAAATCATTTATATAATTACTACAATAATGTATACCAAGATGATAAGTACCCTTTATATAGAAAATAATCCTCGTTGAATCCTTCTAGTCACTCTCCTTGGATCCTACATGAACCTAGAAACCAAACAACCAATAAAGGAAATACTAACCAGCTCGACTGTGGTTTTGATAATTAAGGATACAAATGAGATACCTATGGAGCGTATAAATGAATTTCATAGATTTACACTCTTTATATAGCTTTACAGGTCTACTCTTGACCTTTAAGATGTAGCACATATTTTACATTCTTGCAATTTGAATATTCATAATAGATTCAGTATGTATTTAGGTTAAAAAAGGAATATGATGCATTCATTTGCAAGAGTAGGATTACCAAAAAAGAAAAGAAACAAACTAATTACAAATATTTCAAATTCATTTTCTAATTATTTCTTCATACCCAAAATTAGAGGAGCACTACTTCCATTAATGACCATATTATTAAAATAAAACAAGTTATTTCCACACATTTTGAACACCCTAAGAATATGCTCACAAATACATATAAGAGATCAACACATCAATTTTTTACATAGTTAAAACCCTCTCTAGTCAAAGAGAGAAATATTCCACAACCCCATCTAAGTAGTTTCTCAAGTCAATATATTAATGCAAAAGGAAAAATAATTTACATATGAGTTTCTCACAATCAATCATCAAAAAAATATCCTCCGTGTTATTTAAATAGAGATCCTGGAACAATCAAGTGTTAATCCATATATCAGCATTCATTACGATTTAGGTAAATATGAACCATCATATCACTTTAGTCCTATAATATTCCATGATCATTGGATTACATAAGTACTGATACTAATGGATACTATAAAAACACACTTTACCTAAAGGCATATTTGACTAACTTAATCTAAAATAACTCCTAACTGTCTAAATATCCTAACATCCCCCCTTAAGAACAACTTGGGATAGGATTGAAGGATTTACAAAGGTGGCACAATAAGAGAAGGAAGGAGGCATTAGATACTATCCCCCCTTATTGACGAATACCTAAACTCCTAAAATAGATTGAAGTTTAGAAAATTTTGTTTTTATAAGAGACTTTGTGAATATGCCTACAACTTGATGACATGTAGAGAAAAAGAGTACTTTGAGAATGTGATCCTTGACAAGATTTCTAATGAAGTACATATAGAAATCAATTTGTTTACTGCACTAATGTTGAACTAGATATTTGGTGAGCTTGGTGGCACTCTCATTGTCACTAGATATTTTCAACTAATTGATGGAGTAAGGTGGAATCTACCTAAGGTGTACTGTAAGTGAGAGTAAGTTTGTCTCCATGTTGGAAAGGAGATGATGTTGGTTTACAATATTCCATGTGAAAGTGATGAAGAAAGTTACAAGCATACTTAGACTAAGAAATATATTACTTATTTGTTTTACATGACTTGGAGGCCAAGAAAATAATTCAAATGTCCTAGGTAAATAATTTCAAACTTGTTCTTAAGGTTTAATTTCACATGGGTTAAATGTTTAGGGTCACTACTAAAAATAATAAGTTCATCAACATAAATAAAAAGGATGATGTGATGGCTTCATACTTTCTTGGTATAGACATTGGGGTCAAAATGAAATCTATGAAAACTAATGTTAAGAATAAATCTTTCCATTTTGGAAAACCAATCCCTAGGATCTTGCATAAGTCCATAGAGAAATTTATAAAGGTGAAAAATAAGGCTAGAGTCATTTTTAACATAACCAGGAGGTTGTTCTATGTAATTGTTTCTTGTAAATCCCTTGTAAGATCAAATATGCAAACAATTAAGGGTATGACTAGTGTTGAGTAAGTTTATCAACCATAGTAAAAATATGTGGGTGTGATCTAAGATATCATTCCTACACAAAAATTTAATACTACAACCATCTAAGGAACACCACTTGTAAAATCAGATGCAAAACCTATATTTGGAAGGGAAAGACATTCGATTATTTTTATGATACCAAGTCCTCATCCTTTTCATCATGATATTGTCTAGTGATACCTTCACATTTAAATTTGATGCATTAAATATGTGGACCCACAACTTCATCATCAAAATTATCAAGAACAAAAACTTCACTGGTACCTTGTGCATATCCTAAGTTTACGATTTTAAAACCCTTGGAACTATTGAAATTGAATAGATCATGATATTAAATGTATTGTATGTTGTATACTAATATTCATGGTCACTTTTCAGTCTTATGATAAGAAAAAAATAGTGATAAAAAATACTACCCACACCATGCATGTTGAATTTAATAAATACAATCTCTTCATGAAGACTAAGCATTGGTGTTTTAGGCATGCCCAATGAGACCCTCATCAAAAAGATATGAACACTAAAACCAAACTCCAACAACCCTCCTTATGTTCTAGTGTTGTTCTTTCTCAGTCAATTATTTCAGTTGGAATATGGGTAGGGCATTAGCTTCATTTCTATTCACTTCTTGAGGTTGCATTATAGAAAAGAAAGATTGAAAGTGTGGACACTCAAAGAAACTTTACATAGGGCATTATCATCCCTATTATTGTCTAGATTTTGTTGTAATATAATGTGTTTGAGGAGTGAGTTGAGGTGAACTCTAATGTATTTCAAGAAATATTTTCATTTATTTTGGGAGGTTCTTTCTTCTATTTGACACTATTTTTCGATACTATCAAGATATGGTACATTATCTTGAAATTTGAACGAAAGAGTGTATGTGCAAAGTATCATATAGAGTGTTATGAGGATGGGAGAAAAAATTAGTGGAAGCCTTAACTTCTTGGAGTTTAATTGTGGTGTGATGGAGCACATGCTTCTTTCATTTTTTTCATACCTAGTGATCTTAGAAGTTTCAAACTTTTATCTACTATGCACATTATGTCATACATTTTCTCCTATATGTACATCACCTTAATCATTTGAAACCACTTTTGTTCCTTTTTGTCAAGATTCCCCATCACAAGTGACACCAAATAGAAGTCTTGTTTGAAAGGTTCGCTATATGGAAACAAATTGTGGATGTATTGACTTGTCACTTTCGCACAAATGATTTGTGTAATCAAGTATTCCACTATCTAAACCTTAACCAATGGAACACTCTATTAACATCAAAAGATGGCTATAGTTTTTTTTACTATTATGTTATTCTCAAGAACTTGTTACTAGTGGATATGCAATGAGGGAAATCGTGGAAATATATTTTGAATGTGACTAGATCCTTACATTTTTCATGGCATTCATTGTGGTGTCATTGTGGTTCTATCTGTTTTTTCAAGAGAAATGTACAAGACTGCAAATTTGTCATATCAGTCCAATGCCTTATTTCCAAGAAAAACTTGCATTTATTGACCTGACAAACTTTTTCAACAATCTGAGTCATGCCCTCCTTATGATAGCGATATGATGCCTCTAATCACCCATGTGAAATTAGGCATTCCATTTTTCATAGAAATTGAAGAAGCCATACGCACCACCCAAAACGATAGGATCCATGCATGATTCATTTGAATGAGTATTCAAATTAAAGGACTAAGTAATTTGTGATCAAGGAGTTATAAGATACGATAGTTCTTGCTCATATATTTTAAGAGGCCAAGGAGAAATCCATGAAATAAGTATTATTGGTGAATATGAATTCATTATGGATTTATAATGTATAAGATAACGTATTTTGTTTGGCCCTTTCACAGATCATGAATCTTCCTTTGGGGGTTAACACAAGGCCGAGATTATGTAATCTCCAACATGGATGCTCGTTGGTTCAAGGCATGAACCATACTTTTTCCTTGGGAAATATTGGCACTCATTTTCATTTGCATATCGATAATCAAGTCATTGTTAATGATACGAATTGTGTTATCATGTAATATATGTATTCAGATATTCTCAAGGTTAACTCAAGTGAGTAATCAACCAATAGAAATAACTCTATATCGAAGAGATAAAATAAATATTGAATATTTAAGATGATGAAAGATTGCAAATTGAATGCCATTGTATAATAATCATAAAGGCACTTTGGAGACCATCCATGAAAGAATATATCTTTTTAGAATAGTTTACTAATAACTCTTTATGTGTTATTAAGATTTAGCATTTATATATTTTATTTATATTACATTCATTCTTATATTTTATTCATATAATATATAATTAATGTTTATTTATATTTATAACATTTTCTTCCTCTTCAGAGATGCTTTGTCCTCAAAGCATATTGATGAAGACAATGTTACGTCTTTTTGTTTTGTAAATTTCGTTGCATCTTTTGTCTTGACTCTCGACAATTTTCTTTTCGATATTCTTCCCTTGAAGATTCTTACTAGAATGTTTTTCATTCTTTCATTTCTCGATATGCGTGGTTAATTGCTTAATACACTATTTTAACTGATGATTTTTATTATATGTTAACATATTATTGCTTGCTTGCTTCTTAATTTAAAATTGTAGATGATGATTGGTTTATTTATAATGGTAAAACTCACCCAATAGTGATTGTAATTGCATCTGCATTTTTTAATATGTAATTGCCATAATCTGTGACTTCTAGTTATCTTTTCTTCAATAAAAATGGACACAAGTACAAGAACCCTAAGTGGTTCTTTTTGTAAAACCTATTCCTTTGACTTCTTGAAGATTGTCTGTAGATTGGCTGGTTGGGAAGAAGGAATGTTACCCTCCTCACCTAGGTTCAATTCTTGGGGATTAACTTTTATAAAAAAGAAATATTAAGACTTGAGACACACCCTTATAATATATTTTCTTAAATAGACTTGTAAAGCACTTTAATCTTTGCTAGTCAAAAAATACGATTGATCCTTCACTCTATAATTTAATTCTTTTTCCTTTATCATAAAATCCATTTTTATTTATGTAATGTTTTTTAATTAAAAAGACCAAGTGTGGTTACATAATACAAAGTGTTGTTATTTTTTTTCCTTTTCTTCTTCTTTTCCTTCTTCTTTTTACTTTTTTTTATTCTATGACTTGTTTATAAAACCACATGTGGTTTTTATAAAACTTGTTTTGTTTTGTATTACCACTTCTCTTTTTCCTTCTTGGTAAAATACCACAATTTCAGAGAAACCTTGGGATAATGGTTAAAAACCAAGTTACACAAAGTGTAAATAATGGCCAAGGGATGGATCTCTCTGATACCGTTGTAATATATGTATCCGGATATTCTCAAGGATTACTTAAGTGATTAATCAACCAATAGAAAAAAAAAACATATCGAAGAGATAAAATAAATATTAAATATGAAAGATGATGAAGGATTACAAAGTGAGTGCCATATGTATGATAATCATAAAGGAACTTTGGAGACCATCCATTAAAGGATGTGTCCTTTTAGAATACTTTACTCATAACTATTTATGTGTTATTACGATTTAGTATTTATATATTTTATTTATATTACATTTATTCTTATATTTTATTCATATTATATATAATTAATGTTTATTTATATTCATAACTCCTAATTTCTTCATTGTGGGTTGAATTGAGCACTTGATTAAGGTCAATTTCAACGCATAAAACCAACATAATTACATGGATTGTTGAGGAAAATACTTGTAAAACATCTAAGATGTTTAATCCTAGTTGAAGGAAGATAGTTATTGATCCCTAGCTAAAGCATATGTTTATGCATATGAATATAAATATATAACAACGAATGTCCCTAGAACTGGATAAATTGGTTATTGCATTCATTCTTAATCTAGCTATTACACATTATAAACCTTGTGTAAGTTTATTCTCAACCTATGCACATAATCGGAATCGTTAATTAATGAAGAAACTCGATCTACATATAAACAACATATGAATATGTAATTAACTATCAAAATAAAGATAGATGTGGGCATGGGTATTGGAATGTAAATTAATCCACAACTTCTTGACACAGTTTGGAGCAACTTGCACAACAGATGAACCATCGGTTTTGATAATAGGTTCCTAGGAAGTGATAGAGAAAGCGACATACCTTATAGTTAGAGATCACATTTCATGATATCTTTCTTCATATTCATGGGTTGTCTCACAATAATTTGATCTTTTCGAACTGCCATAGAATCTAACAATAACAAGATATCTAAAGAGATATTTTCCTTCCCAAGAAATCCCAAAGTCCTAAGTGTTAGAATCTTATTTCTAAACCTTTTATAATGGAAATAAGTTGGTCACATGAGAACCAAAACAATGTAATGTTCATTGTGCATTGTGGATTTTTTTATCAGTATATTAACAGTCAAACCCCAACTCCTTAACCCACCTTTTCTTTAATTTTGATGTTTTTTATGTTTTGTGAAATGACAACGAAAAAAGGTTCAAAACTCCACGTTTCAATTCTCATCTCCCTTGCATGATTATTCAAACCCTCATACTAGTAACATTAGTATATTTATATGTATGTTATATTTCAAATATATTTAATTAAATCTACCTATCCACATTTATATATAAATTTACAATTAATATATATATATATATATATATATATATATATTAATTGTAATTTAATGAAAGTCATTTAATTTAATTTATCCATTTAGATCTAACCTATATATAGAAGGTATTTACAATAAATTTAAAACAAAGGTTTCAGAATATATAAGATGTAATAACAATTGATCTAAAAATTTAAGATCAAAATTTATTGAATATAGAACAATGACAATATATTTCACTTTTCATTTGAAATAAATAAAAAAATGTTATTTAATAAATTTGAAATATTTAATTAATCATCAAAGGTACTTGGAGTTCAAACCTATGTTCTGATACCAAATGTAAAGCCTTGATAGGCCTTAAAGACAAATTTATTAAAAAATAATAATTCATAAGAATGCTATATCAACTAATTCATTTCCATAAGAAACACATTATCATAATAACAATCTAAATTAAAAGAAGGAATATACCTGCAATTCAAAGAAATGTTGAAGATGTTACCTCTAGATCTCTTCAAACAATGAGGGAAAACAATGTGTCAGAGACGAATCTCCACAAAAACAATCCCTTAGTGAGACACTGAGATTCCTCAAGTTCCCAACCAATAAATCACATCTAGATATATTGTCTTACCTTTTGTAGTCATTCTTATCTTTCTTCAAAATATCAGAAGAATGAATTAATGTCCTTCCTCCAATCCTTCTCATTTTTATAGTTTTTCTTCTCTTTTATTTGATAATAATAATAATAATAATCTATTTTTAAGGTCACCGCCAAGCGAGACACCAAATTGGTGTATGATACCCCCTTGTTTGTGGGACAAGGGACCCCCCTCTGCGCAGCGATTTAACTGCTAAAGTCTACAGAGGTGTACATACACTACCCCTCTCTGGATTTGAACGCGTGACCTCCTAAGAGGAAACACATGCTCTTAACCATTAGGCCCACTCATGATATTTAAACTATGTATTTTTTATTAATTTTAATATTAAAAATTATTTATTTATTTATTATTAGTCATAGTTATCCAATTGTTGGTGCTCACCATTATTTCTTTAATATTAAATTTAATCTAATCACGTATTTAATTTATTTGTTTCTTAGTTTAATATTTAATTGAGTTTTCCTATACTTTTACTTTTATTTATTAAATAGTTAAATTAATAATATTTTTATGTTATTATATATTATAGTTAATAGTTAATTACCACATACTAACCTAGGTTCATATTAAAAATACCATAATATTTATAATGAAAACTAATAAATCTTAATGGTTATATGTGTTCATTCTTTTTTTTTTTGCAGTCGAAAAAATCAGTTCCTTGGTATTCATTGAATCAAAAGAACCTTGTACATCATCAGTAAGCATACAGACCCCTATGGGCCAGCAAATTAGATATAATATCACTACATATCAGATCAATCCATACTAATCCAAAAGAAAACAACAAGTATACAGGAGATACACTAAGCATCTGGGTATCAATACCACAATAATCCTCTCATAGGAGAGCAATAATAATATCGGTCACAAAATGTCAATAAGGAATATAACAAGAGACCAGATACCTTATCCAAGCAGGGGAGCGACTCTTGTATATCCTATAATAGCTGCTCAACAAAACCTGATATAGCTCAAAGAAACCATGAGACAAAAACTGAAATAGAATGAGCATATTCTAAAATAGTTGTATAGAGTCTTCCCCTATAATCCCATCATCATAAGATTCAGTAAGTAAGAGATGGATAGGTGCCAAGTGCAAACCCTCCTTGGATAAGATGTCTGCCCTCTTGCTAGGTTCCCTATAGACATGACTGAGATCCACCCAGGTGAAAGAGGACATAAGAAATTTGGTCTTGTAGCACCAAGCCTCCAAGTTCACCATGTCCAGGGTGGAATCCTTTTTTTCCCAATTTATAATCACAGAGGAGTTGCCAAAGATATGTAAGTAAGGCAACCCAATAGCCTTGGAAACCCGTAATGATGCCCATAGTGCTAAGAGTTCTGCTCTAGTATTCGTGTTGCTCCCACATCCAAGTTTAAATTCAAACAAATGATGATCATTCGGCCATATATAAAAACCTGCTCCACCAATACTTTTAGCAGCAGTTCCATCAAAAAAGATCCTGGGGTAATTTGAAACGGGAGGCTTTCCTATGTTCCGGATTTTATTCCTGTACTTCATAATAGGTTTGTATGTATTCACCTCATCAATGATAACATGTAAGAGACCATCTATCAAGGGACGTTGATCTTCAAATAACATGCAATTTCTAGCCTTCCAAATATTCTAGGTAAGAAAAAGAGGCAGATACCGAAAGTCTCCATCCTTAGAAACCCAGTTGGAAAGATTTTCCATGAATGTAGGGGAATTCCAAAGAAAATACATGTTGAACAAACTGTTAAGTCCCAATATCATCTTCTTCAAAAATAGACATCCAACAAAAAGATGGTCTACAAATTCAGCTTCCTCATTACATAGATAACACCTATTTGGACCATACCAGCCTTTCTTGCACAGAATATCCCAAGTATTGATTTTCTTATTACACGTGAGCTAGATAAAGCACTTAAGCTTGTGGGGAATATTAAAGTGCCAAATCTTCAAGATGATATCATTCTCCATGATAGTTCTATGATTTGAAACAATAAGATCATAAGATTTTTTTGCAGTCACCGATCCCTGCTGTTCATCACACATCCAAAGAAGTGTATCCTCAGCATTCCCAAGCCTAATACCCCCATGGGTTAGGCCCTTAACATAGGAGCTCCATTGAGCAACCCATTCACCACCCAAAAGCAGATCAGTGGCAGAGTACCACTTGGGACCTTCAAGACCACACACATCCAAATTTTGCGCTTGAGCAAGGAAAGAGATCCTCGGATCATGAAGATAGACTCTGAGTTCCTCTGATAGAAGATGAAGAGATTTTAGCCCAGCAATAGGGTCAACCCACACCTTGATCTTTAATCCATTCCCCCCCCCCCTCCAACCCAGCTGATAGGTAATCCACTAAAAAATCCTAATAAACCCATTCCAAAAGTATGAGGTGCCATTGACACTAAAAATACGGGCACATATCCAATCTTCTAAGGATCTATTTTTTAAGTATTTATGGGCAATAATTCTACTCTAGATACATGTACCAGTAAGTAGCTGCCACATGCTTTTTAATCTCAAAGATATACCAAACCATTCAAGGTTCTTAATATCCCAACCACCAAATTCAACAGGTAAGAAAAGAGTTTCCCAGCTTACCAAATGGGGTTTGTGATGGCCATCAGAGGAGCCCTAGATAAAGGATAAAATAGTTTTGCGCAGAACATTCAGAATAGATTTAGGGAATCTAGCCAAAGAAAACCAGTAGACAGCCAACCCAGTAAGCACAACTTTTATAAGGACCACCCTGCCACTAAGTGAGAGATACCTGTAGGTCTAGTTTTGGATTTTTTTCTCAAATAATTTGATCATCCATCTCCAATCCGAAGTATGGTACCCCAATGGTTTAAGCCGATAGCCCAAATACTTAAAGCCCCCAGTAAGAGGTTCCATCCTGAATGGGAGAAACTCAACAATCTTATTTCTGATATCAACATCCACATTCTGATAGAGAAAAGAAGATTTTTCAATGCTAACAGTCACCCCCAAAGCAGAGAAAAATAAGTCAAGGGCATCTTTATATGCACTCCATTCTTCTACAGTACCAACACCAATTAAAATAACATCATCCACAAATAACAAGTGGGTAATAGACAAATGAGGAGAGTACGGAAAGCCCTTACTATTACCTTTGTGCTGAGCATCGAATATAATATGACTGAGACTCTCCATAATCAAAATGAATAACAGTGTCACATGCCCCAATTTTGTAAAATAATGTTATCTTATTTTGATATTATTCCCAAACATTATGTTAAATTTAATGCTAAGTGGAAACTGATGACTCAGCAGAGTCAAGGATGTGGAATGTAATTCTGAATATTTAATTTTTAATAAATAAAAGTGGAGACAACAGCCTGGAAGGGTTGTTAAAAAGAGTGTTACTGGTCAAGTGGTGGAAGGAACTAGGTGGAGAGCAAAAAGACAAGTGGCAGCATCCTCAAACACTTCCTATGTTGCAAGTGGCAACTTCCCTACATTTTGGGGTCATGATCCCCCAAGAAAGTGGGATCAGAGCAGGTGGCTCAATTAATGACAACTAACCCAAAAAGACCTAGGAAATCTTATTAAAAGTACCCAATGTAGAGAGCTGAGGCTGCTCATTCCAAGAGAAGAATCATTCAGGTGAATGCACTTCAAGGAATTCATTGGGAAAGAGAAATTTGAAGGAAGGTGTTTGAGGGGTAAACTGCAAGAAGTTGATCTAGTACAGCTTTGCAGCTGAAAGATCTTACTGTAGTATGTAGAGTTGGTTTTGAGTCTCAGGACTGGTACTTTGTTGATTGCTCCCCCTAGTTCCAGCCAAGCAGACCAGAACAGGCTCGGGGGTCCTGAGAAGTCACTGTTTGAGCGCTCTCCAGGAGTTGGTAGGGAGGAACGGCCTCCCATTGTTGTTGTTGTCCAGCTTAAAAGAAAGGTTTCATTATCTTTTAATTCATATGTTATAGTTTATCTCTAAGTATGATCAGTAAATGAATGATGTTATGATATGCTGTGTTATAACCTCTTAGTTATTCTAGACTAAATCTGTACTATGATGAAAGATGAATCCTACCTGTGTTTTTCCCCATCTGGAGTAATCCAGATCGTACTCTAGCACAGGTAGTTTGTTTAAGTAAATGAAGTATGATAGGATTATAAATGAATTGAATATTTATGTTCAGAGTAATGAAATGTTACTTTTCAATAGATAGATGCCTTCTAGAAAGATTATTAATTTGTTTGCTGACATGTCATTAGAAAAAAACTGTGCAAATAGCATGTTAATACAGAATATTACTCATAGTACTGATTGACATTGGTAGGTAAATTTTATCAATTATTTTCTATACAGTCTTTATTTACATAAACTGTACTTTTACTTGGAAATAGAAGAATTAGTCTTATCAACTGGAAGTTAATAGTTTATGTTAAGAATAGATATAAATATAGTACTGATATCTTTTCTTTAGTAACAATTAATCTTCCTGTATCTATTTGATCTATAGTTAAATAATATGATAAAGGTTATAGTAGTCCTTACTGAGCTTTAAGGATAGTAGTAACTTAGAGTCTTAAGTTAATACTATAAACTATTTTATACTTTTGTAGAACTATGTAAATATAAAGAATACTGATAGGTATGGAGGTTCTTTTAACTTTGTATTCTAAATAAACCACAGATACAAATTGAATTTAAAACTAACACAAAGATTACAAACTGCCTTCAGTCATAATCACTATATAAACAAGAACCAATAGAAGCTTAAGAATGTATGTTATACTTAAATTATAGTATTATAAATATAAATAATATTATTATTATTCTTAAACAATGACAATTATAGGTTAATAATTTATAAATACTAATTAAAGAAAAACTATATAACATCAATAAAAATTACAAGGTAATAATATAGGAAACGCTATCCTATCTAAAATAGAAGGGAGTAAACCCTAGCTAATGTTATGAGCATAAATTATAAATATTTTAGTACTTTAGTAACCTAGGTTTTACTTAGGTTAATTTCTTTTAAAATTATTGTCTAACAGGTACAATGGCATTTATAAAAGAAAACAGAGTCTATTAAAAACAACATGCATCTAAATGTCGGGGTTCCAAACCCTTAAACTAATACATTACCGACATAATAATCATTTCTCGTATAAACTTTGTAATCATCTTAAATAATTAAATAATCCACTCTCAGTCCTTTAAGGACAGATAGACTAAAAGAGAGAAACAACATAATTAATAACATAATAGTAATATAAACCAAACAAGGGTTTTACAGGTCAAACCCTAACCGGATAAGTTCATCAAATAATCAAGACTTACATCACGGCTGTGAGTACAACTTTCAAAATTTAACATATAAAAACCTAATAAATACTCAAACAGAGTTCAACTTCATTAATATTCAAAAAGGGTATAAACCCTAAATTTTACAGAGTACAGCTCAACGGCTAACAATCAAAAACAAGTTGTAGCGAAGCTATCTTCGCAAATGTACATTCAAAACTGACTGTGAAGCCAAGCTTCGACCAAAAACACTACACTCACAAAGCGCATCCACCCTGTCAAGTGTTTAATTTAAAACATGTTTATAAATAACCTGTAACAGTAAAAACACAATATAACTCGTGGCAAGACGAGAAAGGGTATTCAAACCCTGGGTGAGTCCAACGACCACCCCAACTACATTTAAGGAGAGAACCCATCTTTCAGACCACGGGGCTTGCCCGAGATGGAGCCACGAGCCACGGATGTCGCAAGGGTTGTCTTCTTATCCCTGTACGAGCTACACTTCAGTGAGCACCTGCAGCAAGTGTAAACCCTTGTCAAAAATCACCTTATGTGCAAAAAAAAACTTGAAAGTATTTCTTTGTTGAAACTTGCTATGTATAAAAGAAAGGTTTATATAATCTTTACCTATCACGGGGAGTATGGTGAACCATTTTGCGAGCACTGTCACTTATAAATGGCACAATGGAGAACCTATCAACTCTCAAAACCTCACATAGTAGCAAGCTACAAAGAGCCGAGAAGAAAACTGAAGAATCACCAAACGAAACAGACCTTGGGGAGAAGGTTTCACAGGCAGCGAAACGCAAACAACAAGAAGAACAAATCCACGATTGACAGAGAAAGAACTAGCAATCAAAACCACTCATTGGAGGACGGAGGCAGCACAGAGTCAAGGTATAAGGTGACGGTAACCAGGGAACGACGGCAGCCATGGAAGATGAGCCCAGGCAACCCTGGAGCAGTGTAAATTGCGGGACAATAATGCACTAGGTTAGGTTTCTAGAGTGTTTTATATTATTGTTTGATTTTTGCAGCGTGGGGTAAACTATATCAACAACCCAATAATTTGGAGCCAAACCTCTAATCATTTGCATTATGTATTATATGAACCTAATCACCAAATTATTATCGTGGAGAGTTTACGTTGACCAAGCACGGTGTCACATATAACCATAAACATAAAACCAGCGTGGAATAAGCCAAAACCCTTGCTACAACAACATATATTGTTTTATAATAAACATTACCATAACAAGTTAAGCGATGGCATAACCATTTTTATAACTTTGTTTTAATAAGATAGAAAGCATAGAATATATGTTATGTTTTTAGATTAGGACTTAGTTAAGTCTTTAGTATAGTTATACTAGAGTCCATGATAACTATTACAAGACTGTGGCGACTCTAGTAGCAAAGCATTAAGACCCTTGAGTTGTTCCTTGCAAACTTGAATATGATGAAGGTTGGGATTTGAGTGCTTGGTAAGTTAACCTTTGATATACCACTCATTTTTATAGTTTGGGCATAGTAAACCCTTTTTACTTTAGGAATATTCTAAGTCTAACATTTATAGATAGTATCTTATAATAATGCCAAGAAATTAAGGCTAGAATTGAATACGTGACAATAACAAACTTTTGTAGATTGATGGCTCATCAAACAAGTCAATTATGCATAACTAAGAATTATAAATGAGCTGATAACTCCCATAGCATCGAAACTATGAAGTAGTACAATTTTTAAAGATAAAAGTATTATCAAAAAATTATGTCGTATAGTTTATGCGACATTACCTTGTTAATACTTGGGAGTATTTCCAATTTGGCTTTATGTTCATAGAAAGTGACTAGTGGATAGTAAGTTAATTACAGAGATAAAACTGATGATAGGAATAAGGACGATCCTATTACATTTTCAAAAGTAAGTAGAACTCAGAGTTAAACTTGGGAACAAAGTATGGGTAGCCTTAAGCTCTTGTAGAAGAGTATGATGGTCATAGTTTCTACACTCAAAAGTTCTTACTGTTTATAAGATAATAGGCTATGAGTACCCTATAGAAATAATTTAAGGGACAATGATTATACTGGCAAGACAAGATATCATTACAAAAAATATTGTCAAGAAAACAATGTTTATGAGTATTACTAACCACTTAGATTAAAGAAGAAATACACATATCTGAGATTCTAGTGGTAAAGTCGCAATTATGTTGTACTGTCATTACACTTTTTCCAAGCTTGTTTATTTGAACAAGTGATGAAAATCAAATGATTTTACCTTGCAGGAGCTGTCTAGTGTTTAGCAGCTTACTGTACTAAGCTTTTTAATTTGCAAACAAAATACTGCTGACACTAATAAATATTTAAAAAATATATACTCGATCGATCATACTTGTAAAAACTTGTAAGAAACAGTATTCATCTGCGTTAGCACGAATGCTAAGTAAGCCCTAGATTTGAAAGTAGATTCCACCTACTGACATAAAAGAGCTAATCAGTAAACTGAAGCAAATAACACACAATAAGATTTTAATCTTGCTACAAAAAATAAAATGTTAAGTTATTGTAGAAACCAATTACTTAACTAATCTTTAGGCCAACTGTTAGCTGTTAGTAGAACCGCAGGTTATAACATTTATTGTTAACTCAGAAATTTTAAATTTTTGTGTAAATTTGGGGGTGTGACAAACAGAGGAGACAAAGGACACCCTTGACACATCCCCCTGGAAGCAGGGAAAAAATCTGAGGGAGAACCATTAACAAGCACAGCAAAACAGGAGCTAGAGACACAACCCATAATCCAATTAATACCCAACAGGGGTATACCAATATGAATGAGCAGAAGTCTAATAGAGGTCTAGTTGACTCTGTCAAAAGCTTTAACCAGGTCCAACTTTAAGACCAATACATTAGAGTTCTTTGTTTTGATAGAGTGTAATAATTCCTGGGTGATATCCACAGGTTCAGTGATCTGTTTGTTCTTAAGGAAACCAAATTGATGGGAAGATAGCGAACGGTTAAGTATAGGCTTCAATCTAATTGTAGCTAGCTTGGATATAACCTTATAGACTAGGTTACATAAGGATATGGGTCGAAAGTCAGCAAAATTCAAGGGATTTTCACATTTAGGTATCAAGGTCAGAAAAGTAGAGTTAAGGGCACCAGAAACTTTACCATGAAATCTAGCCTGCTCTACAGCCAGCACCAACTCCCCCCCCACCAGATCAAAGAAAGCTTTAGAGACCAAATAGCATTTGTGTTTCTTCTAGCAAAAGCAAAAGAGTGAAAAAACCTCATATTAACATCCCCCTACTTTATCCACTGAACTCTACTCTTCAGTCTTTGAGTAGTAATCTCATGAGCCCAATATTTTCCCTTCCTTTCCTGTAGGATTTTCAACTTATCAGCATTTGAGGCCGATAAAATACCCGTGTCTTCCAGTAAGAGATTTGATATACCTTCATTTATTTCCAATATCTGCTGCTTCCTTGCAAGGTTCTTCGCCCTTTCCCATTCCTTTACAGTTCCTTTTAGTCTTTGTAATTTCAAAGAGATTACATCCATATGGCAATAGTAATCCTTATCCAGAGGCACCTTCCACGAGGAAAGAACCAAATGAGCAAATTCCTCCTCCAATAGCCAAGCTCTATTAAATTTGAAGGGCCAGCAATGAGCATTTATTTTTGAGCCCCATTCCAGGTAAATAGGGTAGTGATCAGATACATCAGAAGGGGTAGCCCAGGTCCGATAGTAAGAGAGGCAGGGGAGGAGAGATTCACATAACAAAAACCTATCCATCCTTTTACTTATACCAGCATCCCCCGAGTGCCCATTTCTCCATGTAGGGCCAGAAAGATTCATAGCAAGGTCCACCAGCTTGTTACAGGAAATGAGCTAGGAAAAAAAGGATGCCAGAGGGTCCAACCTAGATTTACATCCCCAGAATTCAGTAGAGTATAAAGTAAAATTGAGATCCCCTACCAATAGTAAATTAGGTTTCCCCAAAATCCCACCAGCCACCACATTATTCCAGAAAGTGATTCTCTGAGTATAGGGCCCATAGCAATTAATAACAGTAAAAGTCTCAACCAAACCTTTAAAACTAGCTTTAAGTATGATACCATCCAGTGAGGAAAATGCCTTACACCGAACCAAATGAGGGTCCCATCCAGCAAGCAAACCACCAGATAGCCCCGTAGCATCAGAGGTGCAGAATTCCCAACCAGGTTTAAGTTTAGAGAACAAATAAAGAGCTTGAGAGTAAAAACACATAGTTTCCTGAAAAAGAATCATATCAGGTCTAAGGTTAGAGAGTAATCTACCAAGGGATTTTTGTATGGCAACCCCCCCAAACCCACGGATGTTCATGGAGAAGGAAGCTCCACAAATGTACTTTCTCTAAGGACCTAAGAGGAAACATGAGAGATATGTGACTGTCTAGCCGCCTGCTTAAAACAAGTCGAAAAGGGGGTGTAAGTTCTCGGATCCCCAGTCTCATCCTTTGGAGGCTTCTTGGATTTCCTGATGGTGACATTCTTGAAGCGGATAGAGTCCAAGGGTAAGGTAGAGGGAGAAATAAGAGTCTTGTCCGAGAATATTGAGAGAGCTATAAGGAGAGAAGGGTTCTGAAAAGCAGGTGCGTCAGGAGGACTATCTGATGAGGTTGTAGATAAGGTCATAGTACATCCAGTAGAAGACAAGGGTGGGACAGAAGAAGGGGACGGCCCAGAAGAGGACTGAGGGAGAGAGGGATAGTGATCCAAGGTATATGGAGGAGGGTCATTTGCAGCAACAAGCTCAGATGATGAGTCATAAGAAGGCAAATCCAAAGTCTCCCCATGGTCAGCTCGAGAGTGTAGAGAAACGACTTCCATATCTTCGATGTACATCAGCTGTCCTTTCGAGAGGTCTTCAAAGGAAGAAGGTGAAGACGAAGCATAAATGATATTAGTAGAATCCTCCAGTGGTACATCAGGCAAGGGGCTGATATCAGGGCAGGGTAAATAAGGTATAGATAACAAGTTAAACCCCCTCTAGATAGGCTGACCAGTCCGCAGACGGTGACAAGAACTACATAAGTGTCCAGTATCATGACAGTAATTACACCTGAAAGGAATATGCAGGTAATACAGTTTCTGTGTGATAACTTTATCACCACAAACAATATCAATTTTAGGTATAAGACCCTTAGTAATATCCATTTCAACCAAAACTTTTTCCATCCTTTTGTCATAAATGAGATGGAAATCCCTCTTAAAAGCAACAAACCATCCAAGAAGGTTTGCCAGATCAATAAGGATATCCTTATTCCAAAGGGGGAAAGGTAAGGTAGGTAGCAGAACCCAAAGATGCATAATGGTCACTCTTTCAGTTAGGGGATCAAAACCGGAGTGCCACCGCTTCAGTACTAAGGAACCATCAAGTACAAGCCACAACTTTTCCAGAATAAGTGAGGCATCTGAGTCTTCAATGAACACAAAAAACAGCCATTTATTTGCCAAGAGGATAATAGATGGTACATAATGGATAAGAGGCTTCCAGTGTGAAGTAGCCCACTCCACCCTGCCATCCTTTGTCATGGAACAATACTCCAGTCTACCAATAAGTGCCCTACGGCATAAGGTTTTGACTTTCTCCATAAAAACATCATGCCCAAGTACAAACCTAGGTTTATATACTAAGGCCTTTAGGGCTTTGGCCTTATGGCAAGATGAGCTATGGACCGGACCCTTCCCCAGTTTGGGTATCCTGCTAGTATCAGTCGAGTCACCCATGTCACAGGTGGAAGGAGAGCAATGGAAATAACCCCACGATAACGCGTACAGGAGAGGACCCCAAAAATAGTCAAGATAGACAGTACAACATCTACAGGAGTATAATGTTGAGGATATCAAATTTAAAATACCACACCCAAACCAAACCAGGAACTAAAGTAACGAGCCCAACAAGACATGTGTACAAAAAACCCAAGTATAGGCCTTCACAAGCCACACGAGGAAGGGTCCCAGTCCACAACATCCACCAAGGGTACACAGATAAAAAACACCGAGCCTCAGCACAAAAGGTATGCCAACCCAATAAAAAAAGACCGGCAGCAGGTCATGTATAGAGCCAAAACCCACACCGAGACTAAGATAAATAAACCAGCAGTGATCTATTAAGATAAAACAGAAACCCTCCCGTACCAATATTGCCAGGAGGACCCACAAGAAGAGAGATGGTCCCAACTAAATACCAGAGAGTTAAAAAATATATAAAGCCATGTCAACGACAAAACCAACTAACAGGCCAAGCTTCTAAGTAATAAACAGACTTATAGAACCAATAAAAAACCAATATCAAATAAACCATCGTC
This sequence comes from Pseudotsuga menziesii, assembly GCA_001517045.1. NCBI lineage: Eukaryota > Viridiplantae > Streptophyta > Pinopsida > Pinales > Pinaceae > Pseudotsuga > Pseudotsuga menziesii. Next base: position 539,467 of record LPNX010728973.1, on the reverse strand, counting down.
ACATAGTCGTCAACGTCAACTAACAGTATATCAGAAGGAGTAGTCAGGGCATAACCATATATATGCAGGGCACAATACCAAAGACAAAACAACCCTAGAACCAAAATGCTGACAGAAACCCTAACCGGTTAAACAAAAAAACAAGTATTAAAAAAAAAACACCGCCACATAGTCGTCAACAACAACTAACAGTCTATCAGAAGGAAGAGTCGGGGCACAATTGTAAACACACAAAAGCCCACATATATGCAGGTCACATTACCAGACAACTAGCCCGAGAAACCAGAATGCTGACAGAAACCCTAACCCCAAAAAAAATAGACAACAATCAAACAAAAAAGACGATAATTCCCACTTTTTTAACACATGGTTGGTACTAACCCTTGGTAAAGGGTGGACTCCATATGGGTTTTGCAGTACATAAAACCAAGAAAACCCTAAGCAAGGTAAACTGCAATACCCCCGACTAGTAAATAAAAAGAGGGTCAGAGAAAGCACAGAGGTACCTGGAGTTAGGTATCACCTGACAGTAGAGCCGTGAGTAGACCAACAAAGAAATCCGGAGTCTGCAGCTTCAACACTGCTCCAGCGGGAATAGTGAAAGGAGCACATCGCTTCACGGACATTCCGTTCCCTAGATTGACCAACAAACAAGCAGGGTCATTCGTTCTGTCAGTCCAGATCCATCAAGGGTTCAGAACCACCCGCACCCGTCAACCCCGGCACTACCGAATGTTCCAGTGCGGTCGATTGTCCAAAGACCCAGGTCAAAAATCGCACCAACGCAATCATACATTGCCCGATAGCAACCGCAAAAACATGACCCCGCACTCAGAGTCAGAAAACACCCGCAAAATCATGAGGCGAAGTAGAGTCAACCCCAGAGCAATAATTTCCCACCAATATAGTCCACACTACATCACATGCCCAATAAACACAAACTGCTAGGGATGATTAAAAACCATAAGAACCCTTCAACCAGTCACCCACGCAAAATGCACTAGAGACATAGGCTTAAGGGCCATGGGTGGCCAAGGCCAAGAAACCACAGAAACCCTCACGCTCTGCAGAAACCCTAGCGCTCCATCAGAATTGGTGCCATTATCGAGTTTCATTAATTAAAAGCAATACACCCTACCCTAATCTCCTTATAGAAGTGGGTCTTTCCTCTATCGAGAGCCTAGCTATGACTAGGATCCTATTGTACAAGCACAAAACCAATAACATGGGAGACCATAGACTTCCTAATCTAGCTTTAAATTCCAACCAAAACCACCTAAGGCTCAAGCGAGGTTGGTATAATGATACCAGGGCCCGGTTAAACCAATGGGAGATCGACGAAAATTTTGGATTACAAAATATTAAGAACATTAAAAATATTGTTACTTCTAAGTTTAAAGAGAAAATGTGGTGTGAGAAAGAACTAGAGGCTAAAAGAAAATTAAGATACTATAAGGAGGTCATCAACCCTACTCTAGAATATTAAAAGTATCTCTCGGTTTTAACTAGTTCAAAGAAAAATAATAATATAGCCAAGATAACAATGAACACTCATGAGCTCCATAGTGAAACAGGTCGTTGGGCAGTTCCTAAAACACCATGGGTGGAAAGGATCTGCCATCTCTGTGAGAATATGAAAATTGAGGATGAAAAACACTTCCTCTTAGAGTTCCCTACGTACACCCACATAAGATCTCAGTTTCACAATATTTGTTGCAATACCGACCTTCCTATCCTTTTAACTTGTCAAAATTATAGTGAGCCCGGGACGCTTATCTTCAAGCTCTTTAAACATAGAAATACAATTTAAAAAAAACTAAATAATTCATTTCTTTACGTCCGATAGACCAAAGTTTGGTCTCAGGGGACGTTAACCATCATCATCATCATCATCATCATCATCAATATGGTTATCTAGTGAGATGTTCATATTGGTTTTGTAGTGTTGACTTGCTATGCTCCTCAACAATTATGTTGCAATGCAATGTTCATAAAAAATTATGTTGTATTGAGATGTTCATCAAGGTTATGTTGGATTCTAACACTTCTCAATAGTTATGTCACATTGCATAGTTCTTTGATCTACCTATGCAATTCTGAGAAATGCTTAGATTGCATTCATACATCAATTAAGTGTTTTTTATATCATGATCCTCCCTCGTTTCTTATCCTAGGGAATGAATGGCAATCAACCTAAATTAAACGTATTAAATGATATTAAGGAATTCATTTCATTCATATTAGAAATAAAGTAATTAAACAACTTAAAGGTATATCAACCTCTTAAAAACTTGTTTTAGGTGTCAAATTCTATATAACATAGAATTTAAGAATGAGATATAATGGTTAAATGCAACACTGTAGCTACTTTTGTTAAATCTAAAGGATTGGAGGACCAAGGAATTATGGAGACGATGTCTAAAGAAACTATTGCAACACTGATGCACAAATAATTATAGCTCAAGAAGACATGAATAATAATAAAAAAACCCATGATATATTGATCCATACGAACATATCTATATATAATCCAAAGTATAACTAATTTCTTTAGAATGAGGAAGACATAGTCATATTTGATTTCCTAGGGTGTGCTTAAATCTTTTATTGTTTTGTCTTAACTGTGCACTAATTGACTACATTGTTAGACCTAGACAAATACTTATTAGAATATTTACACAATTAGGAGTTAGTTAAAATCAACTTGTTCTAATATATTTGTTAGGTAATGTGTGTGTTTTTAGTATGCATTAGTATGCATTTGTATATATGTAATATGATGTTCATGATATGTTCTTGACATAGAGTTATTGATGGTTAAACTTATCCTTGATCTTAATAACCATTGATCCATAGATTAACACATAATTGGTCCATGATCTATATTTAAAGAGAATGGAGGGTCATTTGTTAGTTGATCGATTATGAGAAGCTCATTTGTAATATTATTTTATTTATATAGTAAATTGCTTCAAGTAGCTATTTGGTTGGGGCCATGGAGTGTTTCACTTTCAATAGTTCACTACAAGTAAATATCATATAACAGAGGTTATAGCGAAGGTTTTTGGTGTTACAAAATTGGTTTGAAATCACCAAAAAAAATATCTGCTACAAATTGTCAAAAAAATATATGCTACAACCTTTGTTACTGGTAGCAGATGTTTTAGTATAGGTTGTTATAGAAGTTTTTTATAATTAAATAAAAGGCGGAGTCAAAATGCATCGTTGCATTACAAATAAATCAGCACCGGTTCTTAACAAATAACTGGCACAATAGTGCATTACATAATTTTAAATCGCCGGTGCTTTATAACTTACATGGATTGATGCTATAAAATTAAAAAATGCATCAGTGTCTTAAAATAATTAAGAGCACCGATGTTTTCAAACATAAATGCATCGATGCTTTTAAAATATTATAACATCAGTGCTTTATATAACTACCGCACCGGTTCTTTTAATAGTTATGAAATCCCAGGTGCAGAACTAGGTAAAGAATGCACCAGACTAGTGGTTTCAGATGTGGTTCCGAACCTATGTTGTTTATTTATGATAGTGCACTTGTGCATCCTAGACGATGCACCAATGTGTATTGATAATGAATAAGTATTGTTTTGATTCTTCAATGCATTTTTTTTGACAGAAGCATTAATGCTACACATTAATGTCAATGCATTAGTGACAAAGCTTTTTTTTATTCATTGTTTGTCAAAAGTTGATATATTTCTTATAATAGTATATATCAATTGAATTTTGATTTTTTCCATTTGGATATGATGTTTGTATTAATTTTTTATATCATCATATTTTACATCTCTTCATTATAATATTTAATCAACGATGTAATGTTTTACAATAACATTGGACAATGCAGTAGAATCAAAAACTTATTTTATTATATATGAATAAGAAACTCTTTCTCATACAAAGTGGGAAAACGTAGAAGTCCACAATAATCAAAATTTCAATATGTAATTGTTATGCTTATTCGTAACCCATTGTCTTTCAATTTAGACACTATGTCCATTACAATATACAAAATGTTTGATTTTTACAAGCAAATATTTTAGAAGACAACAATTTTCAATAACATCCAATTATATTGATCGTCATTCTTGATTGGAACTGTTGTTAGTGCTCAAGCTATTTGCATGACTTGGGTTCTTAATTTGGCCGAATATTTTGTCGATTGCCTCAATTATGTTTCTCATCTTCAGATTCAATCTACACATATAAAATAAAGTGTAATGAGTGTATCTACATTATAAGAAATAATCTAAACTAAATAGATAATATGCATGATCAATATCTAAATTTAAAAATGTACCAAAGAAAGAATTGTGTCCTGAATGATGCACATTATTTCAATGCCATATCTCATGTTTTATTTCAACAACTATTCTTTTAGCTCCATTTCATACTCTATTTCATGTAAGTTTTATGCCCCATCATAAATTAATATATTTAATATAAGGGTTTTTTTTTCATTCCATTAATTCAAAAGTGAGATAAGTAAAACAACACAGATATTTACAAATTCCATAGTTAATTTTTGGTATGTCAACATATAATCACAACCCACATTTACCCAATCTCAATCAAACTTTCTAATGGTTCTTATTTGTATATTAACACTTGTTTAAAGGCATCTAAGGATGGTCAGTGTAAAATAAAATAAAATAAAAAGATTACAGTAAATATGAATTCTTAAGTTTTTATAATGAAATCCAATTACTCACAAACTTTGCTATCACCCAATTTCTTCCTTGTCATCTTGTCTTATTTGTTGAATGGGTTGTATTTTGTCTTCTTTTTGCACAAGCCAATAGAAATATATTATCTAATGTTGAATTATTTATTTATATGTACATATGAGATAAGGACCAATCCATTAATCATTACATCTTGTATAATTTTTATTTTCTTAGGACAACATTTCATTCTCTTGTCCTCAGTCCCTATAGAACATTACACATTTCTGAAATAGATTGTTTAAAACGTGTTATCAAATATTATTAAATATATTATTACTAAAGATTTAATAAACTAACTTATATTGAATAATACTGTTTGATTCACCCAATTCATAGTTATGCAATTTTTCCATTAAAGTTTTACACTCTTTTGCACTTAGATTGCAGAGAATAGTATTGAGCTTCCTCATTTTTTGGCTCTACATGAAACACATTAATGAATACATATTAGTTAAACTTACATATAATTCAAACATATTGATTAAATTACAAAGAAATTTCCTTATTTGCTTTTGTGGATGTGCTTCCAATGTGTTGATTGAAATTATTATTACTTGAACTCTTATCACAATTTTTTTATCAATATGCAATCTATACAATTCAATACAAAAGATATTAAATATATTTTAAATAAAAATGACATAATTTTAGAATAATTTAGTATGCATCGGTGAGTCACAAACAGATGACCATCGATGGCAAAGTTTTTTAGTTATGTTGTTAAGGGAACTATGTTTGGATTAGATAATAATAATAAAATTATTATTAGAAAAAAACAATTATTTTAAGAAAATTTAATGTTTTTTAAAAAATGAATACTGAGTTACGTACACATAAACTAAGAAAAAATGAAAATAAAAGTCTATGCCACAACATGGGCTAAACAATATGTTACAACATTTTCTGGTGTGATATGTTTATATTAAATGCACCTACGCGTCTTAGTTTGATTAACCCACAATTTTTTAAAAACATTCAAAAGCAATTCACATGTTATTGGCGCACTTTAAAGTAATTGTACTGGTGCTTTATATTGAAACATGATGCACCGAAAATGACGAAAGTGTTTTTTAGAAGAAAAAAAATCTGACAGGGAAAATAATTTTTTTTTCACAAGGAAAAATGTTTAACTTTTATATTAAAAAGATGAAACCGATTACAACATTGTCATAGAAATTTATCTAGTATAATCATAGCATCACAGCCACTGTTCCCATATACAAAAATCAAAATCAAAAGCATCATGATCTCCCTATCCTCTATCTTTCATAGGCTACTAAAATAAAATACAGGAAAAAACTATCTATCATAACCAGCCCAAAAATCCATTATAATCCATCCAAGAACTTATCCAAAAGGACAAGATTCCTTTGAAAGGAGTATAGCATCCTTCCACATGTCCAAATGAATATAATAGTCCATAACCCCAATACCAGTCTTAGAAAGAGAATCGACTACATAATTTTGTTCAGGATATATATGTTGTAAAGTGATGATAGTGAAAGAAGAGATCAGTTTCCTGACCCTAGAATTCCAATGCTCCAAGAGGAGAACCTGAAAATTTGATACACCCTTAGCCCATCCAATAATCATCTGAGAATCCCCAGCAATGGAGATCTGTTTCAAACCAAACTTCTCTACAACATAAATAAAATCCCATAAGGAAAACAATTCATCCTTTGAATGGGTTCCACTCCCCACTTTCATCCAACCCTTAATTATCTCATGGAAATTCATTTTAATAACAAAACCAATGCCACAATACCCCTCATGTGCAGAACCATCAAAAAATCCGATAGAACAACCCATAGTGAAAGAAGGATGTTGAATCATCTTGCAATTTTCAACTTTTTGGAATGATACCAATCATTAAATAGACTAATAATACCTGCAGACACCCTCATCGAAAAACCACATAAATTTTGAAACAATACCAAATTTCGCATTTTCCAACACTCCCACATCATAAACAAAGGAAGATGAGTAAATTGTTTCATGATTAAACACCAAATGGATAGATTGTCAAGAATTTTATCACTATCCCACTTAAAAGTCAACTTATGATAATGTGTTATTGACAGCAAAACATTTTGGAAAAAAATACACCTTGATCAACATTTTCAGCCTCCCTTTTGCGCAAACAACATTGATTTTTCCTGAAAAAATATTTGCTTTATAGGATATCCCAAGTGAGAATTTAGTATTTCAAACATAACTATACAAAAAATTTGACTTTTAATGTCCCAACAACCTTCCATATCTAAGCATTCCACTAGTTAATCACCAGTTCAGTATTAGATTCCAATATCAGGTCATATGCTATCTTTGCAGATACCTTACCAGTAATCTTATTTTTACTCCAAACCAACTGATCTAAACTATCAAATAGTTCAATCCTTGCTTGTTTCAAACTTTGGATATAATGGTTCCATTCGTTCCTCAACATCCCATAAAGTTGCAGATCCCCCACCAATAACCAATGAAAAATCCCATCCTGATCCGGCTTCCACACATGTTGTAAAACCACATAATTTCGACTATGTAGATGAGCAATAAGTTTTCTGGATAATATAAAGTTTTCCTCCAAACCGATTACCAGATCCATCCCAACATTGACGAGAATACCCCTCCCCATAGCCCAAGTAATAGAATGGTTAATCATAGGAAAAAAATCCATAAAGCTTCTCCAAATGGCAGAAGACCAAACTTTACAATGTAATGGATTTCTAAACCACAATTCTGGAGACCACCTCTTCAGATATTTTGCTCTAATGATATTCCCCCACAACCCTTTGTTAAACAAACATCTCCAGAGGCTAGTAGCGCATAAAGAAGAGTTGAAACTAATTAAGCACTTAATCCCCCAGACCCTGAATGGCATCGGTTTAGATAAGATCTCCCAAGCACACAAGTGAAATTTCCCTCCATTGGAATTTCCGTCCCATAAAAACTGAATTTTTTTTTGTTTGATGATCATAAGAATGGCTCTTGGAAGCTTGAATAACAAGAACCAAAACACGTGGATATCTTGAAAAACTGACTTGATTAACACCAACTTGCCACCTAAGGATAAATAATTCCTAGACCAAATCTTGACTTTTCAAACGATCTTCTTTATCAACCACCTCCAGTCTTTCACATTATACCCAGAGGGGTTTAGGAAAAACCAAAAATACTTAGAAAAAACATTAAAATCAACCATTTGATAGTTCATCATCATTTTAATAGCCATGCGATCATTAAGGCTCAAATTTTCATAAATAAGACAAGTCTTGTCAGGGCTGACCTCAAGACCCAAAGACTCACAAAACATACCTACAAGGGAGTGAAAAGAACCCCAATCTTCCATCGATCCATTTCCAAATAAAATTACATCATCAACAAAAATAAAACGAGTAAGAGTAATGATACCTGCAAAAGTGGCCCCTTCAATATCTTTGTGCCTTTTAGCATTAAGCAGTAAAAGACTCAGCCCTTCGATATCAAGTATGAACAGTGAAGGTAACAGAGGGAATCCATGTCAAATTACCCTATTGCTAGAGAAATAAGGGGAAGGAGAGACATTAATAAATATCCCATACCTGACCGATGTCGCACACCCCATAATCCATGAACAAAGCTCCCAAGATAATCCAATATGAACAAGAATAAGTCTCAGATATGACCAGTTAAGCCTGTCATATTCCTTGACTAAGTCAAGCTTGAGATTGAAAGCACCCTTATTCGACAATTTTAGAGAGTGTAGGCACTCTTGAGCTGACCCCACAACATCTTGTAGATGTCTTTCAGTTAAAAAACCAAACTGGTTCTCTGAGATATACTTATCCAAGAAAGGTTTCATACGTGAAGCAATGCTTTTTGAACTAATATTATATAACATATTACATAGAGCTATCGGTTGATAGTCATGAAAGGTAGTAGGATTATCCTTTTTTGGAACCAGAGTAATATGAGTTGAATTTAAAATACCAAGAATGACACTTGTCCGCTTCGTTTCATCAATAGCCTCCACAAGTTCTGATCCCAAAAGATTAAAAAAATTCCAATAAAACTCTACGGTCCAACCATCTGGACCAGGGATTTTGTCCCTTGCAAACAACTCTAAAGTGTGCCTAGCCTCCTCCAGAGAGACCCTGCCACCAATCTTCACACAATCATCCTCCTCAAAGAAACGAGGAAAAAGTTTCATCACAATTAATTGACCCAAAAAATCAGGATTTGAAGGTTTAGAGAAGATAGTAGAGAAGTGATCAACAACCGGTTCCTTTAATCCATTATCCCCCATAATTGTCTCACCACTAGAATTATTCATTTCCCAAACCACATTAATGCATTTCCGAGTTGAAGCGAAACAATGAAAATATTTGGTATTGTTATCACTTGCTAACAACCATGTCGCCCTACTTTTCCGCCTGATAGTCTCCTCTTTAATCATGATCAGTGATTTTTTTTTGTCACTCAAGATCGATCAAACAACTCCTTCTTTTCCTCAGAGAAATATTCCATATATGTACCCACCGATAGAACTTGAAGTTCCACATCGATCCTATCAAGTTCAACATTATTAGATTTCTTCTTCTCTTTTTCCCACTAAATGAATTCTCCTTTTAAGAACTGTAGCTTTTCCATTAGACGATGAAAACAAGAATCCCCCACATCACGGGTATAATCTTTCTGGAAATTTTGGACCAGCATACAAAAACTAGAATCATCGAGCTAGATTGGATTAAATTTAAAAGGATAAAAAGTCTTGACACATTCAGAATCCAACTATAAGCTAATCGCTTTGTGATATGAAAAAATCGTACAGTATGCCCAGGTCCGATATCTACCAAATCATTTTGACAAATATTCCCCCATTAGAAACCTGTCCAAACACTTGGCCAGACCCTCCGCACCACATCTCCCATTATTCCAAGTTAGAACCAAAGTCAAAGGTAGTATATCAATTAGATTCGCCTCCTCAAAGATCTGTGAAAAATAATCCGCAATGGGATCAAACAAGTTTCCTTTCCCCCAAACCTATCCTATATTCAAGGTAAAATTTAAGTCACCCCCCAAGATCAATGACTCATCAACTAAAAGGCCATGCTGAACAATCGCGTCCCAAAAAACATTCATGTTCTGAAATGGGGCATTAACATTAAGTAGCCTGACTTTCTTGGCAAAACCCAAAAAATTCTCTTATAATAAAATCCTAGCACATGTAGTATAAGCCTTCATGTCTGCAACGAATGGGTTCCAAGAAACCAACGTACCACTAGACACTGACCCGTGGAATCTAGAAAACACACATGCCACGTCAGTGCAATTTTAAGAAAAGAAATGACAACATTAGAAGCAGAAACCATAGTCTCATGAAGGAATAGAACCCCATGTCTCAAAAACCCCCAAAAGTTGTTTTAAGGAAGAACTTTTCAGGCTGCTTCTAAATACCCTAATATTAAAGGATGTAATGATCATGAGGGAAGCTAAAAAGGGGCATAGGCTTCTTTAAGTGCCCAAGTATCAGTTACAACTTCCTCCATCGACTGTCGAGGAAAACCATACTCATATAGAGATTTAATTTTAGGATCAATCATAACCTGGTCCTGAACAATCTGACCCCTCGTAGCCCCGCTATCTTTCAATTTACGAGGTCTGCGGTCCTTACAAATAATGGCATTACGGTTTCTTAATGATGTAATAGGTAAGACACCAAGAATATCAACCCCATTAGCATACATAAATAGAGATGTTGTATCCCTTCCGGGTGATCTAAAATACTCTAAAATAGGATAATTTGAAATGTGTATGTCTAGAACCCTAATGTCAGAAACAAAAGGTGAAGTAAAAGTATCAGAGTCTAGAGGGAGTCCACTTGTACTATAAGGACCAATGGACAAAGCTGGATACTCACATGGTGAGTCCGAGACCAGGATAAGAGAAAAAATAGTATTACCCTCCAAAGTCCCATGCTCATTAATATTACAAACAAAAGACTCATCAAACCCCAACCCCGTCCCAAGATTGGGAGAGGAGGACATAGTGGCACATATATCATCCATAGTCAATAATTTAAGCAACAAAGGTAAAGTGTCAACAAACTTACACACAAAATCTTTTTTCGAGCCTAGATCTAGTGGTATGGGTAAGATGATATCCGTCATCACATCCTCGATCACATTTTTTTCCTTGTCCATTTCCACGATTTCCATTAAGAAAGGATGAACATCGGTACAGCCCGCCCTCTAATGTCCAACCTAATTACATTTAAAACACCTAAATGGAACATTCCAGTAGTCAAGCCATTATACAAAATACCCACCCATCACATCCACATCCACTAACACTTGCGGTGCCATATGCTCAGCACCAAACATAACATCTGCTTCAACCCATAGAGTTTGCAATACACATGAAACCTTTCACGTTCTAAAAGAACAAGGGTAAGTCCTGTAAAATGCTTCAGAGATGATGACGCGTCATTACAGACTTCCTAGGGTCTAAATCAATGTTTCGTCGAGACAAAACCAAGGAGCCATGACCAATGACCCAATAATGGCTTTTCCATCGCAAGACGGGCCTCCACTGACAAAAAATGGAACACCACCCACTCATTGACCAGTGCCATGACCCTAGGAATTTTTGTGGCATATGGTTGTCGTTTTTCCCGCACCCAAGAAATTATATCATCCTGAGACAGACGAAGGGACAGGTTAATGACCATATCGCAAGTAAGATCATATCCCAATACACAGAGTGGCCATCCATTTTTAACTTTCTCTAAACGAAGTACACCCTTCTGCTTCCGAAAACTCGCCGAAGGATCAGGAGTATTAGGTTTACTCGAGCCCTCATCCAAATACAACCCATTATTCTTACCAGCAGGAGAACCCTCTGCACTACCAGTCCTTGGAACCTTTATGAACCCACCTACAACCTTTGAAACAATCACCACATCTTCAACTGTCACAAGAGATGGGACCGTCTCTGTCACCCAACAGTTGCCACCCACCCGACAACCAAACCCCAAGTCTGTGACATCCTGTCCAAAACCCAAAAAACCCGCCATCCAAAACCTAAAAAACCATAAAAACATATACAACACCCAAGCCGTTTAACGATAAAACAACCGCAATATAAACGATGGCTCCCACTTGTTTAGCCTTGTTGGCACTAGGCCAGGTATAAAACCTAGCTGAACTCCAGGAAGAAAATGATAAAACGTTAAACATGACAATGCCGACACAAGTGATAGTCCCAGCAAAGGTACCCAGCTCTCCAGAGAGAAAAACACCGCAAACCCCAAGAGAAAAATCCCTAAATGCCTTCCTCCACATGACGACAAACACACCCACCATAAACTCCATCCATAGCTAGAACTGCATAAAGAGAAACACCATCTCCCACCGCAACTTCAACATCCAAACCAAAAAAAATCACACTAGACCGACCCCCACTAAAACCCTAGCACCATATCCATCTAGAAACACCTTCGGATCAAGTGTTTCTCTCTAACACGTTGCACAGTTGTCAAAGTATCCTAAAACAAAGAGACTTCCTAGTCATTACACCACACCAGACACATTCATTCACAATTATAGAGGAGCGACCAAAATGATGAGTGTTCAGTAATTACAATGTTATAGAAGCTCCACGACTATTGATTAAATCTCTCATATAAGCCATTAATTCCAATGTTAGAGAAGCTTCCAATAAGGTTTCGGATCCAATTATGCAATAAGTGGTCTTGTTGTATCATATGCCAAAGGATTATCTATAAAATTGCAAATCCATTAAATCTAAAGTGCTTAAAATGAAAATCCACAATTGTCAAGTGATTGATGGAGATAAAACCTAAGGTAAAATTTTGTACCCACTCAAAAAGAGCAAATACAAATAGTAAAAATTTAAGTTTTAATAGGAACACAAACACACAATAAATTTTTTTATTATTGAGATCAATAGTAAATTTTTATTTTTGTTCTATGTAGAGTTTTAAGTGTTAGACAATACCTTTCAATATTTAATCGTCTGAATAATTCAGTTTCTCTACAATCATCCCCACTAAGGTTGTATTGTAAAACTCTTCCCTCAAATTTTGGGCAAAATAATAAATCCTCCCTCACAAGTCTGTATTACAAAACTCTTGCCTTAAAATTTTGGTAAAATAATTTAATAGTGATCAAGTTTTAAGTTTTTAAAACACTTTATTAAATTACTTTTCGAAAACTAAATTCGCGCTCTTTCTTCAATTTAAAAAAAAAACATGACTTGTTTTTAATTTTAATTTTAGGTTTTTCAGTGTGCTTTGTGTTATAGAGCATCGATGCGCTATATATCATGTAGCACACCAAATTGATATAATACAAAATTAAACTCATAAAAAGGATTTCCATGTAATTTTGTATAATTTTCGGTTAACTGTGCGCGATTAGTAAATGGAAGCGTCGGTGCACTAGATCTACAATATTGAAAAATGTATATAGAAATATTCAATAACAAATATAGCGGAAGATGTAGTTAGCGGATGTTCATAATCGATGTGGTTTGTTTTTACCGCCCTGGTGCTTCTTACCATTACAAATGCAGTGATGCATCTTAAGTTGATAAGTGCATCGTTATGCTAAAAAAATAACTAATTTTTTTTGTTTGAATTGAAAATAGAATATTTGTCTCAAAGTTTGATTTCATGTTTAGTTTGTATTTGTGTTTGGGTTGTAATGATACTTTAGTAATCGAATTCTTTGGTTATTTGAAGATCTTGACAGATTCTCTTAAGGATTACATATGTTCTTCACGAGATATCTCACATGAAATATGTTCTCAAAAGTTAATTACTAGTATGTTTTTGACTAGATCTCTGAAGGATTACGTATGTTCTTCACAGGTAATCCTTTTAATACAGGTTTCCATCGAGGCCCTCAGGTAAACATTGAATACATTCGCTCATACATTCCATTGTTGTTATATCATCTAGCATTTAAATCAATTCTATGAAATTCTATATAAACTTTATGCCCGCTTCAATGTCTTTTGTCTTTTGCTTGCACAACTCTCAGGTAGTCCCATCAAAATAAGAATGACCACGTCAATAAATACTCCATTAATCAAGATTGTCTTTTTATTATTAAAGTTTGCTTCAAGATACATTTTATGTTTAAATCTAGCTCATGTATAAGATTTAAGTAACTTGTCATTCTGTTTTCAAATTTGTTTGAAACACTGGTTGAAATTTTGTACATCTATAAAATTTGGGAGAAAAAACTTATCATTTGAATATTTGTTATCAAATTATGGGTTATAACATTAAAATTACATATAAAACTAAGTTTACAAGATTTTTGCACAAATAAATTGAGTCACTCTAACATTTAAAAACAAAATACATAATTTAAAATTTCGTTTCATAAACTTCAAACATTGTTCAAGGTTCATTCCATAAACTATTCATAATTATATTAAAAATATAACACACCACTTGAGTTTAATATATATTAATTTTTTTCATAATTATATTAAAAATATAACACACCACTTGAGTTTAATATATATTTAATTTTTTTCATAATTCTTTTTTAAAATAATAATAAAAGGATGAAAATTTAATAATACTATATTTTAGATTATATATTGTTATATTCAAGAAAATCCAAACTAAAGTGTTTAGAATTTAAATTTAAATTGTTCAAACTTAGTAATAAATATATATCCTTATTAATGTTACATGGTACAAAATTGGATTTCCTTGTGTAATGGTAATGGAAATAAGATATGAGCGTAAGGAAGAAGAAGATTATTATTAGCATTTGCACTGAGAGGGTACAAAAATATTGAGTTCTTTTGCAAATGAACTTTTATGACTTACCTTGGGAGACTGGAAATTACATTTTAATAATACTTATATGTGTACTACTAACTTGACTTACAACTGAGCTTTTACCTCAAGACATTCATGACTAAATACATTAATCATAAATTTCCTTAATGACCCTTTTTTGTTTGGATTTATTGACTTTCGAAATAAATTTTAACTTGTTTTCCAACCTGTCTTTCTTGTTTGCGATTTTTTCTTTCCAAAATCGGAAAGCAGAAATCCATTTTTTGGAGGTTCATTGAAGTTTCTTTTACGCTTTGTGATTTCCGATGTTCGGATCCCAAAAGTCCTATAATTTTCAATAAGGAAATGTTCCTTTCTAGAATTTTGAATTCCGATATCCGAGTTCAAAGGGTTTTATGATATTCACGATTTCCTATTTTGGATCGTGAAAGTCGACAATATTCTTTTTGGACTGCAGAAATCGAAAAACTCACAAGTTTGTTGGTCGAATATTTACTTCGCGATTTCTGAATTCCGAATTTGGCAATGTCGAAATCGAAAATTACAATTATTTGGACCTTAGCACTATCCCATTATATTTTGTCGCTTCGATCGTATGCATTCATATATCCTATATCTACGGTCTACATAATTTTTGTCGTTTAATTTTTGGTTTTAAATCTGTTTGAAGTTACGACTGTTTTTACCATTTTGCTCGTGCTTTCTTCCTGTGTTCGAAGATTTTACTGCATATTTTTCCTTGCTTCAGTTGATGGATTTACAGCTTTCTAAGCTTTTCCAAAATCCAATCAGAGATAATGTCCACCACCTCCGAGAACACCAGGTCGAAAACATATTTTGAGGAGCAAAAGAACAAAGACCCTAGCGCTGGTGTATTCATTGATAACAGTGGACGTGTGTTTGATACCTTGTACTTGGAATGGTCCAGGATTTACACCATTTTTTACAATGACAATTTATCCTTTGTCACCCATGATAATCCAGCTTATGAACAAATTCAAAGTTCTCAGCTTCATTGCATTGCTGCTAGACCTTCTTTCATACCCTATACAGACCCTATTAAGTGGGAATTGGACTATGCAAACCCTAACAAATGATATTTCAACGACAATACCCATACTCCCGTTGCATCGTTCCATTATGATGTATTTGATATGGATTATGCCCTTGGCCCTCCTAGATAGCTTTTGACATCGAAATTTATTGATGAGGCCATTACTCGGTCCAACTACGAAGAGGTGTTCAAGTCTTGGATGAACAACATAGAAGTGGTTAAGGAACAATTGATAACCTCCACTAATGCCTATCCGATTTCCTGGTTTACAAAACCATTCTCATTACTAGAAACTATGTTTTGTCGCTTGTATGGGTCGGCAAATCGCTCCTTGTTCAAATCTAAGTGGGTTCCCGTTGCTCATCACATTTTTCTTGTAGATGATTCTTTCAATTGGGTGTAGGTTTTATCTTTGAATTTGAGAGATGAAATTGAGAAGTATCAGGAAACCTTGACCAACTGAAAGCCAACATTTTACATGTCAGGATTTGTGATGGATGCTTTCTGTGAAACTTCTCCTTTCCCCGCTTTAAATTGGAACTGGAACAAGAATTGTGCCCCGGTGCACATATATTTTCTGATATGTGGGAATACAATTTCGTTCCTTGAATTTATGATATCTGTGACGTATTCCTTGGCTCTATGTACCATAAAATTTTCAAGGATGACGCTCCAACATTTTCTCAGAGAACCAATGCATTAATTTTAGTACATGGTGATTGGTATGTCGGAGAATATTTCTCCTATATGAGGATTTGGGACAGCAATACAATGCATATGATATCGAGAACTATCCTTGATTGTATGGTACTACAGGAAAATTCATTTCAGAAGTTTATCGATGGGGTTTTTCCCAAGTTGAAAAAGCACAAGAAAAAGGCGTGGCCCAAAGTTCCCTTGAATACTTCCTTGTACTTCATAATTCTACCCATGCAACTATTCTAGGAAAAGAAATTTCTATCATGAATTTGGGAGAGGAACCCAAGAGGATGCATGACCGAAAATCTTATCTTGCAAACCTCTTTGCACATGAGCATGCTAATTGTCATTATGTTCATGAAGATGATCCTGATGATTCTATGTTGAGAGCAGCTGTGGATTTTCGAGAGGAAATGAGAAAGATGGTCGATTCAAAGGTTAAGTATCATCTATAAAAATACGAAAAAGGACATTAAGGATCATACTCTTCATTATATGGAAACAAATTGAAGATACAATAGGAACTTCAAAAGCAAAACACAGAGAAAGAATCAAAAGAGCAAGCAACAAGTTCTACTGCTGCTTTTGCTACTGATTCGAAGGACAAAGGTAACGATATCCTTGATGGTCCTTCCAGTGTTCAACATGCCTCAATGGAAGACACTTTGCAAAAGGGAGCAGAGTTTAAGAAGAATCTTGATAAAATCATTTCTCAATTGCAAACTCACACAGAAATTGTTGAGAAGCAAAAGACTCAATTGATTTCTCAACAGGTCTAGTCACAACAGGAGGCTAGGGAAGAACAAACAGCTCCCTTGCTGCAAAGTTCTCAAAGAAAAAAGGTACTCATGCAAGTCCCTCCCATACAACAGGTAAATCCTCTTCCTCCCTCTGATGTTGAAATTCATGACATAGATAGTGGTCTTGAGGAAGAGACTAGTCCTTCCACTTGTCGAGTTAGTATTTTGACTTCATTGGTATCATCCATTCCTAATCCTGAGGACTCTGAATTTGTTTTAGGTGGATCATTTTCCCAGCAATATTTTTTTGAAATTAATTTTTCTCCAGTTGAATCACCCATTCATACTTCTTCTCCTCCCCATTCGCCACCTCATATTCTGCCAACATTCCCACTTTCTTAGATTCCTCAGATAAACATTACTTGCATCTCTACAACTCTTTCTCCTATAGTTGATACACCTATACTCAATTCCTATTCATCCCTCACATTTACTTGTTTTACCTCTCCTATGAACATCTCATCCCTCAATACATAAATCCCTCTTTCCCAAATAGAAATTGATCCCCTAGTTACCACTCAGCAACAAACCATTTGTGCCTATGAAGGAATGGAAGATTTTGCAGAAGATGTTGTGGTATCTATGGGACAATACTACTAGAGTAAGATGAAAAAATATGTGATCAAGAGAGGAGCTAAGAGGATAAGAGAGGGCTCAACGAAATAGATGCTTCCCCTCAGTCAGGTTTTACATAAATCAAATACCCCTGATATAAAGCAAGGAGCATTAGATGCAGCAACTGCTATGGGAGATTTTGTAGGAGCTAATTACGACCCTGTTTCACAACTGAGTGCGATCCTTACTGATAAGGAACAAGAATTGCAAAACACTAGATTGGACTTAGTAGCAGCCGAGGAAAAATGTGCACAAGAGGTTAAGCAGCTGAAAGAAGAATATGAGAGAAAAATCAAGAAATGGAAGATGAAAATAGAAGATGTCAAACATCATCTTGGAAAATCAGATGTTCTCAATCAACATCAAGCAGAAAAGATTGTCATCCTTGAGAAACAACTGAAGGATGGTCAGAGAGAATCAACTGCCTCTTCTTTTACAAATGTGAGACCATAAGAGTTTAAGCAAGTACTCTGTAGAGTGTATGAATATTTTCGCCAGGCCATGATCAGTCTTTATACCTGTTTTGATGAGATGCGGGGTTTATATAATTCATTTGGGAAACATTAAGAAACTTTGGAAACCCACCATGATCAAACAAGAGCAACACTTAGGGCTTTCGAACAGGTGATAGATTGGAAAATGCATAGCTTAGATAGGCCAGATGATATGCCAATTTTGGACATTGTGCAAGCCTAAACGATTGAGGTTATAATTGAGACATGGGAGAATATCTATGACTCAGTGCAGGATATGATCAGAGAAGGACAATCAGCTTGTGAACGTAGGTGGTCAGCTTCTAAAGTTTTGCTTGGTTATTTGGAATTTCCTATGTTAGATCCTATTGCTCATGCACCTTCACCAAAACTCCAGATGGAACAGGTTGAACGAAATTTCCCATGCAGGTAAGGAGAAGATCTAGCAGATAAATCGAGAGATGGATTGAGAACCCTTACTCTTTGATGGCTCTGATACAAGTGTACCTGAAAGAGTGGAACAAAATAAAGAAGAATCATATCACCTTTCAAATGTGCAAAACAGAAATCCATTTGAGACATGCCCATTTTTAGGAGATTGACGAGCTGATGAACCTACATTCCAAGTGGCGTTCCGCCCTTTGCAAACCTTGAAATTGTTTGATTTTGTAATCCCATGTCTTGTAAATTGTGTTTTCTTGTAAAATTTGTAATATTATTTACAGGGAGAAATTTCCGAGGAGAAAGAACTACCGAGAACACAACAGGAAAGTATGTGGTTTTAGAACATTGTAATTTTTTGTAGATTAATAAAATTACAGTCATTTCATATTATGTTTCATGGTTCTTCATTGAATGTTTTTAATGAATTTTAGTCTATCTCCTAATATATTTGTCTTGCTAATTATTGGTGGCTTACTATAAATGTGTCGATTCATGTCCTGGTTTTTCTTTACTGAACTCACATGTGCAATGCGTATGAAGTGAATGTCTTCATTTGGTGTACATGATCATTTAAATTGCTGATAATTGGTTATTGATCTCTGATATTTATTTGTTAATTAATATTGTCTCTTGGACTCATTGTGTATCTCTAACGCTTTGGACATATTTGTTGGAAATTTTATTTGTTAAGTTAGTCTAAAGTTAAGCTGAAAGAAGTGATATTAGTTTGCGTGTTTTCACATTAAATGGTTGTTCTCTTTCATCTTTTACATCCTGCAATAGTTCTATTTTGAATTTATTACTCATCGTGTTTATGTGTCCTTAAACAATTAGTTAGGAATCAGTTATTTTTGAATTTTTCCGTGCTTATCCTCGCAGTAGATCTTGTACATCTAAAAACCATTGTTCAAGTGAAGGCCTTGTATCCAGAAATCCACTTGAGACATTCCCGTTTTCAAGAGATTGACAAGCTCATGAACCTACTTGCCAAGTGTTGTTCCGTCCTTGGCAAACCTTGAAACGGTTTGGTTTTGTAATCCCACATCTTGGGAATTTAATTTTCTTGGAAAATTTGTAATATTATTTAAAGGGAGGAAAATGTCTTTCAAACTACATAGGAGAAAGGACTGTCGAGATCATAACAGAAAATTTTGTGGTTTTAATAGTTTGTAAATTTTTGCAGATTAATAAAATTACAGTCATTTCATATTATGTTTCATGGTTCTTCATTGAATGTTTTTAATAAATTTCAGCCTATCTCCTAATTTATCTGGCTTACTAATTATTGGTGGTTTACTATAAATGTGTAATTTTATGTACTATTTTTTCTTTACTAAACTGACATGTGGAATGTGTATCCAATAAATGTTTTTATTTGATATACATGATCATTAATACTGCTTGTAATTGGTTATGGATCTCTAATATTGATTTGTTAATTAATATGGTTTCTTGGACTTATTGTGTATCTTTAACACTTTGGACATTGTTCTTTGCAATTTTATTTGTTAAGTTGGTCTAAAGTAAGTTGAAAGAAGTAATCTTGATTTGCATGTTTGCATATTAATTGGTTGTTTTCTTTCATATGCTATATCCTGCAATCATTGGAGGAAATTTCAACTCAAAATGCGTCTTTTAACCATAATTAAAATTCCATGTCATCATGTGTTAGCCAATGGAATTGCTTTAAATTTGAAATATCGATAGGTCTTAAACAAATTTTTAATATAAATTTGGGATAGGTATCATAAAAAAAACTATTTTTTTGTTCATATTTTCGACATATATTCTAGTGTTTTTACTCAAATTTTGATCGGGAGAGATCCCTCGATGAGGAATTAAATTCTGCATCCAACAAGTACCCACTCGGCATGATTTTGATGGACCCCGCTACCCCAAAAATAAGAAATACATGAAAAAATGTGATGATGACATCATCATCACGTTTTCAAGTATTTCTTGTTTTGGGGTAGTGGGGTCCGTCAAAAGCATGTCGAGTGGGTACTCATTGGATGTGGAATTTAATTCCACATACAAGTATCTCTCCTAATCGAAATTTGATTAAAATCACAGGGAGATATGTTGAAAATATGAACAAAAATAGTAGTTTTTTTCTTTTCTTCCTCCAAAATTAATAAATATTATTTTATTATTTTAACTGTTTATTTTATTATTTTTCTTAGGAGGCCCATTTTGAGTTGAAATTTCCTCTAATGAGTTCTATATTGAAATTATTACTCATCGTATTTAAGTTTCCTTACACAGTTTGCTAGGAGTCAGATATTTTTCAATCTTTTTTTGTTTATCCTCAAAGCAAATCCCGATTTCTGGAGTCCGACGTCGGAAAGCAAAAGTCGGAATTGCAGAAAAGGATAAAGTCGAAAGTTAAGTTTTCTGATTCTTGAGTTCTGCACTGAAGGGTAGAAATGCGGAAAGCGGAAATCGAGAGTACATAAAGTTTTATTATGAACTTGTAACTTCCGATTTCCGTGTTCTGCACTACAGAAAGCGGAAGTCGAGAATCATGAATATGTATGTTTAATTCGTAAATTTGTTTGCAATAATTTTTTCATTCTTAATTGTAAACATTTTTTATTCTTCATTATATTACACTGTTTATAGATTAATTTTTAAATATATAATTTTATATTTAAACACATTATGTATTGCATATTTTCATATTTTTTATTAAAATCTTGTTTAAAAATTGCCATAATTGCATTTTCTCTACAGTTATTTTTCTTCTTCCTGCAAATCATACCAATTTAGTGTTTAAGTGTCCTTAAATAGTTAGTTAGGAATCAGATATTTTTCAATAGTTTTCCATTTATCCTCAAAGTAACTTTTGTTTTCTGAAGTCCGACGTCGAAAATTGGAGGTCGAAATTGCAGAAAAGGCTAAAGTCGAAAGTTAAGTTCTCTGATTCTCGACTTCCACACTGAAGGGCGGAAATGCGAAAAGGAGAAATCGAGAATACAGAAATTTTTATTATGAACTTGTAACTTCCAATTTTTGTGTTTCACACTACGGAAAGTAGAAGTTGGGAATCATGAATAAGTATGTTTAATTCGTAAATTTGTTTGTAATAACTTTTTTCATTATTAATTGTAATAATTTTTTCTTCTTCATTATATTACACAATTTATAGATTATTTTTTAAATATATCATTTAATATTTAAATTTAAATATACAATCTAATATTTAAACAGATTCGATATTGCAGATTTTCATATTTTTTTATTAAAATATTGTTTAAAAATTGCAATAATTGCATTTTCTCTCTAGTTATTTTTCTTCTTCCTAATAACCAAAATGAGTTCGTGAATCTCATGCTTATGTGGGAAAAATGGCTCCCCTCCCGGTGAAGCCCAGTGTACCATCTTCAGACGAGGGTCTCTTTAGGGATTGTCCTATCATTGAGGAACCACAAGAGATGCAAGACCCGACTGTCACTACCAGCGATGCTAACCCATGACCTTGTTTCTGTTTCGTTTCTTTCTATATCACTTCCTTTTGTTTACTTCTAAGTTTATGCTGGTTTTTAGTTTTCAAGCTCTCTTCATAAACATTCCTGCATAGTAATTTTGTATGTAGCCCCCCATTTATCACATGGGTTATTGTGGCTCTTTTGAATATCTTTGTAATTTTGTTTAAACTTTACGTAGGCAGTAGACTCCATTTACTGTATGGTTTTTATGTTCTTTACACTACTACTATAGAATTTTCTGCTTTTGACGGATTGGGGTGGTAGTTAGACCACCCCTCTCCCTTGACCAGAATTCTCCATATTCTGTACTTTTTGTATAGTTGATTAATACCAATGCAGATTTACAAAAAAAAATGAAGTTTAAAGATCTAATATATCTAAATATATTATTTTTATTAATAAACTTAAAGTTTAAAGATCCAATATACGTAAATAACTTGATTTGGGTATATGAAATTTATTTAAAGATCAAATAACAATTATTTATGTTATAAATATGAAGTTTAAAGATGATCTGACATCTAGATGACTGAATGCATTTATTGTTTATTAAAATATTGTTTAATAAGAATTTTTCGAAAGCCGAAATCGAGAAATAAGAAAAAAATGTGAGACAAATACTTTTCTGATTTCCGCTTTCCACAATGCAGAAAGTGGAAGTCGTAAATACAGATAGTTTTATTATGAACTTGTAACTTTTGATTTTCGTGTTCCGCAGTGCGAAAAGCGAAAGTCGGGAATCATGAATAAGTATGTTTAATTCGTAACTTTGTTTGCAATAATATTTTCATTGTTAATTGTAATCATTTTTTCTTCTTCATTATATTACAGAGTTTATAGATTAATTTTTAAATATATCATTTAGTATTTAAACAAATTTTGTATTCCATATTTTTCATATTTTTTATTAAAATATTGTTTAAAAATTGCAAGAATTTCATTTTCAGCAACAGTTTTTACAAAATTATGGAAAAAAAAATAGTTTTAGTTTTTTTCGATATACTTCCTTTGTTGTTCTTTATTTCAAATGATTGTTGTGGAGGAATGCAAGAGAATTCTTTTGAATGCCAATTCATGCTATTTAATTGCCATTTATTTCTAGATTTTAAGTAGTGGCGTTTAAAATTATCTAATTTTAAATCTGAAATTCTTATTAAATAATATTTTAAAATAGATGAACAATGCCCTAATGATTAAATGACGGAAGATAAGTATGTCCCTCACACGAAGTAGGGTGAGGAAACAGACGCTTAGAGAGAAAGGACCTTTCGATACCGTCATCAGGAGAGGTCGATGAACGCCAAATGTATAGTCTGCATGCCATGATCTAACTGGGGGCTGATGAAGATTGAAGCTAGAGGTCACTTCCGTAGTTGATAGTATGACATCGTAAGAAAAAGGGGAAGCAGGGCTGGTATCTCCGCATAAGGATCGGATCCTGAATGAATTGGAAGCAGTGTAACATGAAAAACTCCAAATCCAATCGTCATCGTTTGCAAATTCAATCAATAAATATAAGCTAAAAAACATTATAATTCTTGCTAGAAGAATTCAATAAAAATATAAAAAATTTAAATTCGTAGGTCCTTGTATTACGATTGATAGCCCAAAAAAAGACATCTACAGAAAAAACCAAGCCCTCCCATTTCTAGGAAAATAGACTTGCAGATCTGACTAGATTTCTCCCTCGAAAGGAAACAAGACTGAACCAGAATGATTGGGAGTTCTTCATAATTCTCAAAAAAATTTATTCCAAGATAACATTAAAAGTAACCATTAACAGTAGTAGTTTTTAAAACAGAGGCTGAGTAAAACAAATATTGAAAGAACAACATGGTCAATCAAACAATTGTTCATGAGGCTCGAGCTTTATGCCCGGTCTCCTGGCGAACTCAAGCTGAATGTACAAAATCCTATGCAGGATGAGCATCATTTTTTCTTAGCGAAGAACAATTTCCCCATGGTGCTTGTCTTTTTCCACTAATTTTTTTCCTAGGATAAATTTTAGCGACCATTGCAGCTCCAGGGATTTTTGATACAGAGATAGTCTTCCTTTAGAGGTGTTAGGATCAAAGAGTAAATCCTTAAATTCATTTTTTATCTCCTCAGGTTGCAAGCAAATTCCTTCAAACTCCGCCTCTCTTTCTACATTCTGGATTTTATCTTGCACTGACTGCGGAATCTCCCGTTTATAATGTTTTCTCTTTTCCGCAATCATTTTCTAGAAATGGAGGGGCAGACTCATAGGCTTTGGATTTCCAATCCCTAAATGGGAAGAAACAAAAAAAAAGATCTTACGGCGAGGCATGATAACATGCGAGATGACTATGAACAAGAGCTGAGAAAAAACAACTTAATGAAGAAGTTGATTGCTAATGCTGTAAAGAAACAACATAAACATTACATTTTCATTATATTAACTCTGTAATATTATGATATTACATTGGATTATTTCATCTAAGAAGCTCACTGCTGAAATGTCATTATATATAAATTTATGAAGAACAACATTTATATATCCGATGATGCTGCTAAAAATAACAGTTTAAGATAAATGAAAATGGACATCATAGATCACATCTCGGAATCGAAAGATTTGTTGTTTGGGGTGTGTGATAATGACGAATTCCATAATGATTAAGAAACAAAAGATAAGTATAACCAAATTCACATTTTGTCGATCGCAATACAAGGACCTACTAATATGAAGGAATAAGCAAATTCACATTTTGTCATTTCATCTCTTGTTTGCTACCTTGCTTGTATTATGAAAATATTGATGATTGATGCATTTTTTTTAGCTTGCCCAATATTCTCATTGTGTATTAAGAACTCCTCTCTAATTTGTTTACAATGAAAAATAAGGTCCTTGATATTCAATAATGAATCAAAGAGAACTCTCTTAATATGTCAATGTTTCAGTTTTCAACAAATTATGGAAATCTATATTCCGCAGCACAGAAAGTTAATTGTGAACATGTAACTTCCAATTTCCACATTGTGCACAGCGGAAAGAAAAAGTCGACTAGAAAGAAATCAAAAGTCTGGAATCTGCATAGGTAGAAGGAAGAAATCAAGAATGGATTTCCTAAATGTTAATTTCAAAAGTTTTATATTATTGAAAATTTAATTTCGTCAAATAATCCTTGACAAAGTTTCTTATATTTGAACTATAAACGTACCTAAGTTTCGCATTCAGAAATCCATACTTCGGAAAGCAGAAAACGGAAGAAATCTTCTTTAAGAAGAAAAAAATCAAAGTTCATATTTCCGCATTCCGCAGTAAGGAAACCAGAAGTCAGAAAATGAGAAAGAAAAAAAAAGCATTTATTTTATATGTTATATTTTACATTTTAGTTTGGTATTTCCGCCTTTCACATTCTGCACAACAGAAAGTGGAAGTTGGAAAGAAATTTATTTGAACTAAAAACGTATCGAGGTTCCACACTCCACATTTCTTACTTCATAAAGCGGAAGAAAAAAAAATTGCGAAGAAAAACATCAAAGGTCTTATTTCCGCATTCCGCAGTGCGGAAATGGGAAGTCGAAAAAATGAGAAAAATAAAAAAGTGACAAAGACTTTCCCGGCTTCCGCATTCTGCACGGTG
This sequence comes from Pseudotsuga menziesii, assembly GCA_001517045.1. Taxonomy (NCBI): domain Eukaryota; kingdom Viridiplantae; phylum Streptophyta; class Pinopsida; order Pinales; family Pinaceae; genus Pseudotsuga; species Pseudotsuga menziesii. Next base: position 513,709 of record LPNX010728973.1, on the reverse strand, counting down.
AAAAGCAGAAGTCAGAAATCACTCAAAGTTAATTGCGAACATATAACTTCCTATTTCCGCATTCCACGCAACAGAAAGCGGAAGTCGGTAAGAAAGAAATGAAAGTACGGAATCTGCATAGGCAGAAGGAGAAAATCAAGAATAGATTTCCTAAATGTAAATTTTCTAAATGTTAATTTCAAAATTTCTATATTGCTGAAAAAATATTTTCTTCTACAGAGATCTTGCATCTTCCATGTTTCCTGCAAAATATAGTTATTCTTCTGTTTTTTTTTTGTAATAGAATTTAACCGAAATAAAGTAGAAGTTAATTTTATGTTTTTTGTAGCACTTCTAGTATTGAACCGATTGAGTCCTAGTGTAGAAAAAGTTTATTATATTTGTAGTAAAAACGTATCGAAATTCCGGATCCGCAATCTGTACTTCGGAAAGTGGAAAGCAAAAGAAAAAAAATTGCGAAGAAAAACATCAAAGGTCCAGTTTCTGCATTCCTCATTGTGGAAACGAGAAGCCAAAAAAATGAGAAAAATAAAAAAAAGTGACAAAGACTTTCCCAGCTTCCGCATTCCGCACAGGGGAAATCAAAAGTCAGAAATCATAGAAAGTTCATTGTGAACATGTAACTTCCTATTTGCGCATTCCACACAACGGAAAGCGGAAGCCAAAAAGAAATCAATGAAAAGTACGGAACCCGCATAGGAAGAAGGCCTAAGTCGGGAATAGATATCCTAAATGTTAATTTCAAAATTTCTATATTGTTGAAAATTTAATTTCGTCAAATTATCGTGGAAAACGTTTCTTATATTTGAACCAAAAACGTATCGAAGTTCGGCATTCTGCAAGCCGTACTTTGGAAAGTGGAAAGTGGAAGAAACCAAATTTGTGAAGAAAAAGATCAAAGTTGCAATTTCCCGATTCCGGAGTGTGGAAATAGGAAGTCAAAAAAATGAGAAAAATAAATAAAGCAACAAAGAATTTCTCGGCTTCTACATTCCACACGATGAAAAGCGGAAGTCAGAAATCACGAAAAGTTAAGTGCGAACATGTAACTTCCTATTTCCGCATTCCGCGCAGCAGGAAGCGAAATTCAGTAAGAAATAAATGAAATGTACAGAATTCGCATAGGCGAAAGGCGGAAGTGGGGAATATGAAAAGTACGAAATCCACATTGGCAGAATGCAGATGTCGGGAATAGATTTCCTAAATGATAATTTCATACCATGAGTATTACACCATTGTGAAGCCACATAACCAATACAAGTCATAGTCCTTTTGCAACAGAGAAAGGGTGTTTCACCATCTCAGTGAAGGAAGCTATGCCGAATTGAGAGAAATGAAATGCAGTGAAGGACAGTGAAACCGTGCACAAAAAAATATGCCAGGACCAACCATTTAGTCCAATAAATAGAAGTCTAGTGAAAACATGCAAGCAACCTGTGAGAAAAACACGCAAAATAGAAAGTGGGCCATAAGGATGCGCAATTGGAAATCCATCCATCAAGTCCATCAATCCATTCATGCACACCACCGGCCGTAACACAGAGGACACCTGTGGTATGCGGGACATAAGTTCTGGAATCGAGATTGGAGAATCAGGGACCCAACTGAAGTATAGTAAAAAAAAACAAAATTAATCAGCATATGTGCATGAAAAAAAATATAAGGACAATCAATCCATCATGTGCAGCACCAGCTGTAACATGAGGTCCATTTGGTCAGCATGTGGCCTCGTTTGAGACTGCATCTCCATTGTGAAAATGCCGCTGAAAACATAGGTCCCTAATATTCAATAATGAATCAAATAGAACTCTCTTAATACGCTAATGTTTCAGTTTTCAGTAAATTATGGAAATCCGCATTCTGCAGCATGAAAACTTAATTGCGAACATGTAACTTCTGATTTTTGCATTATGCACGGCGGAAAGTGAAAGTCGACAATAAAGAAATCAAAATTCTGGAATCCACATAGGCAGAAGGAAAAAGTTGGGAATGGATTTACTTAATGTTAATTTCAAAATTTCTATATTGTTGAAAATTTAGTTTCATCAAATTATCGTGGACAAAGTTTCTTATATTTGAAATAAAAACGTATTGAAGTTCATCATTCTGCAAGCTGTACTTCGGAAATCGGAAAGTGGAAGAAAAAAAATTTGCGAAGAAAACAACAAAGTTCTAATTTTCGCATTCCGCAGTGCGGAAACAGGAAGTTGAAAAAATAAGAAAAATAAACAAAGTGACAAAGACTTTCCCAGCTTCTGCATTCCGTACAATGGAAAGCGGAAGTTGAAAATCACAGAAAGTTAAGTGCAAACATGTAACTTCCTATTTACGCATTTCACACAACGAAAAGTGAAAGTCAGCAAGAAATAAATGAAAAGTACAGAATGTGTATATGCGAAAGGCAGAAGTCGGGAATATGAAAAGTACAAAATCCCCATTGGCGGAAGGCGGAAGTTAGGAATAGATTTCCTAAATGCTAATTTCATACCATAAGTATTACACCATTATGAAGACACGTAACCAATACAAGTCACAGTCCTTTTGCAACAGAGCAGGAGTCACAACCAATTAAAATAGAGGAAGGGTGTTTCACCATCTCATAAGAAACATCCTCATTTAGCCTAAAAACTTATACCTATAATTTTATTGACATAGCATGAGTATTACAACATTATGAATTCACATAACCAATACAAGTCATAGGTGTTTTGCAACAGAGCAGGAGTCACAGTCAATTAAAACAGACCAAGGGTGTTTCAGTCTCATAAGGGTGTTTTAGAGCTATAATTGTATTGACATTTAAAACACCTCTTTAGACACACACATATATATACCATGCGTTAAATAGAATTGTGGAAATTTAAAGACAGTAACAAAATGTGTTTGTAAGGTCAAATACGAGGAAAAAAAATTCTGCCACAATGAATATTCAAAACATTTAAGAAGATTGAACGAATACTTGCAAATTTAACAATTTGAGAAAACTTTTGTTGGAAACTCTCCAGTGTAAACGAAGCGCAAAAAAATCAATATAAGCAAAGCGAAGGAAAATAGTAAGAAATAGTGGATTCCTGAAGGCTTGTTTATATGTGCAAAGAAAAGGCGGTGTAGCAGTAAATGCAGATAATAAATATTTTGTAGATCGTCATAAGGTTAGCCAAAATTAAGATATAGGCCCATGTATGAATCAAATTAATATGTAGGCCCATTAATGGAGAAACAGTGCATTGATGAACCATTAATGTGGATGAAGGGACATGGGGAAAGTGTATTCCATCGACTGAAAAAGAAGTGAAACGAAACAATGACCAAATTGACCCCAAAAACTGTGAGCCCAAAGCCACAAAATCCGTCGATAAAATCTTAGCCTAAACCCACAAAAACTGTTGCACTGAAACTTTCTCAAAATCCTGGGAAGCTGTGCCGAATTGAGAGAAATAACTGCAGTGAAGGATAGTGAAACCCTGCACAAAAAAATATGCCAGGATCGGTGATTTAGGCCAACAGATAGAAGTCTAGTGAAAACACGCAAGCAACCTGTGAGAAAAATATGCAAAACATCAAGTGGGAAGAAGGATGCGCAAGTGGAAATCAATCCATCAAGTCCATAAATCCATTCAAGTGTAGTACCGGCTGTAACACAGAGGACACTTGCGGTCTCCAGGACAGAAGTTTCATAATCGATATTGCAAAATCACGGACCCAACTGAAGTACAGTAAAAAAACAAAATTAATCAGCATACATGCATGAAAAAAATATAAGGACAATCAATCCATCATGCACAATAGCATCTGTAACAGGCGGGCCATTTGGTCAACACGCGGCCTCGTCTGTCACCCGTTGAAGAACACCTGTTAAATTTGCATTCTCTAAGACGATGTGACACGTGTTGGAATGTTATTGACGAGGGAGACGAGGAATCTTTTGAGACTGCTTCTCCATTGTGAAAATGCCTATAGCATAAAAATGGAAAAGTAGAAAGTTCATGGCATGATTTACTATATTCAATGGCACATGAAAGAAACTTTTAGTGGTCTGACTTAAGATATGAAATGGCACACTAAAGAAGCTTTTAGTGGTGTGATTTAATTTATGCACAGTGGTTAGGATGGACCATTAAAATAACAAAGTTGAGAAAACATNTATATGTTATAATTTTATTTTTGATTTCAGATTGATAAGATGCAATTTGCAAAAGTACTCGAATATATCCAATATGGAAAGGAGGGGGCTAATAAAGTAAAGATCCATTTTAAACCCAAATCTATAAAGCACCAAGAGGAATCCAGTTTCTTGAGGTGTACAATTTTTGCGTTTGGATCCCTCTAGGTACTTGATAAATCTAGGTTTAAAATGGATCTATGCTAGTTAACAAATTTTATTTATTTATTTAAGTTATATGTAATTTATATTGTTCATTTTTTTTTTAATAATTTTTTATTTATGTCGGCTAAGAATAACGTGACTAATGTGATAGTATCTCTTCCATATTGGGCTGGAGAGCACCTCATTTCTTTCGGTGCAACCAATGACAAGTGTGTGGATGAACAAGGATTTTACGTTGAACCTACAATATTCTCCGATGTTGAGACAATTTGAATTTAATTTATATTCAAAAGTTATGTTAATATATATATATTTGTGTATGATGATATGAAGGTGGTAAGAGAAGAAAATTTTGGATAAGTTATGTCTATTTTAAAATTCAAGTAAGAATATAAAAAAATTATAAATTCATTATTGTTTTAAAATAATTAATGTATCATATTATATTTAATAAGATAATTTGTATTTTCAAATGTTTAATTTATAATTTATTCTTTTAAATTATTTTAAGATTAAAGATTAAAGGACAATAGAAGAAGCAATCGAAAGAGAAAACAAAATAATTTATGGTTTAGGTGATGGAATTATTATTCAAAATATAGATGTGGGTAATAGATTTACTAGTTCTCTGTGGGTTGGAATGGTATGGACCAATTGTGTCCTTATAATTGATGCATATTGTCTAATGAGAGGATATAAGACGAGCGGAATTGGGAGAGACTATGAATTTAATGGTCTTGAAAGTTATTTACAAGTCAAATATATGGTTACTCCAAGAGTCCCCTTGGTTATAAGGGGTTCCACTCCACTTCAAGAGTCCCTCTAGTTATGCTTCAACATCCCACATCATCTAGTGTATTATTGTATATTGTTGTGTGGAGTAAATGTCTTATAACTCTTATTTTTATATTGTTGTGTGAATTATAAGTCTTATAACTGTGATCATATTGTGGAATTTAAATGAACTCATAAGCTTATATGTTTATATTGCCTTGCTTTTGTAATTTTATTGAACATATTCTTAAATTTAAATAAATTTATAAACTCATTTACCTATTAGGGAACATTTTTATTTAACCAATGTATGAATATACACATATAAGTTTAGTTTTCTAGTTGTATTGTTGTAATTCTATTTTAATATAATTTTATAAATTTACTAATCTTTAAAATGTTTTTTAAGTAACTATGTTATCATCAATAAGCATATTTTAAGCACCTTAATAATTGTTTTCAATAAAATGTGTTTAATACATGTCTATTGATTTATATTTCACAATCTAATATTATGAATGGTGTTGGTGCTAGTTACAAGAACTAATATTATGAATGTGGTTGGCGCTAGTTATACGAACTACTATTATGAATGTGGTTGGTACTAGTTCTCGGGACTAATATTATGAATCTTGTTGGTGCAATAATAATAATACCATAATATTTATAACAAAAAATTGTATTAATATTAATTGTTATACGTTTAGTCTTCAATATACATTCTCCTAAATGGACATATAAATTTAAAAATATTGTATAAGTTTATTTAATATTATGTTGCATTGCAACATGAAGGTTGACTTCAATTGTATGTCACATTGCAACCTTGAAAGTCAACTTCATTATTAGTTAAGAATGCAAATTAAGGGTTTTATTTCATTGTGACTATGGTTGAAAGTGTTTGATTATTGTGCTTGGATTCAATATTATGTCATGCATCGTTATATTAATATGTTGACTTCAATTTTTATGTAATATTATGATGTTCCTTAAGGGTGACGTTGGATTGTGACATTAATCAATTGTTATATCACATTCAAACATTAATATTGGTTGACTTATATTGAATTGTTATGTTTCTCAATGGTTATGTGCGATGACATTCATTGGGTAATAAGTTGCATTGCAACATTCATAAACAATCATGTCATAACATGTACCTAGAAAATTTTGACCAAATTATATTGTAAGAACTATTTATTATTAATATAAAGAAAAAAATTTCAAATTGTTTGTTGATATTCAAAAGGGTAAATAAAAAATTAACAGTATGTAATTAAAGAAAATTACCTACAGTCAAAGCATAGAAGAAATAATAATGTAGAATAATTGAATGATTCCATCCATACCCAAAGAAACTATGAACCTTTTATACAAAATTTGCATTGTTCACATCAAATATTTTAAGTTATTATAGTACAACAAATTAATATCATGATTTTAAATTTATATATATTATCACCAATTATTATGTAACATTGCGACATAACAGGCATATCCATAAATTTTCACAATATTAGATTGTGAAAACTAATTTCTTATTGATAAGAAATAATATTTGTTAAATTTGTTTGTTAATATTCAAATGGGTTAATTATAAATAAGCATATGGTTAGTTAAATTTGAAGATTGTTTTTTTATAATTTAAGTGGATTATATCACTTGTCACATTAAAATGCTTATAATATGGTTATATATCTGGTGAGATTTTCATATTGGTTGAGTTATGTGAACTTGCTATGTTCCTCAATAGTATGTTGCAATGAAACATTCATTAATAATTATGCCACATTGTGGCATTCATCAAGGTTATGTTCTATTCTAACACTCCTCAACCATTACGACACATTGTAGAATTCTTTGATCCACCTTTGTAATTTTGGGAATTATTAAATTGCATTTATGCACCAATTATGGGATTTATCTATCATGAACCTCCCACGTTTCTTATCCTAGAGCATGAATGAGAGTCGACCTAAAGTCAATCTATGAAATGATCTTAAGTATTTTTTCTTCATCCATATTAGAAATAAAGTTCTTAAACAACCGCTAAGGTATATCAACCTCCTAAATACGTGTTTTAGGTGTTAAAGTCCATAACATAGAATTTTTTAGTGCTCTCAAATGGTTAAATGTGGCACTCTATCTAACTTGGTTAAATCTAAACTATTGGAGGACCAAGGAATTGTGGAAGTGGAGAGTTATAAATTCCAATAAGAGGTGGCATCTAAAGACATTGTTACAACAATTAAGCACAAATAAGCATAACTCAACATATAATTGATAATACAAAAAATGCCATGATATATTTATCCATAGGATATATATATAACCCAAGATATAACTAATTTCTATAGAATGAGAAAACCATAATAATTTTAATTTAGTAGGGTGTACCAAAATCTCCTAAAGTTTTGCATTGACCTAGATGCACCAATCAGCTTCCATATACAACCTAGCCAAATAGGTTATTTCTCGGTTGGTGTCTCATTAGGATATCCTTATCAAC
>LPNX010728973.1:412728-501463 GCA_001517045.1 Pseudotsuga menziesii | reverse complement strand
TACAGCTCCATATTCAGTCTCCATTGTTGATAATTTTGCATGATCAATTGTTAATTGTTGTGGGTGAAATTAATCTATTGCAGGCCTGAATTTCTACATGAATATCCAATTCACCATCTCCAAAATATATATAGGTGTGAATAACATGTTTCCTAACACCTCCCCATCAAAATAACTCTTTAGAGATTCATAAGGTAAATTTATATTTATATCCGCTCCATAATTACAACTTCCTAAAACCTAAGCATAACCCAAATTTTCACAAACTTTGATTCTATTAAAGGATTTAAAAATCTATCAATTCTCTCATCATTTGCTCCACAATAAATAAGAGATAGTATAATATGCTATATCAAAAATGTCAAATAATGAGCATGAATCTACACATCCTTCATCTTATTATGTGAAACAACATTTTCAATTTCTTGTATTACACTTTGATAGTCATAATACACTACAATCAATTTCTCAAATGCAAATCAGAGATCACCCATTAGAATGTTTATCCACAATACTTCTATGCTAGCATACTTTGGACCACTATATTCATCTTTTATGGTGGAAAGTTAGACCACCTTCTATTTTTCATAGGACTAGACTTTGTGTCCAAATCCAAGGTGAAACATGTTTTCATAAGTTTATTTAGTACAATAGGCTAACTCATCCATATATGTACTACAATAATGTATGCCAAGATTATAAGTACCCTTGATATAGAAAATAACCCTCTTTGAATATTTCAAGTCACTCTCCCTTGGATCATGCATGAACCTAGAAACCAAACTAACACTAAAAGAAATACTAATAAGCTTGACTATGGATTAGATAAATAAGGCTACAAACGAGATACCTATGGAGAGTAGAATTGAATTTCAGATAATTACACTATTTAGTTATCTTTACAAGTCTACTCTTGACAAACAAGATGTATCATATATTTTACATTCTTGCAATTTGAATCTTCATAATAGATTTAGTGTGTATTTAGGTTAAAAAAGGAAGATGTTTCCATTCATTTGCAAGACTAGGATTCCCCAAAAGAATACAAACAAACTAAGTACAATTATTTTGTTGAAATAATGTAACTACGAAGAATATTCTACTTGTATTTTATATTACTATTATTATTCCTCCTTCGGAAGATGCCATTGATGTAAATGGTCTTGTAAAAGTCATGAGGTAAATACTCCCTTCTAACTCGGGTCATTAGTACCCAAAATATTTTTATAAATATTATTTTGAGTCTCCCTAGGTAAGTCAACCCTTCTAGTTTGACACGTCGGCCCAGTCAGTTTAAAGTTAGACAGAAAAATCAGTATAAATAAGGAGGGTGCATTCCTCATTTGGACATCAAGCAAGTTCGCTCCTACTTGAGAAAGAGGTTCACTCCAGCTGAGAAGAATACTATTTTGGGTTGTATAATACTTGAAATATATCTTATTGTTTGGGATTCATCTTATCTTATTTTACCATTGTACTTGGTGGCTGAATCTATACTAAAAACGTTGTGGGGTTTTCTCCCTTGTGGTTTCCATAAGGAAAAATATTTGTGTTCTATTGTCATGTTGTAATTGTCTTTCTTTCAATGATTTTATTTCATATGGTTGTTATGATGTTATTATGCTAAATGTTTAAATATATAGTATAACCATTAAAAATTTAACATGGTATCAGAGCTACCATGAAACAAGACTTTGTGGAGTTGTTACTCACGAATGTTTGAAACTAGGGTTTCCTATTTTGAGCACTTGCCTCCACATATCAGCTGAAAAAGGAGGACCATCTAACTCTCCCTAAGAGGGTGCATCTTTATATGGCATCAGAATTCAATTCTGATAATTTTCATTTTTGGCCGTATCAAAACTGTCAAAAAAATTAGGGCATCAATTATTTTGCAGTTATGTCCACATATTTTGGAAAAGGAGTAAATTTATCAAATCACCTTAGGGAGATGCATCTCTCTCTCCAATTAGTTTTGAAATATTCCATAGTTGAAAAATTAGGGTTTCTCTATCAAACCCTAGGTCAACCAAAAGCATTTTTCCAGAAAAGCATTGAAGAAAACATCCACTTGAAGCACTCTTAATGGTAAGATAAAATATCTCCATTTTCATTTTAGAGTCTCATTTGAATAATGACTAAGATGGCTAACAATACCAAGCTTGAGGACAATATTGAAGGAGATAAGAACTTTTGAGCATGGAAGTATAGCGTGTTTCACATTCTAGAAGAACATGACCTAGAAGGCTATATCAAAGGATAAGTTGTAGAGCCATAGGGAGATGAAGAAAAAATATAAGCACAGGAAAAATTTGATCAAAGCTAAGAGGATCATAAGCTAATTCAATCAAATATCACTTGATCCTTCAAGTGTCTTCAAACAAGACCCTGAAGGAAATATTTGATGCATTGTCGGGTCTATTTAATGGAAGGAACATCAACATAAAAATGACTTTGTGAAATCAACTCAAGAATGTAAAGATTCATAAGGATGAAACCATTGAGTCATACTTCATAAGAGTATCTCATTTTAAAGAACAAATTACTAAGCCATTGGTGACATGGTGGAAGAAGAAGAAATCGTGATGACCACATTGAATGGTCTCCCAAGGAAGTGGGATTCTTTCATTCAAAGAATATGTTATAGGAGGATGATAACCAATTTCAATAGGCTATGGAAAGAATGCACACAAGAAGAATCTTAATTGAGAATATGGGTGAAGATGATAATCAATCGCTAACAGCTCATTCCAAGAAGGAAAATACCAAGAAGAAATAACATTATCACAAGAAGCACATAAAATTCAAGGACACCTCACAAATTAGATGTTTCACTTGTGATGAGAAAGGAAATTTTGAAAGAGATTGTCCCAAAGGAAAATACCATGCAAAGACAGGAAAGAATTTAAGAGATATCATGCTCATGCCGTTGAAGATGATGAACTAGTTAAGAAGAGATCAGGGGAATATTCCTTAAGTGATGTAATTTGATCCAAAAGGATTCACCTCATAAGGTGAAGCTCATGATGACTTTGAGTATTACATAAAAGGCGTAGGAGAAGCTCCTATGATTTAGACTCCAAAGATACAAACATATATCTTATCTAAAATACAAGATCCAAGAGGATTAAGTGAATCTAGAATATATGAAGATCAAGGTCGATGTTTCAAATTCTAGAAGATGAGAAATTGAAGAAGATCAAGCTTCAGAAATGGTAAGGAAACAAAGATCATTGGGAATTCTACCTAACAAAAAATCAAAGCTAAGTTTTTGAATTGTTATTTGAATTATTTCTTAAAGGGTTTAGTTGATGTTGCTTAGTTGTGTACACATTTATGTTCCTAGATTATGCATGTTAGAGTGTTTTCATACTACTTATATGCATGTGATGCATAAGTGGCCTATGGTAATGCACAAAACTCCATTGCTACTCATCTAGAATGAAACCTCTTTATTGACATATTGATAGAAGTGTACGCTCTTAATTATGTTTTGGTAGAGATGGAAGGAATCTAGAAAGTTACTGTATGTATGTAGGATATAGATCAATGTTGTGTTAAATCATTGGCCAAGATAGTTGAATGAATGTGTGACATGTGTCTCTATCATGTTTTGGAAACTATGAAGTGTATCTAATCATGCAAATAAATTTGACTTGTAGGAAGGATCATGTACATTCACCTATAAGATGGAACTTGTTCCAGAGAATAAGTGATGATGCCTCAGCTATGACATTCAAGAATACTTACAAAATCTACCATAATACAGATGTACAAAGAAAGGTTTCTTTCAATATAAAAAGAGTCGACTATGACAATGACCAAAGGAACTTGATAGTGTGATTGAAGTAGAAGTGTATATCAAGCAACCTGTAGGATTGAGGACTCTCTAAATAGAGAAACATGTGTACAAATTGAAGAATGATTTGTGCGGGCTCATAAGACACCCATGACAGATAGTTACATGATGAGATTGAGGACCGACTAGAGTGATGAGATATCAACCTTTGCGACAAGGTTGAAGATGAGAAGTTCATAGATGGGTTGAAGAGGAACTTGCAACAAAATTTGAGATCTTGGTAGACAGCAACCTTATGAGATTATATAGATGGATACATAGAAGATCAACAACAAAGAAGGCTATAGATCACTCCAGTGATGAATTTTTTGATGAGGAGAATACAAGATGCAAAAGGAAGATTGTGGTCAGTTATAGGAGGGAGCAGGAAAGCTACCCTTTAGAGGAAGTGACTATAGCATATATTGCAGAGATATATAGAGAGACATTCATGGCAAAGGTTGTTTTCCCCATTATTTTATGGATATGATCAAGTGATACAGAATGTATCCCTTCATTAAGAGGAAAAATATTTGGTGAAGTTTGAGGCAAGTACCTAGGAAACCGTATGACAAAATAGATGATTTGTTCCTGACAGATGATGAGAAGTTAATAAGAAGAAACAAAGAAGAGGTATGATGCAGAATTTGAGATGAAATACCTTGACTTAATGGACTATTTTCTAGGTCTTGAAGTATGGCAGGGCCCAAAAGAAATCTTCCTTAACCACGGGAAGTATGTAATAGAAATCCCGAAAAGGTTTGACACATTGGAATGTAAATCCATGGATACAAATTTGTAGTTGTTTGCTGATTCTTCATCAGAGTTAGTTGATATGGCATAATATAGACAAATTATAGGTTCATTGATGTATCTGAAGAATATCTAGCTAGATATATGATTTGTTGTGAACACCTTCAGTCAATATTTGGTTGATCCTAGGCATGTTCACGTTGTATCTACAAAGCATGTGATTAGGTACCTGAAGGGTACGATAGACTATGGTATTAGTTATACTAGAGATCATGACTTCAGACTGTATGGTTATGCAAATTCAGATTAGGCAGGAAGTGTCTCATACAGAAAGAGCACTTTAGGTGGATGTTTCAATCTGGGTTCAACTATGATCTTATGGATAAGCAGGAAGCAGTCTAGTGTTTCTCTCAACACTACAGAAGCAGAATATATTGCAACTTGTTGTGCCAGTTGTGAATCCATATTGTTACAAAGAAAATTTCCTATGGCTTGGGGTGGACCACAACAGTTAGGATGGCACTAGAAATAAACCCATTGCAAAGCATGCTAAATATGTAAATGAAACTAACACTAAGGGATAATAAGTGTACCTTATTCCATACATTCGAGGTAGATCCCTGTTGAGATTTCAATCAAACTTGTCTCTACACATTGTCCTCAACAACAACAAGATATACAAGCAAGATTTATGTAAGTGTTAGATTCTAATCTAACATATTCAATACCAACATGTAAATCGAGTAATTACATCCATGGATAAAAATATGTATAATTACACATGTAATGGACGAGGAATGCATATTTCTATTAATATGAACATAGATACAATTGACAAAATCTATCGGCACCTCATTGAAATCAAGAAACCAAGTCCCTCCACCTGGGCCTCCACCACTCCAATCCTCCATACAAAGGAAAGCTCACAAAGATAAAGCAAATCTTGGGAAAGATCACTAATGGATGCTTCAAGGAAAAAGGGATGCAGCCTCAAACATATAAGAATGGCGCACAATTTCACTATAAAATATTTTCTCTCTAAAGTTCTCTTATTCTAATTATTCATAGTATCTCAATATATATCCCCTAAATGGGAAGTGAATAGTCAAATCAAAGTGTTTCCTGGCATATGGAAGGCCAAGAATCAAGTCATTCATTACTTGATGGGGAAAACTCCAAATATTTTTATTATTTTAGCATAATTCTCGATGTACCCGGGTGACAGTAGTGAACGTTGCGTATATGCAGGTTTTAGAATTGTAACTAATGTATATATTCAAAAATGTATTTTAAGGGGTTCCACTGAAGCATTTTTGGGCCAAGAAAGGAGCAAAAGGAAGAAGCTAGCGCACAAACAAGGAAGGAGAGTTACACGTGCGACGAGAAGGAAAGAAGGTTGCAAAGGAAGCAAAGAGAACGGTGAAGAAGGATAGGACATGCACGCAACTAAGGAAAGGAAATATTGTAGGCGTGCAGGAGGGTAACGACCAGAAAGTGACAGGTCCGAAATATCGTGGCTTCTAAAGATGGCGTAAGCCTACGTACAACGCACATATGAAGGAATATTTTGTAAGTCAGGATGATAATTCCTTGTGTTATTCCATGACAACTTGTAACCAATTTTGACGGCTGATCACGACCTATAACTGATAAACAGTATGTAGTCAACCCTGCGTGGTCCTGTAGAATATATAAATAGGAAGAACCCGCTTTGTATAAGGGTTGGAAATTCATCATTGTTGTTAGAGTACATTCATTAAGGTTTGTCGTTTTGTTATTTTGTTTAGCCTATTAAGGAAGTTAGGGTAAGTAGAAGAGAGGACTCAGAGAAGATTCTAGTAGAAGTAGAAGGATATTGAGCCATAGATCTTGTAGCTGTGTGTGCATACTGCTAGAAGTAGAAGGAACATGGAGCTAAGTGCGCAGATGGTCAGTCGAAGAGTCGGTCCAGGATGTGTGTGGATCATTAGGAGTAGATAGAAGAATAAACCAGAGAGCATGAGAGAAAGAATATTGAATCATAAAGACATATCATAAGATCAGTCTACAAGCTGCAGACTGCAAGGTACTATACCCAATTCTCATGCCAGATGAAGAGCACCTTGGTGGTTTTTCCCAGATGGGTTTCCATGTTACTTCCTGAGTTGAATGGTGGATTAATGTTAAATGGTTATGTGAATGTCAAGTATTTTCTTACTGTATGTTGATGAGTTACTGTTAAATGTATGGCACCATATTATTAATCAGTGAATGAATGATTGTAAAAGAATTGTTGGAATATGTGAATAAGTTTATAGTCAATTTCTTAAGTTAAAGCATAAGTCACGCACTATCCATTAGTACTTGGAATCAGTTGCGCCGCACAAGTTGCACCAGTTGTTGAGGTTAAGGATAGGATTATGTCACACGCATGCTGACATACAGTTGTGCCTCGTTGCGTAGTAATAATATCCATCATCTAGTTTCCTTCGTCGAGCACCTTGGTCTTGCGCCAAGGGACTGTAATCCCTCGCCAGCTACAAAAAACATGGTTCTGACAGTTACCCATTAGATATCTTGGGTGATACTACTCCTGCCTTGCATGTGTTTTCGACTGAGCTTGCTATGTCAGGTCGATTTCTTGTGGTTTATTATTGGTATTGTGGTGTTATTGAACCACAGGTCGAGACAAAAAGGAGAATGAGGCCAACAAATGGTTCCCTTCTCGAGACCCTCAATCATTTGAGTTGAGGGAAATGTTGTGGAATCTGACGAAGAAAGAGATAGAGGACTGGATGGAGTCTAAGATGCTAGCATTCGCATAGGAGGAGAGCGCATGATCACGGTTGAGTGCAGAAAACTAGGTGGACGAGTACATATATTCCGATATTCACGAGGTCTTCTTTGCAAATTTCCCTGTTACACTGCATGAGTGGTTGTCAAGATTGGCAACTAGACAGACAAATTTCCAAAGAAGAGAAGTTCTTGAATGGAGTGATCAGTTGGTTCGCAAGATAGCCAGTGTAAGTAGCGCCATCTCTAGAGCTGTTGATTTTTGTATTAATAGTATCTTGCAAGGATATATCATTGAGTTTGTAGTAGACACTATAACCTCATATAGTGAGGCTGAAATAAATTGTTTCCAAGGACCCCGAAGAAGATATTTTTTATCTATCAGTACATGGATTAAGATGCTCATCTATGATAAAGGTGTCTTACAGTTGAGTAGTTGAGCCGCATAGTCGGGAAGGAGGCTATGTCACAGATGACCTATTAAGAAAATGGGAAAGGGTGAGTTGAGATGTTCCCTAGAAGTACAGAACCTAAACTAGAAGATGGATTCCTAAGGAGTGGAAGGAGATTCAAATCATGGAAAAGAACAAAGACCGAAAGAGGGCAACGGAATCCTAGTCTATTTGAGGAGAGTGAACATGAACTTCTATCGTAGGAAGAAGAAGGGTCTTGGGAGAAAGAGGAGGACTATAGCCCAATATTGGAAGAAGTGAAGGAATTGGAAGAATCTACAGAGACATTAAGGTCAGGATGCAACTACATCACACCAGGAATATCACTAGAGGTAAGATCAAGAGCCTCATCCTTGGAGAGGATTTCTAATACTGATAGTGCTATTACTGTGACTAGTAGGCAAGCGAGTTCAACCCCCTTGAATCCCTTACCAGAGAACCCAGACGCCAACTCGATGGCTGGGGCTGATATTTGGTTACCTAGACTCAATGGGAATGGAACAGAAGACTCAAAGCAACATTGGTTCCTATGTGAATCTATTTGGATGGTTCTCTTAGTCCATAACACAAACATAAAAAAGGCACAGATGATCATGACTCTAAGGGGTCGTGCACTGGATTGGTTTATAAAGTTCTGTGTTGCACTGACCGGAACATCGTAGAAGACCTTCGATGAGATCCAAGCTGCAATGATCTCTGAGTTCAAAAAACTGAAGTCTAAGTCGCAGTGCATTACTGTGATCAAGGAGATAAAATAATCACTGGCAGAATCAGTATGGGACTTTGACCAATGCTTTAAAACTTTGATGGCCAAGGTGATTTTCCAAATGTCAGACGTTCAACATAAAGAGTGGTTTATTTTCGCACTATTACCACACATCCGAGGGCCATTGATGCAACAAACTATTGAGCACAGACAGAGGTGCTAGAGTTTGAAATGAAGTTATAAGCTTCATTAATCGGTGACGATGCCACATGAATGGTGCAGATCGAGTCATGGCTGGCTAATTTGACGATACAACTACAGGAGATCAAGAAGGGTAAGGAAGCTTAAGAATATTTGTGGTGCATGAAATGCACAAATGGATGGACACACTAAGGATAACTGTCTGACCTTCATGAATTATGTCTCATCTGGTGCACCAAACCCATTAAATGGCCATGGACTACCCTAGTGTCACATATTCCAGTCTAGGGGGCATCGCGACAAGGAGTGTTTATATTTGCAAAAGGATGTGAGTACCTCGACAAACCTCTTTTGTAAATTTTGTAAGTCAGTAGGCCATAAGAAAAAGATTATAGAGCATACCAGCTCTTGAAGGAAAATACTGTTGATACCTACTTAATGAAAAATGAGGGGATCGCTCAGGCTGAACCAACGCAAGAATCATATCAGCCTGCACAGTTCCCACCCAATCAGTATCAAAATCAGTATCGGCATCAGTATGTGCCTCAATAGCAATACGTGCAACAAAACCACTACCAAAATCCCTACCAGTAGAATTAGTACCCATCACAACAACCACACCCACAAGGAAGGGGTAGTGGAAACTTCAAAGGAAGAGGCAGAGGAGGAGGATTTAGTAGAGGAAGAGGTCAAGTTACATGCTATAACTGTGGACAACCAGGTCACTATGCTAGAGATTTCTTAGAACCTACAAATACATGTTCATACTGTAAGGGACAAGACCATAATGTGGAGCAATGCCCTCAATTAATCGCAAAATGGCAAGCAAGGACTATCACATGGCCTAAACCTACACAGAACATAAACCCAAATCCCAACATGAATGTTCAAATGACTGTGACTGAACCATGAGATCCGAATTTCGCTGTTGTGACACGAGGAGGAGCTGCGACTGGAGCTGATCAGGATAAACCACAAGAACAACTACAACCGCATGTATGACCTATGACATAGAAGAAGGTGTCATTCAACGTCTAGAAACAAAAGGAAGTATTCTTGGACATATGACCAGAATTTGTGGATCTATAAGTACCATCAACTTTCAAAGAAGTCAGGGGGATTTCTGAATGATTTCATAACATATTTTAGAAGAATGTCCCACAAAAGGTTAGTAATCTCAAATCCTTTCTGGCAAGTTTCTTAACCCTAATACAATATAAAGATGCTATTGCAGAACTACAAGCAATGATAGAAAAGATACCCATAGAACCGCGCCCTGAGAAGAAAGTTAACCAAGTGAGAAAGAAGTTCAAAACTCGTCATGAATTAAGAATGACTGTGCATATAGGCGACTATGACATGGATTACATCATCTTAGGGCCTGGGGTTTGATGTCAATATTTTGACGCGACAAACTTGGGAAAGTATGGGAAAGACACGCTTGGACTGGTCCCCTATCTAGCTATGATTTGTAAATGAAGTGAAGGTCATACCCATTGGCCGATTGATTCAGTTCCCTATTGAGATTGAAGGGTTGTGCACATTTGTGGACTTTGAGGTCATAAACATTGTTGATGAAACAAATCCATATCCCGCATTACTGGGGATATATTGGGCTATAGACAACCAGGCCATTATAAACTTCAAGAAAAGGATCCTCTCGTTTGAGGATAATGAGATGAGAGTGGTGTCTCCCATTGATCCATTAAAAGGAGAGAGATTCGTTGAGCCTGTATACAATGACAGACAAGTCGACTATCTCTCCCATATCTACAATGTCACGTCATTACAAGAAGACTACATCAATCCAAAAACGGATGGAAACCTGAGCTAGAAGAGTGCTAGTTCTTGCACATATGACTTAGGGGAGGCTCTAGAGAATTGGAAAAAAAGACTACATGAATTCTCTATGCGGAGGTTCATAAGAGTTACAAGGTCTGTGCGATGGGTCTAGAATGAGCTACAAGATCTACCCACCTATGAGGGTTTACCTAACCTTGCAACCTTCTTAACTGAGTTTGAAGGGCTTGTAATGGACTCACAGTGTTTATCGGTGTTGGATCATGCGCTGAAAGCTACGCCCTATAGATGGTGGGGTGTGCATAAGAAGTCTATAACAAATTGGCCACAGTGAAGAAGGTTGATGGAAGTTATATTCGGTGAAGAGGTCACCCTCATAAATCACAAGTATTCAGGGCTAGAAAACCCTTTTGAACAACTTAACCACTATCGCATGGTATTTTCAGAATATCCACATCAAGAGTGGGTCCATTATTTCATACATACATTGGAAATGACACCTAGGACCTGGTATACATTGGAAATGACACCTAGAACCCAAGAGTGGGAAGGGCTCGCTAAGTAGATCGTGAACACATTTGAATTTGTTGATGAACTCCCTATAGTGGATTCTACGCTTCAAATGATAAAGGAGAGGATATTCTCCGCTGAAATCCCCATTGAAAAGGCCAATTCAGCAATGGATGGCTTGCTACAATCTAGTTGGAGATCCAGATCATGATCCCACTAACATAAACATACTGTAATCAGAAGGAACGTTCAAAGTAGAAGGGAGTGGTATTTCAAGTGACCAGTTCCTTAAGCCTTTAAAAATTAAGAAAGTAAACATTGGGTCGCCAGAGAACCCAAATTTTGCCAATATAGGATATTATTGGGATGAAGAGACAGTTACAAAGATCGCAGATTTATTGCATGAATATCAGGACCTATTCCCTACCAAATTCTCAAAAATGAAGGAGATAGCGGGAGACCTACAGACAAATGAAAATACCCTTGTGACCAAATGCTAAACCCAGTAAGCAACGATCGTATAGGATGAACCCTAAGTACAAGGAAAGGGTAAAAGAAGAATTGGATCGTATGCTTAACGCAGGAATAATTGAACCTGTTGAAGAGTCATAATGGATCATCCCTATAGTGATTTGAGATAAGAAAACAACCGGTGAAGTAAGGATCTGTGTCAACTTAAGGAAGCTGAACGACACATACTTGCACGATCCATTCCCAACACCATTTACAAATGAAGTACTTGAAAGTGTCAGAGGGAAAGAGATGTATTCATTTACTATTGGCTTTTCGAGCTATCATCAAGTCAGAATTGTGAAGGAGGATCGCCATAAAACAACCTTCATTACCGAATGGGGATGCTACCAGTATATGGTAATGCCCTTTGGACTCAAGAATGCACCTGCTATTTTTTCTAGAATAATAGTCTCTGCTTTTAAATATTTTATTCATAAATTTCTTGAGGTCTACTTTGATGATTGGACTGTGTTTGGTTTAGTAAGAGACCATATTGAGAGTCTAGGCATGATGCTGGGCCATCGTCATCAGTATCATATCGCGCTCAATTCTAAGAAATGTATTTTTTGCGCATCGTTTGGTGTTCTATTGGGTTGCACACCGTTTGGTGTGCTATTGGGTCACATCGTATGATGCGACGATATTTTGGTCGACCCAACAAAGATTGCGATTATTTTTGACTTACCACTGCCTACATCAGTCACGCAGCTGAGATCAATATTAGGAAACACAAGCTACTATAGAAATTTAATCAAAGGATATGCAGTGATTATTGCACCAATGGAGAAATTGCTGAAGAAAGACGTAAAGTTTCAATGGACAACAGCTTGCCAGGAAAGCCTAGATAAATTGAAGAAAGCAATGGCCACTGCTCCAATACTTGTATTTTCATACTGGAAGAAGTAGTTCCATGTTCATGTTGATGCATCATCTGTTTCACTCAACATAGTCTTGACACAACCAGGAGAAAGTGTGCTCGACCACCCTATCGCTTTTTCTACCATAAAAATATCAAAAACAGAAAATAACTACACAACGACGGAGAGAGAATGCCTCGATATGGTCTATGCACTTCAAAATTTTAAACACTATTTGTTAGGTGGGAATTTCTAGATGTACACTGACCATTTGGCACTGAAATACCTAGTCAACAAGCCAGTGTTAGTGGGGAAGATCTGTAGATGGCTTCTCCTCTTTAAAGAATTTGATTTTGAGGTTGTTGTCAAACCTGGTCGACTGAATGTCAAGCCAGACCACCTGTTAAGGATAGAAAATGGTGAAGAGCCAACCATCTTGGAAGATAATTTGTCTGACGCGCAACTATTTGCAATCCACATGATGGAAGATTAGAACCACGAGTTTAATGCCATCATTCACTTTTTGAGCACAGGATATGCACCAAAAGGAATGTCAACTAATTAGAAGAAACACTTGGTCGTCAGAGCTATTGATTATACATTTATTATTGGGAATCTATATAAGCTTGGTGCAGATGAAGTACTACATCATTGTGTCTTTGACTATGAACGACCATGGGTTATGAGTGAAGCACATGTTGGTGTCGCGGGAGGACACTACGTAGGAAAAGAAACTATGCATAAGATATTGCAGCCAGGATTATGGTGGCCAACCATACACATGGATACTAAAATTTTCTGCAAGCGTTGTGATATTTTCCAAAGAACAGAAAAACCATCGCACCATGACGAGATGTCGCTTGCATCACATATAACCCTTCAAGAATTCGACAAGTGGGCAGTTGATTTTGTTGGATCGGTCAGCCCACCAGGAAAGAGAACTAGTGCACACTACATTATCACTACAATAGACTATCTAACCATGTGGGTGAAATATGTTCCTATTAAAGATTGTATCACTGTGACTGCGGCAAAATTTTTGTTTGAAAATGTAATAACCAGATTTAGCTGTCCAAAGATACTTCTAAGTGACCAAGGTACGCATTTTGTTAACAAATTAATTGCTTAGATGACTACAAAATTTTAGATCCAGCATAAGAAGACGACTCCATATCATCCTCAGGTGAATAGAACGATTGAAGCTTTCAACAAGATTCTGGAGAATGCCTTGACCAAGGTATGCAATGTGCGCTGAGATGACTGGGATAAAAAAGTCTCAGTTGTGCTATGGGCGTATCGCACAACTTGCAAGTAACTAACAGGGAACACTCCATTCTGGCTAGTATATGGATAAGAGGTTGTTGTGCCAATGGAATATATTGTACCAAGTCTAAGAATTGTTGCGCTAACGAAGATGACTGAGGGAGATGTTGTTGAACAGAGGTTGTCACAGCTTGTTCAAATGGAATAAGAACGCTTCATGGAAGGATTCCATTAGACAATTGAGAAGCAGTGACAGAAATCATGGCATGACCGCCATACAGGGGTTAAGCCATTCGAATTCGAAGGACTTGTGTTGCTATACAAAAAAAAAAAATTCAAACATCCAGGCAAGTTGAAGACGCATTGGCTAGGGCCATATGTGATCGCATACATCACTGACGTGGGTGTAGTAAAAATATAGAAGCTAGATGGTATGTATGTCATGGGTATGGTGAACGACAGTCGCCTAAAACCATACTACGACGGTCATAACATTCCTATCTAGAATCACACTGCACGATGACAGGAAAAAAAAGAGTATGGTGAGCAAATTGTGAGTCAACAAGCATCATGGTAATGGTGAGAAAATGGGATAAAAGGAGTATGCATAGGGACAAGGATAGGCCATCAAAGCATAATGTATCAAGTTGGTGAATCATGCTATAACAAATTCTCCCTAATGTGTGAGGTCACAGGGATACAAAATGGCTGAAATACACTATAATAGTCCCAAGAATGGAGTAAAGAAGACCCAAGTGGAAATAATAGAACACTCGTCAGTATAATACAATGATAGACCTATACACATGAATGTAGATATGAAGTATACATAGTACTCCTTGATACATAACAATAAAATGGCCATGAATAAGCATAATAGATATATGTCATGATTGGGCATTTCCACATACAATATATAGTGAAATAATGTCTCCATACTGAATGAAGAAATCAGATATTACGTTGGAGTTTGGTCACAAGAGACGAAATCTCATAGATACTGGAACGATAAAGGAGGTAGCAAATATGGAATTCCACCTAACTCGAAGGTCTTCTACACAAATATCCTCCAGTACATGTCTCATCACATGAATAAAGGTGTGGAATTCGAACATGATGGACAATCATCTTATTACTAGTCATTGATGTATACCATTAACAGACATGATATATCCCACCGATAATGATAATGGGAACCAAGGTACATAGTGCAAACAAACAAGTGTGAATAAATGTTTTGAGATCGATTAGGGGAAATTGATGTATTCCCAAAGGTGTCGATGGAGAGATAACTTAGCACTGATGACTACAAGTCTCAAGGAACTCAATGGAATCTATATTCCTATTCCAGAAAAAATGATATGAAGTCAATGGAATGGAATCCACTGGAAGGAGGGAATTAAGGAATCCCCCATAAACCAACATGAGGTACACAATAACGTTGGATAATTTGGAAGAACTAGGACGAATAATATGTGCGCAAACCAATATCAAATATATCGGTAATGACCGACATCTAGAGACAAGATAACTGAGGAATGGCCGACTCTGGCTAAAAATTTCTTCGAACAAGAGCATAATGAAGATGGAGACTCATAAGAAACATAGAATCAACATGGAAACTATGACAACTATGGGACACAAGAGGCATCTAAAGAGGATCTATGGGGACTGGAAGCATAACCATTTAGTGGATAAAAATCAGAATAACGAGTACAACTCCTAGGTCATACTAGTCACCCAAACAATGGATGGAATATACAATTCTATGTTTGAAGGTGACATGACACGACAACTGCCAATAGAAAGTGATATCATTTCTTATCTGAATTTTTATGTTTTATGGTTTTTTGGTATTTTTCATATTGAAAAGCTTGAAAAAGAATAAAATTTCTTATAGTACAATAAGGAGGAAACAAGTGTCATGGGAAATAAAACTATTTCCAAGCAGTGGAACATACCTATGCTCAATGTAAGGAAGCACATGCAAGATAAGGATACTCAGGGGGATGTTTCCTCTAGGTATGGTATAATCAAGTTGCAAAAGATATATGATAGGATATGCTTGGCTAGGATTGAGACAAACTCAAGATGTATGTCTTATAAAAATGAATATGGGACCTGACGTAAGGCTTAATACGGTAAGAGGAACCATGTAATGCAATGCAATTACAACTTGATACAAAACGAGAGTCCCTATGGGATATAACCAACATAAATTTTAAGAAAGATTATGAAGTTATTGCTCGAAGGCATGGAGGGACTACAAGGGACTCCCAAACTTAAGGGAGGATGCTCAACATGGGTACCAAATAACAAAACGAGATATAACTAGGGCACCCATGATAAGGAAATATCTACCACTTACATAATGCCACTTCGAGTAGCAGTATGATGTTTTTGTGATATTAAGAAATGGATTTGTTCTTATGGTTAAGGTGACATATTCATACAATAATGAAAAATGCACCCGAAAAGTGGTCCTATCATATATGCCAGTTTAGTATTATAACTGCCATAGGCATGGACGAGCCAAAGTCTCGACGAGAGTGCATAAAGAATGGACCCTACACAATGAAATTAGGAAAAAAACTAGAAATAGTTAATAAAGAGTCCAAACTATAGGATAAATGGAGGATAGATCATTAAAAAATCATTCCAAGGAATTGGTTCAATGTACGATGGGACAGAAAAAGGGATGTAAGATGTGGACCCAATGCGTATGTATCCACTACCGCCCCTAGGGAATTGAAAACTAGTGTTAATACCAGATAAATGAAGTGAAAATACTCCCACAAATGGAGTAGAAGGTGGAATATGACCACTTCTGAATCTATGTGCAAGGTAAGGGGTTGTTGTGCCCCTTATTCCAACACCAGGGTTCTCACTAGAACTTCAAGTGGGTGACAAAATACTAGTAGTGATGTCTGACATGGGAAACACAAAAGGACCAGTGGTAGAGGGAGTAGGTTGAGTCTCAACACTCGACCTTCCAAAGGAAAAATACCTATGGGAAACTGTAAAGTCTGATAACTAGGGTCGTGTAGTATGGGAAGTTCTATCCCCGTGAGGGTTGGTATAAACCAGAGTTCCAGGTATCCATATGGTTCCCCCCCCCATTCCAAATGATGGAGATGGAGGGAACTCTAGGTTCTCAAATGCATTACTCATGATGAGAACCGTGTGTGATTCACAATGTGAAAAAGGTTGCTTAAAACTCATGGTCCTCCACCACTTCAATCTTCCATGCAAAGGAAATATCACAAAGATAAAATAAACCTTGGGAAAGATATCTAATGGATGCTTCAAGGAAAAAGGGATATAAAATCAAGCATATAAGAATGGGGCACAATTTCACTATAATATCTTTTCTCTCAAAATTTCTCCTCTTCTAATGCTTCATAGTATCTCAATATATAACTGCTCAATGGGAAGTGAAGGGTCGAATCAGAGTGTCTACTGGAATATGGAAGGCTAAGGATCAATTCATTCGTTACTTAATGGAGAAAACTCCAAATATTTTTATTCTTTTGGAATAATTCCCGATGTATGCAGGTAACAGTGGTGCTAGCTGCGTATACGTGGGTTGTAGACTAGTGACCCGTGTATATATTCAAAAATTCCTTTTAAGGGGTTCCAATAGACCATTAGGGTAATAGTGAGAAAATGGGATAAAAGGATTCTACATAGGGGCGTGGATAGGCCATCAAAGCATGATGTATCGGGTGTGATGAATCACACTATAACACATATGGCTTCAAAAGTTTGTATTAGGTCTGTTCGATCTGGAAATGGATGCCACCATGATTCTATGTGATAACAAAAAATGCATGAAGATGAAAGAGAACCTCATAAGAGGAATCACATAGAAATATGGCATTTCTACATTCATAACATGTTGTAGAAGGGAACTATAAAGCTCCAATATGTGAGCACAAATGAGCAGGTTGTAGATGTGTTGACTAAGCCTCTATCTCATGTGAAGTTTGAGCACTTTATAGAAAAGCTTGATGTTTTCCGTAAGGAATTCCCTAAAAATGGGGAGTAGTGCTGATGATACTATGGTATCTTGATCATATCAGGTAGCTCAATTGGGATTGATCATCCTTACACTTTATCCCATAATTCTAAAAGGAAGGATCGTTAGTAAAAGTTGATCTTTAGAGTTGATACCATAGTTCTGAAAGGAAGGATCATCTAAGATGTTGGTTGGTGGACTTGATCCCATAATTTTGAAGGGAAGGATCATCCGAGTACCTGTGCATGTATGTGTCAACTGTGATCAGTATTGGTGGCTCCGTAAATAGTTAATACCATAATTCTGAAAGGAAGGATCCTCTAGAACCATATATGTGTTGGACTTGATCTCATAAATCCAAAAGGAAGGATTTTCTATGATCCTGTAATTCCAAATGGAAGGATCACTCATGCTGTCCATGATCCTATAATTTTAAATTGAAGTTGGATCAAAGGTTTGGGGTAAAAATATATATAAACGACAATGGGAGACATAAACCCTAGAAATCGATCAACGATTACATACCTTTCGGATCATACATTTTGATTTCTTGGATGGAATTCAGTGAAATTTTGGAAGTGATGGATCAATTCTTAGATCCTCAAAAACCAAATGAAAAGAACCATTCCCAATACTTTGATTGTGGAACTCTGTCTAGATTCGATTTTCTGAATTTCTTAGTTTCACTAGAGGAAAAAATTATGGACCATAGATGATCCTACTCCCAAAAAAATAAATTTTGAAATGGATCAACATTTACATACCTTTGTGATCAATATTGTGGCATATTTTGACAAGCTAGGCCAATATCTATAGCTACATACAACCATTATGAACTTTTATGCAAGTATCCTATGTTAAGCATATGACATCACAAGTCATTCTCCAAGCCAATCTTGTGCAGTCAGGATCATGCCTCATGTGTTGAGGTAGAGAGGCCGAGTTGGACTCAGTATCTTGGAGTAGATTTTTAGGTTTGACCTAAGGATGACTAAACCTTCAGTTATAAATTTTATTACTCATGTGTTGAGGTGAATTGATTGATTTATCAAAGTGATAATGTTGTAAATTCTTGTTGGACAAGACTCCTGACTTGTATGTATCAAGTCATGATTCTCACATGGACCTCCATTTATAGTAGGTACCTATGAGGTGGACCTATAGTCATAGAGGTAGTTGATTCTCATGTGTACCTGAATTTATAGTAGGTACACATGGTGTAATTTCCCTTTGAATAATTTATATTAAATGACCATTTTTTCACTTTTTTCCCTATTTCGACCTTTGACTAGTTTTTATGTCTAGGTCTCCAAATTGACCCAAATGCTCCCAAATATTCTGAGAAGATATATGAATGATATTAAGACTTGAATATTATTTTCAGGTATGATTTATGACCCTTTAAATAATTCTGGAAACTAGTTTAATATTCTGGCCAAGGTGTGAGTTTTTACGAGCAAGTTGGGGTTCCAATTCCCCATGGGTAAATGCTGAAAATGTCTTCTCAAATGCTCCCAAACCCACTCGAATTTATGAAAATAGGAAGAGTATGTGTAAGGTACATTTTTAAGTTCTTATATGCATATTTATTCATTTTATACAAGTTGTTATAACCCTCTCCCAAACAACTACAAAATCACTAATTCGACCCTTGGGGAAATGGCACCAAATCTTCTCCAAATGCAATTAAACTGAGTAAGATGACTTCATATGCTTAATTTCTGGACATAAATATTTTAATAATAATAAATTACAGTCCATTCATCATAAATATATCATATATACATTCTTTCATTCGAAATAATCAGCATTACAATGGCATACATCAATATAGTGGGAAAATGGTCATTGTTTGCTCATTAATAATCACTTTTACATACAAACATTTTGTATTTCGACCTGATACTTTCCAAATATGAATAAAATATCATATTAAACTTATTACAATCATAAATGGACTAGGATAATATCTCCCAAATATTACAATAGCTCACCCAAAGTGCAATCCCTCCTTGAGCAAGAATATGTAATAAAAACTGGAAATGGTTGAAAGAATGTGTTGCACTAGAAGGAACCATGAGCTTCCCTGTAGATTACACATGCAAATAAAAAATCCATTAAATATATGAATGGCCTCTCCAAACACCAGCTTGGATGGGAATCTTTCACCCTCGAAATTGGATAAGGCAAGAAACTAGTCATCCACTAGCTCTCTCTCTTCACAAATGCAAATGATCAAATCATAAAAATCCCTTCTCTTTTTTGATCCCTATATTTTATAAACATCCTTATCCTTCTAATTTTACCAATCCATCCACAAACTCAATCCGATTTGAATTAGGGTGTGTGCTCAAGATTTTCCATGTGTCCTCCCTTCCCTAGCCTTTCATCTTCCCCCAATTCGAGTAGGGACCCAATGAGCTTCCCCAACTCACATGAGCACCTCCTTGGATGATACATTTATGCCTGACATATCATAATGATCATATGTCAGACTTCAGGTCTGCAATATGTCCTAAATATGATAGCATCTTCATCATTTGTGTCATAGATGACATATATGTTAGGAAATCTAGCCCAAGTGTCCAAGAGGGTCCCATTTGACTCTTCCTCTTCCATGTAAGTAACATATCCTTCCAAATTCAACCTATAATTAATATTTCCAAGTGTATTATCCTTATAAATCATCCAAGAACATTAGGATTCCCATGGATTCAAAATTGCAAGAGTAGGATGCCATGTGGAACAAAAATTCTAGCTTGTGTGGTCCCCATAATCTCCATGTGTTTCCATGCTCAATTGCCACTTCAATTTCATATTGTATTTATTTAATTATATGCATTATTAAATATTTATTCCATTCTAATTTTTGAACACCATTTATTATCTCCCTTATTAAAATTCCAAATGTATCCATCCAACCTAGGGAACTAGTAGGATTGATGGAATTGTCCTGCTATGTAATTATTTGAATGGGGACATTACAATATTTCCCACCCAATATTGTTTGTCCTCAATAAATTTCATATTTGGATTCTGAAAAATATTCTCGTCTTCCCATGTGGCATATTCACTTGGTAGATCTTTGCATTGTACTAAGTATTCTTCGATAGTTTTGCTTCTCAATCTCCTTTCCCGTGTCTTCAAAATATTTTTCGGAACAAGTGTGAGCTGACCTTCATCATCCAAAGGAGGAAGTATTTCTGAAGTTAAAATTTTATGACCAAAATATTTCTTGAGATAAGAAACATGAAATACATTATGGATTTTACTCTCTTCCGGAAGTTCTAATTCATATGCTACCTCCCCAATCTTCCGACTACCTTGTGCGGACCATAGTATATTGGTTTTAGCTTTTCTGCTCCATTCCTTTTGAGAGATGTTTGTTTATATGGATGCAACCTAAATTCTACTAAATAATTAATTTGAAAGGTCCTTCCTTCTCTATGTCTATCTGCATATTGTTTATTCTGATTTTGTGCAACCTGCACTTTGTCTTTCAAAATCTTTAAAATTTCTTGGCTATCTTCCACCCAATCTTTAGCTTTTGGAGATCTACTATCACCAAATATCATCTCAAAAAATTTAACTGCACCATAACCATATAATTCTTTTAAATGAGACATCCCTATTGACATATGAAAAGTTGTGTGGTAGAAAAACTCACCTAAGTGTAGCCATTTTTCCCATGCTTTTTGCTTCTCTCCCACATAGTTTCTTAGGTACCCTTCCAACCATTGATTCACCCTCTCTGTTTTTCCATCATTTTTTGGATGACATATTGTTCTTGGAGTCAACTGAGTGCCCACCAATCTAAAAATTTATTTCCAAAAAGCACCCATGAATCTACTATCTCTATCACTTACAATGCTCTTGGGGAGCCCATGCAATATCTTTGAAAATAATATCAGCCACTTGTGCAGCACTAAAATATGATGTAAAAGAAAAGAAATGAGTGAATTTTTTCAATCTATCCACTACCACATATATGCAATCCTTACCCAAATACTTGGACAAACCGGCGATGAAATCCATTGAGATATTGTCCCATTTTTGCTTCGAAATGGGAAATGGTTGCAATAAACTAGCTGGGAATGTAAGTTCAGATTTTTTTTTATGAAATACCTTAAATTCAATCACATATTTCTAAACATATTCCTTCATCCTCTTCCAAAATAATATTTTCCTTAATTGCCTATAAGTTTTGAAGATCCCCGGATGGCTAGCTAGTGAGAAATCATGTGCTTCTTGCAAAATTTTTGTACTAGAGCTTGGTCTAATGAGTCCCAACTCTAAGAGTTCTTGGATTTCCTTCTCAACCTCATCTCTGAAATTCTTGGGATTTCTATAAGGTGGTATTTGAATGGGTGAATTACCCTCCTCCAAAAAAATGTTGTACTCAACCCCCCTATCAGGTGGTCTACCATGTGGAAGACCTCTAAAACCTTTTTCATACTTTTGCAATAGTTTCTATATCTCCTTTCGGTGTTCAAAAACCTTTATTTTTGTCTTGGGAGATGTGATATGAAATTAAGCAGCCCATTCTATGTCCCCATACCTCAATATAGATCTCATATTGTTGCAAGTCACTACTTGATTTGGGTAAGTGTGCTTCCCTCTTACAACCCTTAGTACACCTTTCGAATCTTGAAATTTAATCTAAGGAATTTGATAATTTACTGTATGTTCCCCTATATAATACAGCCATTGCACTCCCAAAACTACATTAGTATCAGCAACATCAACCACATAAAAACTATCAACAAAGGTATAGTTACCTATAGTTACCTTGCAGCTTTCGAACCCATGTTTTGCACTGCATTGTGTTGTGACCGAGAATGACAACTATGAAGCCATAGAATGGTTCTATAGGTATATTCCTTTTCTCCACCATATCTGCATGAGTGAATTTATGTGTGGCTCCTCCATCTATAAAAACTGAAGCTCTTTGTCCTAGTACCACAGCCTTGCATCGAATAATGTGATAGCGAGGCACTGCTGAAAGTACTTCCATTCTTGCTTTGTCCAGTGAAGGCTGATTTTATTCTTGTATTTCTTCTTTACATGTTGTCTCATATGCCTCCTCTTGATATGAAATGTGTCCTTATTCATCCATACCCCTTTCATGCTCATCATTATCAGAAAATACTTCTATGTATTGAGCTTTTCCCTTAGTACACTTATGCCCCGGTGTCCATGGTTGAAAGCATGTGAAGAAAAAATGTTTCTTCGAAGTTCATCCCTATTTAGTCCTTATTTATTTGTCTTTTAATATCAATATATTTTCCAAGGATTCTTATCAGGTGTATATTTTTGCCAAGGTTTCTTTTCAATTCCGGAGTTAGGCTTGGAAGGAAATCTTGTTCTAGGAAGCACATTTTGGAGATATCTAGTCAAGATCATTGCATCATTTAATGTAGTGGGATTGTGTTCTTTGCAAAAAAACTTCAGTGAATATAAATAATAACCTTCCCATAGACACATCGGCCACCTTGACTGATAATTTTTGAAATTCCACCATATAATCAATAGGGGTCCCGACTTGCTTCAATTGGGCTAGTTCTTTGAAAGACAATTCTAGATATTTTTGCTCAAATATCTCTAGTACCCTATCAATAAATTATCCATATGTTTTAATTTTATCATGAACAAAAATTTTCAGGCCATGGAACCACCATTCATTGGCATCTCCTTCCAAGTGCAAAATGGCCATTTTTAAGGCATTTGCTTCCACCATCGGATTCAACTAAAAATACACATCTAACTTTTGCACCCAAGTGTTAGCAGAACTTTGAGAGGAATAATCAAAAGTAGGGAGTGTAATTTTACCAATGGCACAATTCAATTCTTTTTTTTTGTATAGCGACCTATTATCTTCCTTCTTTTTTAGTTTGTTTGTAACAATAAAGTACTGATCAAATGGTATACTTTTGTTACAATCTGCATCCAATTTATTCCATTATTTTGTCATTGTATCAAGTTCAAATGGAATGTTAGGATATTATTTGGGTATAATAAATTTAGGATCATTGGCACTTTATGTTCTCTAAAATTCATGGGGTCTATTATCATGGTCATGAACTTGAGAAAATATTCCCACCCATTTTATTTTCTTCTGATTGTGAACTATTGTTACCTCCTATTACTCCTTTGCTTCCTAATTGGCTAGCCATAAATTCACAAGATGTTGGGTCATGTTCTTGGTTATGTCATCAAATATATTTTTTTGAGTTTAATGTATTTCTCATTATCATTATAGATTCCCTTCCCCTCGTTAGTCATAGTTTCAACGGAATGTACCTCTTCTTCTTCTACTTTTTCTTCTTCAACAAAAACACCTTCAACTTCAGGTTATAAGGGTGGTGGATTATTGATTTGACTCATGGTTAATAACATTAGGTGCAAATACCATGATAGATACCACTTTTAATTTCCATTTTTTAATAATTTATATTTAATGACCAATTTTTCACTTTTTCCCCTATTTCGACCTTTGACTAGTTTTGATGTTTAGGTCTCCAAATTGACTCAAATTATCCCATATATTATAAGAAGGTATATGAATGATATTAATACTTGAATATTATTTTTAGGGATGATTTATGGCCCTCCAAATACTTCTGCAAACTGGTTTAATATTTTGGCCAAGGTGGGAGTTTTTACTAGCAAGTTGGGGTTCCAATTCCCCCTGGGTAAATGCTGAAAATGTCTTCTCACTCCCAAACCCACTCGAATTTATGAAAATATGAATATTATTCTTAAGGGAAAAATTGTAAGGTCTCATATGTATCATTATTAATTTTATACATGCTGTTACAACCCTCTCCCAAACAGCTACAAAATCACTAATTCGACCCTTGGGGAAATGGCACCAAATCTTCTTCAAATGCAATTAAACTGAGTATGATGAATTAAAATGCTTAAGTGACAGACTTGAAAATTGTAATACTCATAAACTAAATTCCATTCATTATAAATATATCAGATATGCATTCTTTCATTCAAAATAATTAGCATCACAATGACATACATCAATATAGTGGGGAAATGGTAATTGTTTGCTCATTAATAATCACGTTTGCATACAACCATTCGGTATTTCGACGTGATAATTTATGAATATGAATAAAATATAATATTAAAATTATTACAATAATAAATGGACTAGGGGAATCTCTCCCAAAGATTACAATAGCTCACCCAAAGCACAATCCCTCAATGAGCAATTGAATATGTAATAAAAACTGGAAATGGTTGAGAGAATGTGCTGCACTAGAAGGAACCACTAGTTTCCATATATATTACACCTGAAAATACAACATCAATTAAATCTCCATGAAATACCTGAATGGCCTCTCCAAACACCAACTTGGATGGGAATTTTTCACCCTCAAAATTGGCTAAGGCAATAAACTAGTCATCCACTAGCTCTCTCTCTTCACAAATGAAAATTTCTCAAATGATCAAAATCCCTTATCTTGGTTGATACTTGTATTTTATAAACATATTTATCCTTCTAAGGTTACCAATCCATCCACAAGCTCAAACCAAATTGAATTAGGGTGTGTGCTCAATATTTTTCATGTGTCCTCCCTTCCCTAGCCTTTCATCTTCCCCCAATTCGAGTAGGGACCCATTGAGCTTCCCCAACTCACAGGAGATCCTCCTTGGATATTATAATTGGCCCTAACATGTCATAATTGTCATATTTCACCCTTTAGTTCTTCAATATGTCATAAATGTCATAGAATATTCATCATTGGTGTGATAGCTAGACATCATAGATGCTAGGAAATCTAGCCCAAGTGTCCAAGAAGCTCCCATTTGATTCTTCCTATTCCATGTAAGTTAAATTTAATTACAAATTATACCTATGATGCATATGAACAAGTGTATTATCCTTCTAACTCATCCAAGAACATTAGGCTTCCCATGGATTCGAAATTTCAAGAGGAGGATTCCATGTGGCACAGAAATTCTAGCTTGTGTGGGCACCATAATCTCCATGTGTCTCCATGCTCCATTGCCACTTCAATTTAATTTTGTATTTATTTAATTATATACATTATTAAATATTTATTTCATTCTAATATCTAGAAATCATTTATTACATCCCTTATTAAAATTCCAAATGTATCCATCCAACCTAGGGAACTAGTAGGATTGATGGAATTTTCCTGCCATGCAATTATTTGAAAGGGGACATTACACATGGGGTGGGCCTCCACTTATAGAGGTGTATGATTTTATTGTTGAAGCATCAAATTTTGTGGGATATATTACTAACCATGTTCATCGATTACTATGAAGTCTCCTTTAGAGACTATCCACCTCTAGAGTGAATTTCTTTATCATATGATGCTTTAGTCTAGAATTATATAATATGATCATAGCATCAGACAAACTTTATGAGTATAATCTAACATGATAGATTATTAAATTTAACTAATATTGGCCATGCAGTAAATATAAGAGATAGAGAGATAATGCATAGAGAACAAGAGAATTTGAATTGCACATTAGATGAATTTAGGTGACTAAGGTGAACTCAAATTATTAATCTCTAGTTAATGTGACAATGTATGCCTCAGATAAATATTGGTGAGCTTTAGTTAAAGCCACAATATATGCTTTATTTAATTAAAGAAATCAGAGTGGTCACTACAAGTAAATCAATCAACATGATTTTAGTTAACAATAGTTAACTAAAGTGTTAATAAAAGGAACTAGTTAACTAAAATGTTTTTCTTGACGACACTTAAGTTAAACTAAAATACGAAACTTCAGTTGATGAAGTGTTCACATGATGAAACTTATTGCATGTTGACACTTAAGTTAGCAAGTGAACTAAACTATCATATATTCAGTTAGATGGTGAGTTCACTCTTGAGTAAGTTAATCCTCAATTAATGTAAAAGATGAAGGGAAAGTCACATATGTTATGCATGATGAAGAATCTAATGTACCAAATTAATTACCCATGAAGGAAATTAACAGTTTTGGTGGAAGTGGTGCACTATTCTCTTACAAACATTTGATATATTTCATATGGAAATGGTTTTGCATTGTTATTAATGTGTTGAGAACATGACAAGTTCATACAGTTAATCTCTATTCTCTATTACTTAGTATTCTCTCTTATCTAGCACCCATGGGTGCTAAAGTCAATCTACTATTATGTAAAAGACATTCTCTGCAATCTATCATAATTATACTCTGGATATTTGTTGGGGTTTTTCATCCTCATTGTTTTGAGGGTTTTCCCTAGGTTACATCTTGTGATGTGCTTGGGTGTTTCATGTGATTGAATTGTTTATTGATTCAACAGTTCAATATTTCTAATATTGAATTTTTAAATTTCAAAGCTCTTCATATTTGCTCAAAAACTCAACATGGTATGAAATATCGGGATATGAAGGAGCTGAGTTTTGAAAGCAAACTAGAATATTACATAGATCCTGAGGAGTTGAGAAAAAGAATTGAAGGAAATGGAATCAATCTCAATACAACCGGAAGACCATCTTGAGGTCACTTCGAATTTCAACACTTGGAAGGATAGGGTTTTGAACATCTTGGAGGACATGAATTAGATGGATACGTATCCAAAGTAGCGGAAGATCCTACAACCTATGCAGGGCACATCAACTTCAGTAAGAACCAAGATAAATCCAAATGGATCATCTACAATTCGTTTAAGGACATTTTGATGTCCATGATCACTCTGTTGAATACCGCCAAGTAGTACTTTGATACACTAATGAACCTATATGAGAAGAAGGCCCCAGGTCAAAAGAGGGTTTTCAAGAATAAGCTTCGGAATCTAAATATGGAGAAGGACAAGATTGTGGAATCATTATTCACCAAGACATATTAGGTAAGATATCACCTTACTATTATTAGATTAGTGGTGAATGAAGATGGTATTCAAACCATTATTGATGGTCTCCCATCCTCATTGGATACATTCTTGGTTTCAGTAAATGGTTGAGAGGTACAACCTAACTTTGAAAGGTTGTGTTATGATTTCCTCCAAGAGGAACGGAAAATACAAAGCAAGACAGTGTGTACCAAAGAATAAAATATTTCCCTCACGGTAAGGATGAAGAAAGGCAAGGAGAACTTCTCTCAAAAGAATTTTTCCATTTCAAGGAGAAGGCGTACAACAATTACTATGACAAGTCAAAGGATCGATGTTACAATTGTGATAAGAAGGGCCATTATGCAAGGGAGAGAAAAGCAAAGAAAAAAGGTAAATATCAGTTTCATGCTCTACTACTGTAGAATATGAAACTACTTAGAAGAACCCATATGAGGAAAACAATGTTAACCGTCAAAATGAGTATTTCCTTTAGGGTTCGATAGAAGAGCATTTTCTCTAGTTTGCATGTAACCCTAATTTCCTATGCATAGATTCATTACCTATTGCATGAGATCATTTTTTGAAAGTTAAAGTTGCAGTGAAGAAACAAGATCAAGAACTAGGGACTCCAATAATCTCAGCAAGGCTGTAGAGATCAAGAGGGATCCCTCAAAACAACAAAAGATAAGTATTTATATTTTGATTATCAAATGCTCTTATAAATTAGATCTAAATGGTTTTGAATGTGTTTCATTATAGTTATATAGAGATCCATAATCCTAGAATTAGGAAGTATGTTATGACATAACATGATGAAGATAAGTTATAGTTTTAATTTATTGGAAAATGGTAAAATTCATGTAGTACATCTTAGGGTTAAAGTAAGTAGAAAATGGGGTTGCATAAATTTTCATGAGATATAAATGGTGGTTATGCTAAGACATTAATTGAATATGTACATAACTATGTGAACCATTGTCATTGCATTAAATTATTCGTATGATTTAATTTTATGATTATGCAATGTTGTTGATCATTAAAATAAAGTTGGCTTGTAGGGAAAAACATATGACCTGACCTACAAGTGGAGAATGACAAGTATTGAATATGTAAATATATTTCGATGGCATATCCTGAAAGAGAGCAGGATGATATGATGCAGGAATATTCTAGGAGAAGATCGAGATAATCCTATATTTCTATGGGAAGAATCCTCCACCAATATATATCCAGAATAGAATCCATAATAATATTATGGAAGAGAAGATTCCTGAATATATTTGTCTATCATGTTTCATTCAACCAATTGAAAGAGCTTCAATATGATATAGACATGGAGGACCATGATGAAGGACCCAAATTCTGGTTCTACCCATCCATATGTTAATAGGGAGAAGCTAGATTCACTAGATCCTGAAGAGCTAGTGGAACTAGTTGACGAGCCTCTCACTAAGAGAAGATATGCATGGTGCTCAAATACAAGAGGAAGAAAAGTACAACATTCAAGAATCTTGGCATGATTCTTGGGATTAGAGGTGTGGAAAAACCATATGATATTTTCCCCAGTAAAGTAAAATACATAGTAGAGATACTAAAGCGATTCAGGGTGATGGACTATAATTCCATGACCACAGATATGATGATGAATCCAAAGTTTATTCTTCTTCATATTTTGAGGATCTCAAAGACTTTTGAGTAGATCCTATGTGTACCTTATTAACTCCAGACTAGATATATTATTTGCAGTCAGTACATAGTCATGTACAACAATGCATATGTTGAGATAACAACATGGTACAAGTGGATATGGACTCATATATGTCTCGGACAAATAAATAAAACTACAAGGATATATGCATTCTGACTAGTGAAACAGACAAGAAAAGTCAAAATGCATATACTATATATTAATATATTAAATATATAGT
Organism: Pseudotsuga menziesii; assembly: GCA_001517045.1. NCBI lineage: Eukaryota > Viridiplantae > Streptophyta > Pinopsida > Pinales > Pinaceae > Pseudotsuga > Pseudotsuga menziesii. Next base: position 471,993 of record LPNX010728973.1, on the reverse strand, counting down.
ATATAAACATTAAATAGTTCATTAATATATTAAGTATATTTATTAGTTAAATCATTGCTTAGAGATGAATTCATTGTCCCACAAACAAGGGTTTCTCATCCACAAACTTGATGTTTCTATTGGTGGTGACCCTAAAAATAGATGATGATGATAATGATTTAATATATTAACATTATATATATATAGGGGAGGGACTCAGGGGACTTTAGAACTTTTTGAACTCAGGTGTGAGGATAACCATGATGAATGGATGCACATGGAAAATTAATGGAGGTTGTGAAAATGACAATTTTTAGCTAACTGACCCAAAATACATGAAGTTGCCGAAAATTCGATAGACTGTTGAGAGGGTCAAACAACAATTTTTTTTTCAAACAAAATACGAACGTGACAATTCAATGAGTCGGACACAATGACACTAACTTAACAACATGACAATGCCAAAAGAGAAAGATAGTAAATATTTAAGACTCGACTCAACCACACTATGATGAGACACATGATGCAACTTAGCGGATCTATTGAAAAAATAGTACGAAAGTAAAAATGGTTAAATAATATACATAAATGATAAGAAAATTGAACTAGATGTGACGATATATATGGAATTATCTTGCAAAAAAAATCAGTAGATTTTCCTATGGCGTTATGTTTCGACACTTCATAATCATGTCAATGTTGAGAATCAACACTATACTACCAAGTAAATGGAGCAGACTAAATGTCATGGGTCATTCTTTCCTTTATGGTCATTAATGCTACTAATTAGGTTTATTACGCCAATTACAATATTGGCATATCTAAAGATGTATAGAAACATGTTATATATAATTATAAAATCCTATATGGTATTATATTTAGACACTCTTAATTTTTTTGTGGCATATAAAGAAATATTTGATTATTAGAACATCTTATCTAATTATTAACTTAGAATGTCTAGTCATATTTTTTTATCCCGTGACTAAATTAGTTATTTTTTAACCCATGATTAAATTAGTCATTTATTTGTCATTTTTAGTTTTAATCACTTATAATTGTTAAAATTTGGTCATATTTCACTTAAAAACACTACAATGACCAAATGTTTTGGTTGGTTAGTCATTTATTTTGCATGGTGACCAACTTTTTTGGTTGCTTGCTCATTTATCACCCGTTTTTTTAATTATGTGGGTGAGTGTGTGTGCATGCAAGCCCACGTGTGTACACCCACATGTAGAAATAATAGATCAATGCTATGAGAAATGATGCTAAGAAGAAGCACAAGAAATAGATCTTGCGACTAATAATTCTCACAAGCATACACAAGAAAAATAAAGAGAAGAAAAGAGACTGAATCACATGAATGAAGAGATGAATATTGGTGTGTATCCTTCCATTGAATAATGATGAATAATAGAGTACATAAATAGTACATACCTCATAGTAAAATTGAGTTGTATGGAGACAACTCATAAAGCTCAAAAAGGCCGACTTACCAAAATATAGCAAACCCCCATAGGTGGCTAAAGCACTTCCAAAATCTATCAAGGACCTCATGAATTGGAAAAAAAATGAGTGATTTGTCAAGGAGATGGAAAAAACATGATAATCCTAGAAAATGGAGGAAAATTTATGAAGGATGGGTTGGAAACAAAAGCACACAGTTTCCTAGTTTAACTAGCTTTACCAAATCCATAGAAAAGTAGAATCAGCTGTAAAGTGTTGTATACTAATTCTGGATGGTTAAAAGGTGGTCAAGATCAAACTAGAATTAGAAATAAATCATTCCTAGGATATAGATGGCATGTATTGACTTTAAGGTGCAAGTGGATGTCAACCAATTCAGCTACTGGGTGAATAATTAATCAAATAATGATTAGTTTTTTTATCCTAAGTTATGAGTGGGTTTAATATATTCCAACACCCCCCTATAATTCTGACTTTATGATGGTATGACAAAAAATATAGATGCATATAGGGCCCAGCAACAAGGATATGGTCACCCTTTAACCATTATTATGTCCAGAAAAGTGAGGAAAGAGGAAAAACCACATGGGAAAAATCCTCCCTCAAGACAGGACAAAGCACAAAATTTGAAATAATATGTCTTCAACATATCCTTATCTTCACTTGAATGAGTTGAATGAACTTCTTCTGGATGGAATACTTGTTGAAGAAATCATGAACTCCATGATCATGCGCTCGCGTGTAGAACCTGCAAAAAGAAAGAGGAGAGACTCCTTGAATCTCAACAACTGATGAAGTAGGAGCATTATCTGAATGGTTATTGATGCTGTAAAAATATGATATGCAAACACAATCTGAAATGGAAAAGAGATCTGTGCATACTCTTTCTCAAAGAGTACAAAAATTAAGACAATTTATTTCACACCCAATTCCCTGAATAGCTGCAAAATTGTGATGTGAATCACATGTAAATATTCCAATATGATGTAGAGCCTGTATAGATCTGATGTGAGGCTGATAAAACTATGATATATCATAAAAATTATCATATGGAACAGCAAAGACAAAGGCTTCAGTGGTTCCATGAGGATATAGGGCTATACTAGGAAAATTATGAGCAATTGGGGAAAACTGATAGGTGTAAAAATCTGAATCATGGATGGAAATAAGATATGAACCATAAGTGTTTAGAAGAGATCCAAACATGTTTAATATTAGTCTATATATGACTAAGGACATGGATAACCAGCCACTGAAATATAGGAAAGACTTCAAACCATGTAAGATAAATATCACTGCATAAGAGACTAGTGAGGAATCAACTAGTGAACTTGAGATTTGTATAGTATTAGGATTATTCATAGGTATGGTAGATGGTATTTATGGTGGTATTATATGTGTCATGACATGAATATCATCTTGCAAACAATATTCTAAATCATATATACAATCTTGTGAGGAAGAGCTGCTCAAAGACAAGTCAATATCTAGTGAAAAATCACAATTTTTGGGAGACGAATCTAGTAGACTGAGAGGAGGATCATAAAAGAAAGGATATGATATTTCTGATTTTGATATATCAGATACTAAATCTATATCAGATACATGTGAAAGGGATATAACTCTGGCACTCAAAGCATAATTTATATCACCTTGGAACTGCGTAGTTTGACATTGTTCTGAGGAATCAACAGGATTTTCTAGTTCTTCTAGAACTTCTATCTTGTGCTTCTCAAGAAGCTGAGACATGATGTCCATATTATTATTGAAACAATTCTTCTCTGAGTGAAAACCCTTTATGCAATAAGAACACTTGTATGTGCTCCCTTTCTTCTTAACTTTCTTCATAAATCTTCATAAGAATCTTCATCTTTAATTTCTGACTTTGGCTTCTTCACAATTTTATTTTCTTTGGATTTGCATTATTTTTTCCTTGAACCAAGAGAGATTGATCCTTTCTCTTGGGAGAATTAAGGACACCCATATGGATCAATTTATATTTCTCCTTTGTTATTGAATCAAGAAAATAATTTAAATAAGGCATTTTACACTTAGGAACAACAAGCCTAGTAGCATGAAAAGTAGACACAAAAACTGAGTAATCAAGACCCAATTTTGAAAGAGTGGAAAGGATTAATTGATCATATTCTTTCTCAATCCCAAATTTCTTGAGAATTAGAACAAGTGAATTTAATTTGGTGAATAAACCCTTAAGAGAATCGAAATTGCTTGGACTCAGTGAGAATAACTCAATCTCCAATTGATGCACTCTTAGCTCATCTTGAAATCCAAAGAGAGACTCCAGTTGAGTCCATACTTGGTTTGGAAATGTCAAACCATCAATATGAAAGAGTAGATCAGGATAAATAGAGAGGCAAATAAATCCATAGGATTCATCCAACCTATTGTTCCACTGAGCTTTCTCAATCACAACATTGGGCTCATTCTCCAAAGCTAGAGTAACTCTGTACTATCCTCTACTGCGCAATAGAATGGATATTTTGTATTTCCATTATATTTTGTATTTCCATTCATGGTAGTTGAAGGGAGTAAGAATTATTTATGAAGGAGAAACCATTTTGATGAATTTATGTGATCAAGAAGAAACTCTCTACAACCTACAAAACAAACTAGGAGAAAATCTTGTAAGCTAGACAAGCTCTTCTTCAGAGAGGGATAGGAGACTGGATGCGCTCCTCAACTATGTAGAACTTGATCAACCTTGCTGCTTTGATACCATGTAGAAATAATATATCAATTCTATGAGAAATCATGCTAAGAATAAGCACAGGAAATAGATCTTTCTACAAGAATTCTCACAGGCATACATAGGAAAAATAGAGAGAAGAAAAGAGACTGAATCACATGAATGAAGAGATGAATATTGGTGTGTATCCTTCCATTGAATAATGATGAATAATAAAGTACATAAATAGTACATCCCTCATAGTAAAATACGGTTGTATGGATACAACTCATAAATCTCAAAAAGGTTGACTTACCAAAATATAGCAAACCCCCATAGGTGGCTAAAGCACTTCCCAAATCTATCAAGGACCTCACGAATTGGAAAGAGAATGAGTGCGTTGTCTAGGATATGTAAAAAAACATGCTAATCCTAGAAAATGGAGGAAAATTCATGAAGGATGGGTTGGAAACAAAAACACCCAGTTTCCTAGTTTGACTAGCTTTACCTTATCCATAGAAAAGCAGAAAAAGCAAAATAAAGCAGAATTTGTTGTAAAGTGTTGTATACTAATTCTGGATGGTAAAAAGGTGGTCAAGATCAACCCAGAATTAGAAATAAATAATTTGTAGGATATAAATGGCATGTATTGACTTTAAGGTGCAAGTGGATCCCAACTAATTAAGCTAGTGGGTGAATAATTATTCAAATAATGATTAATTATTTTATCCTAAGTTATGAGTGGGTTTAATATATTCCAACAACACACATCACATTTTATTTTTATGCTTGTAGATGGAACATGAAAACATGGAAATAAATAAAGTCAATGAACAAATCGTTTGAAAAAAATAAGGAAGAATATCCTCTAAAGATGATGTAGAGATGGGATGTGGAAGTAGCTCGAGTGACTATAGCACTTCAACTGATGATAGATGATCAATACATTTGAATTTTATTAATGAAAGTTGTATATTTTGGAATTTGTATATGTGAAAGACAAACATTCCTTGTAATGTGTACATATCACCCAATTGGATTAGGATAAGTAATCAGTTATTGGGACAATAGAATACAATTTTGAGAATCGAAATTAAAAGAGATTGGGATAGTAGAAGACTATTTGAGAATCCAAATTAAAAGAGATTGGGACAATAGAATACAATGGTTAAGTTAGAGGAAATATGTTGAAACATTATTGTAGAGGTTTAATATGAAAGAATGTAAACTGAAAATATCCATATTCATGTAGGTGAAAAGTTATATGTAGATCGGTGTCCCAAAACTCAAGAAGAGGTAGAAGACATGTCATGTGCCCCCTATGCTAGTGGTGTTGGATGTTTTATGTCTATTATGGTCTATTTTAGACTAGGCATTTCCCATGTAGTGGTATTTTTTAGCAAATATATGTCAAAACTAGGGAAAGAACAATGGAAAATAGTAAAGAGGGTATTTATATATTTGTGTGAGATTTCAAATTATGCAATATGCTACCAAGGACGGTTTGGATATCACAAGGAGATAGATATAAAGGGTTTTGTTAATGCAGACTAGGTTGGATATCTTAACCACATTATATCTACAATTGGTTGCGTTTTTAACTTATTTGGTGGATCAATCAGTTGGATGAGTAATAAATGGGGTGTATTTGTATTGTCGACTAGATAAGAAAAATACATGGTTGAGCTACTCATGGAAGTAAGGAAGCCATATATTTGAAAATTTGTGTTTAGGCATTGGTTTTGTTCAAAAATAAGTGAGAATAGGTTACAATATCTCAATTGCAATGTTTTTGAAAATCACTACGTGTATCATTCCGAGACAAAGAATATTGATTTTCAATAACATTTTGTTAGAGACACGGTTTAGTATAACAAAGTACTGTTGGAGAAGGTTGATACATTGAAGAAGGTTGCATATTCATTGACAAAGTCTATTAATACTAAAAAGTTATCTTAGTCTAGAGAATCGATGTGCATTGATTCCCTTTATAGCGAATTTTATGGATGATTCCCCTTTGACCCCATGATTCAAAGAATAGAACAAGTGAGAATGTTGTACATGTGTTGTAGTCATTGCAGGGGTTTGGGGGGAACGAGGAAGCACCCACAAGGGATTTTTTTGGGGGTCTGTTTTGAGCTATTTTGGCCCATTGTAAACTAATTCTTATTCAGGAATTGGGGCTTTGAAACCTTGATTAAGGTTTTGGATTCTATAACAATGTATTGTAAATATAAAAGATAATAAAATGAGATAGAGTGGAGAAACACTCAGGATATTGGTTTTATCATTTTTGGTTTCTAGGGTGAATTCTTGTGTAATGTGTGTGTGATCAGTTGTCAATTGCTAGATGTTAGATTTTGTTAATCATTATTTTTTCTTTACATAGGTTTATCAAATTTCTCTGCTTGCCACTTCACACAAATAGGATTTTCATCAAATGTATGCCAAATATGCCTTCTTGCAAGGGGATTTACAAGAAAAAAATTTACACATAACAATCTCCTAGATACGTTCAAAATGACTCCATCCTTATTTTTCACTTTAAGAAATCTCTCTATGGACTTAGGCGAGCCCCTGAGGCTTGTTTTTCCAAAATGGATATATTTATTCTTAACATTAGTTTTTCTAGATGTCATTTTGACCCCAATGTCTATACCAAGAAAGTAGAAAACCATCTCATAATATTTGTTATTTATTTTGATGACCACATTCTTATTAGTAGTGACCCTAAACTTTTAACCCAAGTTAAATCTAACCTTAAGAATAAATTTGAAATGATTTACCTAGGACATTGCATTATTTTCTTGGCCTCCAAGTCATGCAAACCAAACAAGTAATGCATTTCTTATTCTAAGTATGCTTGTGAATTTATTCATCATTTTTACATGGAATATTGTAAACCAACACCATCTCCTTGCCAATGTGGAGTATAAGTTACTATCACTTGCACTACACCCAGGTAGATGCCACCTTATGCCATAAATTAGTTGACAATATTTTGTAGTTGACCTATACCTATCCTATTATTTACTTTGATGCTAGTCTTGTTCCCTAGCATATGAAAAAACCCCATGAAANCACAAATTATACTTTGATATATATATATATATATATATATATATATATATATATGGGGTACACTCAATTTGGGATACATTACAGTTTAGGGTTGAATCCTTTGTTTGTTGGATTCATTAATATTGATTGGATAGAAAACCTTGATAATGTAAACCTATTTCAAGTTATGTTTTCAATCTTGGTTCTAGACCTGTCACTTTGGAATGTAAGAAAAAAAAATATTTCTCTTTCTTTGACATAACAAAATTATTTAGACATGGTTAATGCAAATTAATAATCCCTATGGATTCAAGATATCCTTTCAGTGTTTTGATTCTAACACCAACATCCAACTAACCTATAATGTGACAATATGAGTGCCACTAAGCTCACCAAATATCTATTTCAACATCAGTGTAGCAAACAAATTGTGCTATAGATGCACTTCATCAGAAAGCTTGTTCAGGATCACATTCTCAAAGTTCTCTTTTTCCCAACATGTGATCAAGTTGTAGACATCTTCACAAAGTATCTTAGAAAAACAAAGTTTTATAAATTTCATTCTATGTTAGTATTTTAGGAATTTTTCATGAAGGGGGGATAGGTGCTAATGTCTCCTTCCTTCTCTTATTGCGTCACCTTTGTAAATCCTTCAATCCTATCCCAAGTTGTCTGTAAGGGGGGATGCAAGGACATTTATAAACTTAGGAGTTAGTTAAGGTCAAGTTAGTCTAATGAATATTTAGTTAAAGTGTGTTTCTTTAGTATCCATTAGTATTTGTACTTATGTACTCCAATGATCATTGTATGTTATCGACATAAACTTATTTGATGGTTCATGTTCACCTGTATCGTAATGAAGTTGATATATGGATTAGCACTCAATTGTTCCATGATCTCTATTTAAAGAGCATGGAGGGTAATTTGATTGATGATTTAGTGTGAGAAACTCATATCTAAATTATTTTTTCCTTTTGCATTAATATATTGACTTAAGTAACTACTTAGATGGAGTTGTGGAATATTTCCCTCTTTTATCAATGAGGGTTTTAACCATGTGAAATTTTGAGGTGTTGATCTATGATATTTTTTGTGTGCATATTCTTAATGTGTTCAACATGTGTTGAAATACCTTGTTTTGGTTGAATAATTTGGTCATAAATGGAAGTAGTGCTACTCTAATTTTGGGTATGAACAAACAATTAGAAAATAATTTTTAAATATGTTAAAATTTTAATGGTTATACTTATATTTAAACATTTATCATCATAAACATATGCAATGGGATCTCTGAAAGAAAGACAAGAACAACATGACACGAGAACACAAAGATTTTTCCTCGGGGAAACCACGAGGGAGAAAACCATGCAACTTATTTAGTATAGATTCGGTCACCAAGTACAATGGTAAACCAAGATAAGATGAATCCCAAACAATAAGATGTCTTCCAAGACTTATACAACCCAAAACAATCTTCTTCTCATCTAGAGAGAACGTCTTTCTCAACTAGGAGCAAACTTTCTTGTTATCCAAATGAGGAATGCGCCCTCCTTATTTATACTGACTTTATGGCTAACTTTTAACTAACTAGGATGACCTGTCAAATTGATAGGTTTGACTTACCTCAGGAGACTCAAAATAATATTTATATAAACTTCTTTTGGGTACTAATGACCCAACTTACAATGGAGGATTTACCTCATTACTTTTACATGACCATTTACATAAATGGCATATCCTAGAGGAATACAAATAATAATATAATATGCAAGTAGATTATTCTTCATAGTTACATTATTTCAAAACTTCCCCTTAACAAGAAGGGTATTCTATTGACAACAACAAAAAAATGTGTGGCTCTACACAACATCATCGGAAGGAGGGAGTAGGTGCCATCATCAAAAACATCATTCACAACATTATCACTCAACATCATCATTGGATATAATCACTGGAAATCATCAGTGGTCATCATTGTTGGACATCATCATTGATAATCATCATTGGACATCATCACTTTTACTACAACTTGGTACTTGGGGCATTGACTTGTGACATCTCTTGAATATATAAATAATTATAAGTTCATCATCATGAGTGATATATGCATCATCATCAACAACAACATACAACTGTTAGGACATCATCATCATCATCACATCCTCGAAGCAGAGCTGAATTATCATCATCAACATCTTCAGTACAGAGCTGAAGTATCATCAACAACATTTTCAATACAGAGAGAGATAAAGTATCATCATCAACATATTTAGTATAAAAACCGATACATCAACAACAATGACAGCACAAGGCTACATCATCTGCATGAACTTGCTAGAATAATATCAACAACAATGACATCACGATGCTAGATCATCAGCATAAAGCTGGAATAACATCATAAACTGCATGTGATAGGTATAACAACACTATCATCAACATCTCAAGGCTGGAGAAACATCATCGATGGAAAACAGAATGAGACAGGTGCATTAACCACCAACATGATCCTATCCTTCTATAGGCATGTTAATGGAAAATTTTTGCCCTGAAGTTTTAATGGACAGCTAAGTTTTAGATCATAAGTTTTTTTTTTAACTTTTTTTGTGGGGTTCTTCTAAACAAGAGGTCATTTGTTGATTGATGCAACATCTTAGTTTTTTTAGTTTATTGGTTCACACTAGATTCTATTTCTAAAAAATGGGGGCTATATCGGCAATTTATCCCATGTTAACCTTAACCATTAAAGGTGCATAAAAATTAAATACTATCTTGTTTATTATTGTGGTAATTGTTAGGGGATAAATGATGGCCCATAGTGAAGTGTATATATTTATATGGGACCAAACCATTTTCAATTTTCACCACGTCATGCATCTGTAATGACCCTTTTTCAAATTTTTTACAACGACCAATTTTTCACTTTTTTTCCCAAATTTGACCTTTGACTAGTTTTGATGTCCAGGTCTCCAAAATGACCCAAATGCTCCCAAATATTCTGAGAAGGTGTATGAATGATATTAATAATTTAATATTATTTTCATGGATTATTTATGAGCCTCCAATTACTTCTTCAAACTTGTTTAATATTCTGACCAAAGTAGGAATCTTTACTGGCAAATTGGGGCTCCAATTCCCCCCTGGGTAAATGCTGGAAATGGCTTCTACAATGCTCCCAAAACCACTTGAATTTCTGAACAGAGTTAGAGGATGTTTAAGGGACATTTTTAAGGTCTCATATGCATAATTATTTAGTTTATACAATCTTTTATTACCATCTTCCAAATAGCTAAAAAATCACTAATTTGACCCTTGGGAAATGGCACCAAATCTTATCCAAATGCAATTAAGCTGAGTAAAATGACCTCAAACTCTTAAGTGATGAAAATGAAACTTGTAATACTCATAAATTAAATTCCATTCATCATAAATATATCAGAGAGACATTCTTCCATTCGAAATAATCAGCATTATCATGGAATACATCAATGTAGTGGAGAAATGATCATTGTTTGTTCATTAATAGTCACTTTTACATACAACCCTTTGATATTTAGACCTGATACTTTCTGAGAATGAAGAATAGATAATATTGAGCTTATTAAAATTATAATGGACAATGAAAAACTCTCCCAATTCAAAATCATCAGCATTACAATGGTTCACAACAAGATAGTGGGGAAATGGCACTATTTCTTCATTGTTCAACATTTTTACGTGAAATATTTTCGTATTTAGACCTGGGAGTCTTATGAAATTGAAATAAATATCATTTATATCAGAAAATAAAATAATGGGTCATTATATTCTTCCCCAAATATATCAATATCTCACCCAAAACGCAATCCCTCCATGAGCAAGAATATGCAATAAAAACTGGAAATGGTTGAGAGAAAGTGTTGCACTAGAAGGAACCACGAGCTACACTATAGATTAAACCTGAAAATACAACTACATTAAATCTCCATTAAAGACCTTATTGAACTCTCCAAACACCAACTTGTATGGGAATCTTTCACCATCGAATTTGGCTAACGCAAGAAACTAGTCATCCACTAGCTCTCTCAATTCACAAATCCAAATTTCTCAAATGATAAAAATCTCTTCTCTTGGTTCATACATGTATTTCATAAACATCCTTAGCCCTATAAGGTTACCAATACATCCACAAACTCAATCCAATTCGAATTAGGGTGTGTGCTCAATATTTTTCAAGTGTCCTCCCTTTCCTAGCCTTCCATCTTCCCCAATTCGAGTGGGAACCCATTGAGCTTCCCTAACTCACATGAGCGCCCTATTGAATGCCCTATTTCGACTTGACATGTCAGAATGATCAGATGTCAGCATTCAATTCTGCAATATGTCATAAATTTCATACCATCTTCATCATTGGTGCCATAGTCGTTAGGGAATCTAGCCCAAGTGTCCAAGAAGTTCCCATTTGACTCTTTCTCTCCCATGGAAGTTACATTTCCTTCCCAATTCGACCTATGAGGAATATGACCAAGTTTAATAGCATTCTAACTCATCCAAGAACATTAGGCTTCCATGAATTCGAAATTGCAAGAGGAGGATTCCATGTGGCATAGAAATCCTAGCTTGTGTGGGCCCCATAATATCCATGTGTCTCCATGCTCCATTGCCACTTCAATTTTCTCTTGTATTTATTTAATAAAATCCATTATTAAATATTTATTCCATTCTAATTTCTGAACATCATTTGTTATCTCCCTTATTAAAATTCAAAATGTATCCATCCAACCTAGGGAACTAGTAGGATTGATGGAATTGTCCTTCTATGCAATTATTTAAATGGGGACATTACAGTGTCACTGTAATTCAAATTAGAGACCTTCGTAATTCGAATTGGGGAACTCCAATACATTTATTGATTTTTCAATGGCACATTCTAGTAGTTGGTTGAAGAAGGAAAAAATATAAGTTTATTTGTCTGTTGAAATCATTGTAGAAGGGTACATTCCTATGTAAAAAGGTTGAGTACCATTATTTGGAATTCTGGGCAGTGGAAAGGCGGTGTGGAGAACTATTGAAGGGAAATTTCATATTTACAAGGATGAGTTTATTCTTTGAGAATTGTATTAACTATTGTTGAGGGGAATTATAATGTGGGGGGGCAAGTTATACCACCTGAGAGCTGGTTGTTTCCCTTAGGATCAGTGTTATTCCTTGTTGGAGTTGAATATTCATCAAAAAGGGGGAATTAGACTGTGTAGAGGCTATTTTTAAGTATCTAGGACTAATATCTTGTTTTAGGGGTGCAATCTAGGAGGTCCCCTTGAATCTCATGAAATATATTCGACTACATTTAACATCTATGCATTACGTGCATGATGTTGATATATAATCGATAAATAGAGAGGGATATCATATATTTGTTTGATAAAATGTCGTTTTCAATATTTCTATTTCAGTTCTTTGTGTACAATAATCTCTAATTTTTTTGGTCTGCAATGATTTTCCCAGCATTGAATATTCCCACGTCTTTCGACAGTATGAGAGACAAAGAGTGGAAAGCTCCTAAAAGAAGCTTCAACCATGACCAAGATGTCCTCACGTGGAGGGAAGCACTTCCGTTTTGATTTGATTACATCTGTCAATCTATATTGATACAATCCCTGGGAGATTCCAGGTTTCATATACATATACATACCCACTACTTATGTTTTATTCCTTCATATAAGTTTTTAAACTTTTTCTTCCTTTATAAGGCATGAATGAATGAAAGAAATTGTGGTCTCCTGTTAACATGAGTTGTATCATGAACTCAATATCTTTTTCTTCCCTTGGAGAGAATGAGTGGTTATTTTACGTGTATCCAGATAGAAAGTATAGGAGTGGAGATTGACCTAACAGAGTTACAACATCTAGGTATTGGAAAGCTACAAATGTCGATAGGATGATGGGTGAGTGCAAGAAAAGGAGGATCACTTTTGGCATGTTAGATGCAAGAGAAAATTGAAAAGTCAGGCATCCCTCAAATGAATTGGATTTTTTGAGATACTTACACAAAATATCTTGCTTTGAGTAAAAAACATGAAATGTAGGAAATTGAATCACATTTCCAAATATATAAGTTTTATGTATTGAAAATTTTCATAACTATGTCAAGATTCATTTTCTAACAAACACTTTACTTTTCAGGAAATGATAAGGTATATGTTTTTGTGGGTACATCCTTTGAGGGCCTAAATTATGGTTTTGGGATACAAAAATTTACAGGCATGTAGAGAACATATAACACTAATGCATTTTTATTTTTTGAAAATAAAATTATATATATATCATATTCCTCAAAATTGGTATGTCTTTTGTGGGTTCTTCCTTTCACAATCTTAATGAAATAATCATGAAATGGGATTTTTAATAGAATGCATTGGTTAGTGTTTTCTAGTGCACCATAGAATTTGTTCTTAAAATGATAAGAATTTAAAACATTATGGAAAAAACAATAAAAATGTTTTTTTGAGTTAAGGAGTTAGGACACAATAGAAATTGGAAAAAAAAAGGAAAATATAGTATTTTTAAATAAAAATGACATGTTTAGAATATGCAAGAAAAAATGTTATTTATGTTTAATATTTCGTAAAAAATGATTGTGTGTAGTATACTGTAATGAGTAAATAAACACTGGATTCTTCATACACTTGAAGAAATGCCCAATTAGCTATGGTTTATCATATACCATAGCATCAATTTGGTATTACTGAAGCAAACTCCAATCCATACACAGGACTATTGGTGACATGCAAGCAAGTGATTTGGCAGGTTTACGTGCAATAAAATGAGAGTGCGTTATGTTTAAATTGAAATTATATTTCCCTCGCTTCTAGAATTGGAAAACGCATGCATGTTATAAAACTACAAAAAACGTGCACGTTATGTAGTTTTATAACACATGCATGTTATGTAGAGAAAAAAACCTAGCGTGATATGCAAACCACCAAATCTATGGTTAATAGTTCAAAGTGGGTGTTGAAGGGTCAAGGGCATAGGAGGATGTTGGAAGTTCAAGTGGGGATGGTTAATAGTTGAGATGGGGTAGGGAAGGGTTAAGGGCCTAGGAGGATGTTGGAAGTTCAAGTGGGGATGGTTAATAGTTGAGAGGGGGTGGGGAAGGGTCAATGGCCTAGGAGGATGTTTGATGTTGAAGCTGGGATGGTTAATAGTTGAGAGGGGTTGGAAAGGGTCAGGGCTTAGGAGGATGTTATAAGTTCGAGTGAGGATGGTTGATAGTTGAGAGGGGGTGGGGAAGGCTCAAGGGCCTATGAGGATGTTGTAAGTTCAATTTGAGAAAGATTAAGGGAATGGGAACATGATGGGTTACATGGGTGAAGGGGAGTGGGGCTTGAGAGCACTATTAGGAGGAGAAGAGGTGTTGAAGACGTATAGGGATAGAAGAAGTACGGGATACTTGAGTGACAAAGGGGGATGATGTGGAGGGGAGGAAGTGGGTGATGAGAGAGAGTATTGGTGAATGGAAAGGTGGATATGGAGGATTAGAGGAAAAATAGGGTGTGTTGGAGGAGAGAGGCGAGAGGAGAGGGAATTTGAAGAGAGGGGAACGAGATGCAATAAAAGAGAGAATAGGGGACATAAAGAGGTAGGGGGTTGAGGATAAGTGATAAGTTGAAAACATAAAGGAATGGAGTATAATAGAGATATAATGATGTGTATCATGTGAGAGAGAATAAGATAGAGAGGGATAAGGGAAGCAAGGATGAGAGGTAGGAGTGGAAAGAGAGATAAATGGAGGTAGGGAGAGGAAGCAATATAGAGAAAGATGTGGAGAAAGTGAGAGAGGGGGGGATATTGTGGGAGAAAGAGAGAGAAAAAAATGGATGGAGGTAAGGGAGATGAGAGAGAGAGAATACAAGGGGGCGAAAGGACATAGAGTGAGGGAGGGAGATAGATAATGGGGAGGAACCTAGATATAGAAGGAGTGAGATATAGATAGGGATAGAGCAAGATAAATGTACATGAAGCGAGGGAAAGAAGGTGTGGGTGGGATACATCTATGGGATTCATGGTGAGAGAGAGAGAGAGAGAGAGAGAATACGAGAGGGGGTAGGGACATCAATTGAGGGAGGGAGAGAGAGTTATGGGGAGATGGTGATAGGTTGAGGGAAAGATAACAATATGGAGGGATAGAAGGAGAGAGAGAGAGGGGAGGAGAGAGAGAGAGAGAAACAAGGGTGAGGGATGGAGGGAGAAAGGTGGAGATAAAGATGGATGAAGGGGATGGTTTTGAGATGGGTGAAGGGACATAATGTGTGTGTGTGTGTGTGTGTGTGTGTGTGTGTGTGAGAGAGAGAGAGAGAGAGAGAGAGAGAGAATGTGAGAGAGAGAGATTAGGGAGAGGGGTGAGCGATAGAGAAAGTGGGAGGTTGTGTGTGTGAGAGAGAGAGAGATAGAGAGGGGGAAGTGGGATCAGTGGGGTGGGAGGGATGAAGAGGGAGTGAGGGAGAGAAAATGAGTTAAATAGAAGGGTAGGGAGGATGAGAGAAAAGCATGGAGGGATATGGAGTAAAGAAGGGGTAGGGAGAGAATGATGGAGGGAGGGATAATGAGGGATGTAAAGAGAAGGTGGAGAGGGGGAAATTTCAATTTTTGGAGAGAGAGAGAGAGAGAGAGAGAGATGGAGATAGAGTAAGGGAGGGATAAAATATCTGTGTGTGTGTATGATGTGAGGTGGGGGGGGGGATAGACACAAGGAGAGAGAGGGGGAAGAGGCACACATGTATAGGGGGATCTAAAGAGAGAAAAAGAGAGAGAGATGGTGTCAAATACAGAGGGTGGAGGGGTGAGCAATGGAGAGAGGAGGTTGTGTGAGAGAGATAAGCATGGAGAGGGAGATTGAAAAGAGATAGGGAGGGAGGGATACAATTTTAGAGAGAGAGGGTAGGGGATATGGATAAAGGCACAAATGGCTAGTGATCAAGGGAGAAGGGAGGGAGAGGGTGATATAGCGGGGAATAGTGAGGGAGGTAAATAGAAGGTGGAGAGAGAGAGAGGGATTCTATGAAAGAGAAAGGTAGAGAGAGAGAGAGAGAGAGATTATATGGGAGAAAGAGGGGAAGGGGTGAGAGATAGAGAGAGAGTGATGGAGGGAGGGATAGTGAGGGAATTATAGAGAAGGTGGAGAGAGGTTATGAGAGAGGGGGGGTGAGGGAGGGACACACACATGCACACATAGATATAGAGAGAGATGGGGGAGGGATACACACACATAGAGAGATCAAGAGAGAGATGGGGGAGGGACACATACACATGTAGAGGGAGAGAGAGGAGAGGGGTCAATGAGAGAGAGAGAGAGAGATGGAGGTAAGGATAGTGATGGAGATATAGAGAATGTGGAGAGAGGTTATGAGATAGGGGGTGATGGAGGGTGTAATGTCCCTACTTGGAAATTTGGGAAAGAGTTCTTTTTGGACAATTTTTTAGCTTTACTAAACAAGACTGGAGGGAGTTCCAACTCACTCCAAATGGTCTCAAATTTGAAATGAAGGGATAGGGTTGTTATACCAAAATCCTGTCACCATCATGTGATAAGACATTTAACATACCTACTTGCCCTGAATCCCAGCTTCTGGAGTGGAAACTAAATGGTTTTTCATTAATCTTTCATACAAATTCCAGCACCACGCATGCTCCTTTATCCAGGAGCGGTACTCCTATTCGCACTGCACATCATCTGTTGTCCATAAGCGGTTATTACTAGAACCGCTCTGTCATAGAAGGAGAAATGCGGTACCCTGGGTAAAAAGGGAAAAAGAGAAGTTTCTCAAGGCTTATAGATGATAAGCCTCATGCCCTGCCTTATCCCTACTGTTGTGGGTTGGTTGAGCTCAAGATCCCTCATCCTAGGATCTTAGAGGCCACCTCACCCAATAATTTCTCAACCATCTCTATCCATTAAAGCCCTATAAATAAGAGCTCATAGCCATGGTTGAGGGGAGAACACTTGAGGTATTGTTATGATGTTGGATTGTCCATTGGCCCAAGATCAATTGGAGAGAGCATAGAGAGCTAGAGTCAGAGATTTTGGGGATGAGAAGGTCTAGTTTCATGGAGATGCATGTCAACACTAATGCTTGGTTGTAAACTTTTTCATATTCTTTAATGCAAGTTGATTTTTGTCCCACATATGTTGTTGTTGTGATTTCACATATATGTTGCTAGATTCCTTAGTCACTAGCATAGATTAGTAGATCATATTATGGTTGCTTTGATTTGTTTCATGTTGAGCTTGATTGTAGGTACATAGGTGGACTATCAAAGCCTTGTATTCCAGATATCTACAACGCCTAGGGAGAGTCTTCAACCTCTGTCCTCTATTTGTTCTAGATCTTAACCATTCAGACCAGTGGAACACCTTGCTATCCACAGGAGGTGAAATATTCCAGCTAACAAATCTGGCGAGTCCGCTGGGGATATTAGTGTATCAGTTGTTCTAATCCTCCTTAGCCTAAAAATCTTGTCCAAATCCAGGCTCCATTTTCTTCAACTCTCTTCAGTCAGATCTATTTTTTGACTTGCATTATTTGGGTTTGAAATTCCCAAATCTGTTCAGATCTGAGTCATTTCAGTCTTTTATGCTCTGTTTCCATACTCAATTCAACAGTATTTTCCTTGATCTAGTCTTTTCTGACTTGATCCATCGTTCTTTTTTTGTTTTGGTCCTCTACAGGGAATCGCGCCTATGCTGTGTATGAGGAGTAGTGCCACTTCCTGAACAAAGTGGACAGTAAGCAGTGCCACCGCCTGTAACCCGTTTACGAGAAGCAGTGTTGTCTTTGAAACACTCTGTCAACACCTACGAAGCGTGGTGCCAGGTAGGAATCATTCTCAAACATTTTTTCCTCATTTTTCCTTGAAAAAAATTGGATTTTGATTGCTTTCAGTTCTGTTATCAGGCTTGTGTTACTAAATCTAATGTGCGTGGCTTACTGATTTGATGGTTTAAGATTGATTTGAGTGGAATTTCAAAAGTTTGTTTAAATATTTTTTATTGTTCATCCGCTTCTATGCTTGTTGGTTGTGATTTAAGAAGGATTTCTTGTTTTCTGAAAAGTTTAGGGTGCTCATTGAAATCTCTTTTCGTTGCATATACTGAAAGAAGAACACTAGATTAGCTTCTAGGTTTCATTTCTTACTTGCATAGTAAACTTCTTTTTCCTTCCTTCAAAAAAGAAAATTTTTGACTGAGACTAGGACATCATCATTGAGCATTGGATTTGGGTTTTCTGATTGGCTTTCCAAGCTTTCAGAACCTTTATGATCTTTTGTCTCTTGTGCATTTAGGACTATCTCGATCAAAATATTAAAAAAAAATGGTATTTTTAAGTTAGATTTGCTTATGTTTTTGAGAAAATTGAAAAGTTAGAGTGCATTGGCATATAGGTGTGCTTCGTGTTGTTCTTTTAGGAAAAGAGATTCCCACCCTTCTCATTTGCTTTTGAAAAGAAGAAATCGGTTTGGAGAAATGTTTGCTTGTCTTTGATTTGATGTTCATGACTGTTGATTGGAATGATTTTTGGTTTTGAAACAAAAAGAAAACACTCTCTTCCCTCCCGTAAGTAGGCATACTGAACGGTAAAGTGAACATTTGCACAAGCATATTGCATGGTTTTACTTTTCTGTCAAAACATCATGCATTCACCTAACCATACAAGTTAAAATTAACGGTAGTTGTAGGTTAAAATTTATGTAGTAACTTGAGTGATAGGTTAGAGACGTGTTCAGGAATCGTAAAACGTAGGATCTGTCGTTATTTATCAGCATTACATTCTGGGACTCGTGCGGTTCTTCCACGTACCGTCGGTATATTGAACGGCCTTTCACGTACCCTTGAGGTATATAGAAAGGTACTTCACATACTCAATTGTATATCGGAAGGCCCCTTGTGTATGGTTATGCATTAGATAGCACTACTACCGATTCGAGCTCCCACGTACCTTGAGTATATCGGGAGACCCCACTAGGGTACCTTATATATCTGAGAAAAGCCCTTTGGACATCTTGTTTGGAGCCATACACCGAAAACAACATTCGGGGAGATTACTACGCACATACCCTCGAGGTATATCGGGAGTGGAACCTTCTTGACAATCCTAGTGAGAGACCTGACTTTTGAACTCCTCCTATCATTTTAAGTCTTCTTGTTTTGACCTATAGTTTGTGTAGGGAAGTCTTTTGGTGTGTTTTTTCTAGATTTTCAGACCCTAGGTTAGATAGGAACTGTACAAACTGGTTGAGTTAAGATAGTCCAAGAGAGTACTGGGCTTGCCACCCAATTTTATTCCTATTTGAGGAGAAAATCCAATGGAAGCTATCGACCAAGGAGATGTTACCACCTCCCAAGTGGGAGATAATGTGGTGGTGGAAAGTGGAGTACCATATTCTTCACACTCGCCTCCCTTGGTCCAACAACCTTCTCGAGGGAATTCATCGTTCCATTCTCCCTTAGAAGTTCATGTTGATGATATAACCTGTCTGAACTTTGGTCCCAATGCTCCTTTTTGGGAGACACCTATAGGAGAGGCCATTGCCTCATTTGGCACCCGTGTAAGTTCTCCTGATGATGAAGAAGAATGCAGGCAATACCGTGCTACTATTCTCCATCCACAGGAGGTAGAAAAGTAGACTGATGACCTATTAGGCTCTACACCAGTACGTTCCACATCTCTTCTTGTGGGATATCGTTCACTGGCTGATTCTATGAGACCCATTGAACCAATTATAGATCGTCCATTAACAACCCACAACCCAGGTCAATTTACCACCCCTCTCACCTCCCATGTTATGTCTATTCCAAATCTTCCTAGGTCTTCTGCATCTCGGGCCCAACCTTCAATTCCTGTTTCGTCAGTACCTTCTAATGTCGGGGGGCAACCCCCGGCACAACCTACGTTATCTGATGCCAAAATTTTACCTAGTCAAGGGAATACCTCTAACATAGAATCATCTACAGTTTTTGTCCCTCCCACCCATACTAATGTGGTAAATCCCTCATCTAGTTCAGGTCAGCCCTTGGGGGCACAACCTGTAATCGTTCATTCTTCTAGAGGTTATGGTTATCAAATACATGTAGGTAATCACCCATCTAATCCTACAGGAATGCCTTATACTGGAATTCCATACCCTAGTAACACTTTTACACCATGGGGGCAACCCAACTGGTCTTACATGCCAGCTATGGGAGGGATACCTATACATACTGCGGGAGGTGCGGGAGGACCACCTTATGGAGGTCCCCCCCCTTGGGGGACCTAATGGTCCTATAGGATCTGGAAACTTTCCTCCTTATGGTCCTAGTGGTCCTAGTGGTCCTGGGGGACCTAGTGGCTTTCCTCCTCTTGGCTCTGGAGGGTCTGGTGGCCCTCCACTTAGTGGTTCTAGTGGCTCTGGAGGTTTACCACCTCCTGGAGGCTCCGGAGGCTCTGGTGGTCCACCTCCTGGTGGTCCTGGTGGCCCTGAAGGCCCTGGTGGTCCTAGTGATCCTAATTCCAGAAATCAACCCCCCATGGGCAGATCTTCCGGTGGTTCTTCCTCACAGCAACCTGTTTATCAGTCTACCTATGGTCCTACTGGTAATTATATGCCATATCAATATTACCAGTATGTGCAACCCAACCGACAGTTACCTTTCCTATCAACTTTGGACTTACCTAATCTATCCAAGTTGATTAATGATCCCATTCGACACATTCCCTCATGGCCTCCCATTCCGGTAAAGTTACCATCAAATATTCTAAAATTATATGGGAAGCAAGGATACAATCCAAAGAACCATGTTATGACTTTTCATTTATGGTGTTCTTCAAAACCCCTCATGGATGATTCCGTCCGGTTATGACTCTTTCAACGAACTTTGATCGGTACAGCCACGAAGTGGTACATTAAACTCCCACAACATTCGTTTGTGGATTTTGGCTCGTTGGCAATCGTGTTCCTTACACACTTTCAGCTCCCTATTTGTTATGAAACGGGAACTGATCTTTTAACTTCTCTGCGACAGAACACCTCCACCCACATTTCCGATCATATTCATGAATGGAGAAGGCGGAGGAGGCTTATTAAGACCCCTATTCCGGATCAGTTGCTAGCTAATTGGTTCACTAAGTCCTTGTTTCCTCCTATTGCCCGAGATGTGGCTATGGGTGGTGCCGTTACCGAAGAGCAGGCTATTAGTCGAGCTCAGTACCTAGACTTGGTATATTCCTAGTCTGGAACTCTTTATGACCTAATTCCTCAAGCTCCTCGCCCCAGCACTAACCCTGCCAAGCCACCAGCAGAAGTACCTATTGATGGGATTGTTGGTTCAATCCAGTCCCTGTCCGCAGTGAAACCTGCCAAGCAACCCCAAATTGCTACTCCTTGGACTCCTAAGGTTTCCACCGAGATCAATTCCATTCAAAGTACTCAAACCTCGAGAAATAAAAATAAAGTTAAAAATAGAAATAAAAAAAGTGGAAACCAACAAGAGACTCCACGACCAACCAATAATGACAACGACAAAGGGAAAAGGAAGGCTAAATATCCTTGTCTGTTATGCGGTGGTGACCATTTTTCAAAGGAGTGTCCCCGTCGAGATGAAATCTCCTAGTTTCTGAAGTCTAATCCTGCACCCACAGTACTTACAGATCCCTTTCCCTCTCAACAACAACTAGTAGACCACATGTCTAACCAAGGTAACTCTAGTTCATCGGAGGAAATTTGTATGATGTCCTCAGATACCATCCATCCACAAACTCGAATTTAGAATTATGATAAACTCGCAGATAAGAAAGAAGATCAATCTTCTTCACGGAAAGCTCCCTCTACTAGTTCTCTGAAATCCTCGTCTACTGTCCCTTTATCTATCGAGAATCCAACTCTCGACATGATTTTTCACCCACCTAAGAGTACTCTTCGGAAGGCTGTCTTTAATCCCAATGCCCGAGCTGCTCAATTCTATAATGTGGTTGAAGATCTCGCTCAGGAACCTTGTGCCATGTCTACCCTAGAAGTACTCCAAAGTTTCCCCACACAGCGCAAGAACTTGTTGACTGCTTTAGGAGCTTTAGACCCGGATAACACTAACTTGATTCATTTCAACGTTGAGAATTATAAACCTAGATTACCGCATAAGATTGCTTTTTAGATCATTACGAAAGTAGTGGGAAAGAAATTCTTTCGAACGGTACTAGATGAAGGAGCTTCGACCTCAGTGTTATCTCTGACTTGTTGGAAATCTCTTGGCTCTCCCGAGCTTGTTACATCACCTACGACCCTTAAAGCCTTTGATGGACGGGGTTTCCAACCCCATGGTCTCATATCAGCCCTCATGGTCGAGCTGGGGGGAAAAACCATTTCCATCCAAGTAGAAGTGGTAGATGCCCCTTTAGATTACAACCTCCTTCCAAGAAGGAATTGGTTCTATGCCATGACTGTTGTTGCTTCAACAATATTTCGAATGGTCCAATTCCCACATCTAGGGAGAATTGTTACGATTGATCAGCTTGATTTCTATATGCCGGATGTTACTACCTCCACAGCTAATAACATCCCCATGTTAGGTCAGTCCCCTCCCCCTTACTAGTTGATTTGGGTAGGCATGCTGAAGGATTCATCCCTTATGTGGATTTTCCCATCTACTCCTCCTAGCACAGATACCGCAACAGTACATATGATCGCCTCATTTGATTATGAGCCTAAGGGAAAAAATGTTGTTGAGTCCACCTCGTTGAGTCCTCATGAAGCTATGTATGACACCATTCAAAACTTTTCTGATGATGACACTGATGACCTTCATCTAGTGGCTTCAGATCCTTACCATTTACCGTACTGGTTAGAACCTTCTCTTCCGGTTCTAGACTATCTCTCCGATACTTTTCCCTACGATGAGTCCATATAGAGATCATGAACACGGATGATCCCGGATGATCCCATTTGGGAGGATCACCACCATAGATCCATGTTCCTCCCCAACACCAGTTTGGGCAGCCATGATTTTGCATCCTTGTTTCCTACTGATATTATCAACATTCCGCAAAGTCCTATATTGTTGCAAGATACAGATTCTGAAGGAAACCTTTGCAACATTACTCAGACGAACCCAATTGACATATCAGCCAAGCATGATGTTATCAAGCACGTTCATGTTGGGCAGAACTGCTCCGCAGATGAATCTGAAGCATATAAGGCACTTTTCAAGGAATTTCGTGATATTTTTTCTTAGTCCTATGAAGAGATGTCGGGGATTGACCCTTCCATTGTGGTCCACGAGATTAAAACTTATCCCATAGCTAAACCTGTCTGGCAGAAACTTAGGCAAGTCCATCCTCGGAAGGCTGCAGCTATTAAAGCTGAGATTGAGAAACTTCTGAAAGCTGGTTTTATTTATCATGTACCTCTGACGGAATGGGTATCGAACGTTGTCCCTGTCAATAAAAAATAGGGCACCATTAGAGTCTGCATCGACTTTAGGGATTTGAATAAAGCTTGTCCCAAAGACAACTTTCCTACCCCGCATATCGATCAGATTATCAACAACTGTGCTGGAAGTGTCATCTTTTCATTCATGGATGGGTTCTCTAGCTACAATCAGATTGAGATATTGCCCTCCGATCAGCATAAGACGACATTCATTTTCCCATGGGGAACCTTTGCGTATAAGAAGTTACCTTTCGGCTTGAAAAATGTTAGAGCCACGTTCCAGTGTGCGATGTCCTATGCGTTTCATGACATTAAACATGTTGTTGAACCATACCTTGACGACCTCTCTACTCATTCACAGCGACGGGAGGACCACCCTGGTCATCTTAGAGACATATTCCTGAGATGCCATCATTATAACATACAACTCAATCCACATAAATTTGTTTTTTGCGTTGAGATGGGACATCTGCTTGGCTTTGTGGCATCCAAAGGTGGCATTCTAGATCGATCCTTTAAATATTTCCGCTATCATTAATCTACCAGCCCCAACCAACCTCCTTGAACTCCAAAGTTTGTAGGGGAAGGCAAAATTTCTCCGTCGTTTCGTGTGTAATTTCACAGAGAAAACGCTTGGTTATATGCGTCTCCTCAAGAAGAACACTCCATTCTTCTGGAATGACCAAACCCAATGCTCCTTTGATAATATGAAGCACACTCTGACTCATTCACCCGTGATACACCCCCCAGATTATTCAAAGGATTTTCTCTTGTATATTGCTGCCTCCGCTACTACCATCTCCATGGTTTTAGTGCACGACAATCTCCACTGTCAGGAGCATGTGATTTATTATGTCATTATTGATTCTGAAACCCATTATTCACATGTGGAGAAGTTAGCATTGGCCACGGCCATTGCTGTGCAAAAGTTTCGTCACTACATTCTGCTCCGCACTACCACCGTATTGGTAGACCAAAACCCGATGTATTACATTCTAACTCGTCAGGTACTCGGGGGCAAGTACTCCCATTGGATTGTCATCCTTCAGGAGTTCGATCTGGATTTTTCCAAGGCCACATCAAAGAAATCCTTGGTTTCTGCAGAGCTTATGTGTGATCTTCCCTGTGCTACAATGGAATCTGAGCTCAGTGATTCATTTTCGGATGAATTCCTATTCCTGATTAGCACTACTAATCCTTGGGATGGAGATTTGTTGATTTATCTCCAGACCCAGGTTTTTCAGCCGCATTTATCTCGTGATGATCACCACCGTATCCATCACCACGCGAAGTACTATCTTATCTTGAATGATACCTTGTATAGACGTGGGATTGACTCCATTCTTCGGCGATGCCTCACCCATGAGGAGGCTGAACACGTGTTGAATGATTAACACTCTGGAGCATGTGGCGGTCATTTATCTGGGATGGCTACATCCCAGAAAATCCTTCGCGCTGGCTATTTCTGGCCTTCTATATTCAAAGACTGTCATGAGGCTATTAAGAAATGCCCACCTTGTCAACATTTTTATCCTAAAAAGCGCACCCATCCTGCTCCGCTTCACCCCGTCATTGTCGTTGGCCCATTCTCTAAATGGGGGATTGACTTCATGCATTGTAAGCCTCCCTTAGCCGGGGGGCATGGTTACATCATCGTAGCTGTGGATTATTTCATAAAATAGGCTGAGGCCATGCCTACATATGCAGAAGATGGTAAGACTACCACTCTCTTCTTGTTCAATCATATCATAGCTAGATTTGGAGTTCCGCAGTCCATCGTCACTGATCACGGATCTCATTTCCGTAATCAAATGATGGAGGAACTGAGTGCCAAGCTAGGTTTTCGCCATGAAAACTCTACGTCGTATTATCCGCAAGCTAATGGTCAAGTAGAGGCCATTAACAAAGTTTTGAAAATTATGCTTCGTCGGATGGTTGGAGATCGTAAATCCAATTGGCACCTCGTCCTTTTTTCTGCTCTTTGGGCTTATCGAACTTCCATGAAAATAGCTACTAGTTTCACGCCATTCCAACTTGTCTATGGACTTGAAGCTATCTTTCCGATCCAATGTCAGATTCCATCTTTACAACTTGTCGTCGAACTTCTCTCAGACACTTCCATAGAGGAAGAGATATTTCTGTATTTGAATAACCTTGATGAAGCAGTCATCAATCTCTTGACTGAAGCTGCCTCCTAGGATGTCCGTGATCTAGTAGTCTTGATGGACTCACAGCTCGTGGTTTGTCATTTGAACCATGTCTACACCATTAGGAACCCGGTGCTCCTCCACCTCTTCCAAAAGGTACGTTTGTTAGAAATATCATTTGGAACCATTACCTATAGGCATATCCCTAGGGAACATAATGTAGTTTCTAACTCATTTGCTAATTACATCCTAGATTGGCATATTGCCCATTCATGACGTTAAATCAAACATGGTACATTGTAAATAAACATTTGAAGACAAAATCATCATACAAAATCCTGGAGCTATTAGCTTTCAGTATACATGTATCAGGCACTAATGGTGTTTGTGATAGCACATCACTGCTTGAGCCAGCCTACGTAGCAGCCTGCTAAATCTGCCCGGTACTCCCACTATAGATCTCTGATATCTAGTTGGGAGGTCATATATGTCGGCATCTGGGATGTCTAGAGTCAACCTCTCCAGGTTCTCCTCTATCTCTTCGGTGATATCATCACCCTGTGGTACGAAGCAAGCTCTGGCTCTCCTATCCAATGGAGATGCTCCTCCAGGTCTCGCTACTCCAACATCTGCATGATAGCGAACATGTCTCGTCACTTATCATAAAAATATAAAACTTTAAAAAACATAAAAACATTTTCCATTTTAGGGTTTCTTGCTTCTTACCGATGTCATCCCACTACCCTCCAGGTGGGAGCGGTAGGTCGGGATCTCCTGTAAATTCCATGCCTACATAGGCATAGTCCTCGACCATGAGCATCTGATCCCACAGCCATCTGAAGAACGGATCACCGAACTTCACTCTGCCCCTACCTGCTCTTGTGTAAGCCATGACCTAGACCCACCTCAGCATATGGGGTTCCTATGCTCTCAGACTCCGGAAAGTCACCTGGGGCCTCATCTATGGGACCCACTCGAAGAAAAAGTAGGCTAAGATGGAACCAAAGCCAAACTGCTTCAGCTCTCCCTACCGACATTTAGTCAACTGATCGTTGAAGATTGGAAGCATTGCTTCCGCCCAGTTGAACACCGTAGGTGCCATAGCCTCTATGGAATACAGCATGTGTGCCCTGGAAGCCTGGTGCACACCCTGGCTCCCGGCCACCCTCTGCATGGTGAACAGAATGATCTATAGATCCCCATCTATCACTGCCCTAATGGAGATCTTCTTCCCCGATGTACCTATACCTGGTGCACAATGCCAATCTATAAGCTCTCTGGTGGTGACGTTCCCGCCACGGGAACCTATCAGTGAGATGGGGGCACCCTGTCTCGATAGACCAGTCAAGAAGTAGATATCCTCTACCTCCACTGTAAGTATATGTGCCCCCACCTCGAAATACTGTTGTTCTGGATTCCACATCTACAGTATGTGTTCCAGTAATCTCTTGTGAGACACCATGCTTGGAGTTCGGAAGAAATTTAAAATTCCATAGTCCTGTAGTGCAGCAATGCAACCCGCATTTCTTTCAGTAGCAGCATCCTCATCATCATGTGTTCTTTCCTTCCATATCACCATATTTTGAGTCAGTGAGACCTGCCAAAAACAACAATGGTATGCATTATAATCATCCTTGAGTCATTGGAAATCAAAAGAATAAGTTTTTTCTACTCATATCATTTGTTTAAGTTTTCTACGGTCGGCACCGCCTGTGCCCCGTTGGAAACAAGCGGTGGCACTGCCTGTACACTGTATTATCGGCAGGGTTCTAGGGTGGAACCGCATATCCCGCAAAGAGTACCTGCGGTGCCCGCATTATGAGTTTTAGGGCTCGCCATTTAAGCCTAAAACCCGACCAAATCTCAATAGAAGCTATGAAATAAAAGATAAGGGTCTTAGATGTTACCTGAAACTGACGAGGCTGAAAACAGACGGTGGAAACTCCCGGTATCAGCTGTGGAAGATCTGGCTAGAAAATGCTCCAAGTGCTCTCTGCTAGAGGTAAATAGTGAAATGTTTTGATTTTTTTACTATTTATTTGACTTACATAGACATTTTTGGGTATGAATTACTTTAGTTTTGATATAAAATTGTTTTTTAGTCAAAGTTCATTTGTCGTAATCCCTTAATGTTGGTCTTAAATGCATTTAACACTTGTTTCTGAGTCGTCTGCAGGATAAGAGAACATTAGTAAGAAGCTTTGGAAAGTTTGTTTATGGCTTTTTTGTACTTTCACAAAATGGAAAAGGTCATCGAGTGTTTATTATGACACTTTTTCACGCTAGTGAAAAATCTAGTATCAAAGTTTCGAGTCCATTTCAAGTTTCTTTTCAGGCTCATAAAATACAACATTGTGTAAAGAAGCGTCATGGAGTCCTCTTTTCACCTCTTTTTCAGACTCCTTAAACATGAAAAGGTCGTCAAGTCTATTTCTGATTCTTTCCAGGCTCGTAAAATATGACATTGTGCAAATAAAACCTATGGAGTTCTCTTTAAACCTTTTTCAGGCTCCCTAAATACGAAAAGATCGTCGAGCGATCCTGTCTTCTTCATGCTCATTAAAGTATTTGAAGAGTCGTCTGTCTGATGGTAGGTTATCTCTTTTTCGGTTCGAATTGGACTATTTACGAAAAAGGATCACTCCAGCCAATCATGACTGGAAGAGTTCTCTAAGGTATGATTTTACACTTTTTCGGGCCTTAGAGACTAAATCATAGGAAAAAGGGCCCCTTTGGAGTCTTCTTCCGTATTCATTCAGACTCTCTAAACATGAACGATACCGAGTTTTCTTTCAATGGACTCATTAATTTAAACATTGAAAGACCCATTTTGGGAATGAACCCGTCCTCTCTCAGGTTCATAAAACATATGAGACTGGACTTGTCTTCCGATAAGCTATATCGAGTGTTTGTTACCCTATTTGAACTCGTAAAACCGAAAAGAGGCACTCATCAATCATGATGGGGGAAATGGGAAGGGAATCATTTTGTAAATAATGACAGTTATTTGTCGTTACCTTTGAACATGGCACTTGTCTACACAATCATGTCAGTCAATTGGGTATTCAGTTGATCTCAGTGATGATCCACTTTCATGAGTCATGTCAATCCTTTGAGTCTTTCAAAAGAATGCATTGTCCACTATTGCATTGTATGTCTGTCCTGTCTAGTCATGTTGCCAAGTCATTTTGTCGTGCCACCCGATGTTCAAGGGGAATTTGAAGAAGTTTTACCTCTGCAGTCTACACAGTCTTTGTATCAGTATCTTTGAGTCATTCATATGGTTACTACATTCACATCATTCCAGAACTACGTTCCGAGTTTCGTGTCGTCAATGTGGGACTCATCATGGCTCTCCTTCAATGAGACTATTCTCGTCGACATCAGCTCATTATCCGGGAAATAGTCTTAGAAACAATATTTAGTACCTTGAGATCTGTATGCCTTAATGACAGTTTCTCTCACTCTCGACATAGGTTCACATCATTGACCTTTGATCGATAGAATTGACTGGGTGTTCAACATCAGGACATCTATTCACACTCAGTAGATTGTACTAAGGTACCTTGGGAATCATTGACATTAATGGTGATCTCCCTCGCACTTGTTAATGGTTCAGATCATTGACCGGTAATCAAGTGGTTTCTACCATGTTCGACTTTAGATCATTGTAATCACATGGATAGAATCGTACTTTGTGGAAGATGAGACGAAGACCCTGGGTATTTGTTTAAAAGTGCTCATTTCTTTTTCCCCAGGTTGCGATGGAGTTTTGTATATCTAGCATGGATCCACATTTGTATGGTCGTTTCTATGCTCAAATTTGCGTCTGTATGACATAGATCTGCGTTGTATGTCTGGTATCTATGTCCAAGTTTGAGTCCTTTATCACATGGATCTACACTGTATTCTAATAGCCATGCTTGTTTATTCCTCTCATGGATTTGCCTTGTATTTGTCTGCAGCTATGAGTTTGGTTACTTGTGTCTATGATTCAACATACTGATGTACTATAGATGACTACTTGACAACATGGTCCGATCGAGCTGACATTTTCATCTGTTGGAAACGACTTGTTCTCAAAGATCTCATTTACCATATCCCTCTAAGACTCATGCTTTGGGGGGCATCCTGTTATACCAAAATCCTGTCACCATCATGTGATAAGACATTTGACATACCTACTTGCCCTAAATCCTAGCTTTTGGAGTGGAAACTAAATGGTTTTTCATCAATCTTTCATACAAATTCCCGGCACAGCGCATGCCCTTTTATCTGGGAGCGGTACCCCTGTTCGCACCGCACATCATCTATTGCCCATAAGCAGTGCCACCGCTTATTGTCCTTGGTCCATAAGCGATTATTACCTTGGGTAAAAAGGGAAAAAGAGAAGTTTCTCGAGGATTATAGATGATAAGCTTTGTGTCCTGCTTTATCCCTACTATTGTGGGTTGGTTGAGCTCGAGATCCCCCATCCTAGGATCTTAGAGGCCACCTCACCCACTAATTTCTCAACCATCTCTATCCATTAAAGCCCTATAAATAAGAGCTCATAGCCATGGTTGAGGGGAGAACACTTGAGGTATTGTTATGCTGTTGGATTGACCATTGGCCCAAGATCATTTGGAGACAGCATAGAGAGCTAGAGTTGGAGCTTTTGGGATGAGAAGGTCTGGTTTCATGGAGATGCATGTCAACACTAAGGCTTGGTTGTAAACTTCTTCATATTCTTTAATGCAAGTTGATTTCTATCCCACATATGTTGTTGTTGTGATTTCACATAGATGTTGCTAGATTCCTTAGTCACTAGCATAGATTAGTAGATCATATTCTAGTTTCTTTGATCTATTTCATGTTGATCTTGATTGCAGGTACACAGGTGGACTATCAAAGCCTTGTATTCCAGATATCTACAACGTCTAGGGAGAGTCTTCAACCTCTGTCCTCTATTTGTTTTGGATCTGAACCATTCAGATCAATGGAACACCTTGTTGTTCGCAGGAGATGAAATATTCCAACTAACAAGGGCGAGTCTTCGAGCATTCCCATGTGACGTATGAATACTTTTTATCTAAATTCAATCTCCTACAAACTGATTTGGGGCTACAGAGAAACAATGCAATTTTACATCGAAATTTGTGGTCAAATTCCCCTAAGGGTGAAGGTAAAATTGGATTCCCAACTAAATTAATACCATCCCTATAAAATTGAGAAGAGAGATCTATGGACCAACACACAACTCACAAGAAAAATCACACAATTTTACTCAGAAATTGAAGAATGAAACAGTGCAAAAATGGCTTGCAACTATGGAAAATTTCATTAATCAAAAGTAATTAGATAATTAATTACAATGAAGTACAATGGATAAATAGCCATATGCAATTCGAATCCATGTGAGGAAATTCGAATTGGTTGGACTCTACTTGACTGAATGGTTAACTAACCTTGTCTAAATCATTATCAGAGTTCAAAATCCAAACTCAAGTGTCTAATTCAGTGTTGGCTAGTCTAACTGATTGAGGTGTTAATATTCCATATGCTAAGCTAGATTATCATCATTCAATTTCAATTTCATAACAAAATCATATAGATAGGATCACTGTAAGAAACAATATCACAAGATCAACACAGATTTACTCTAGGAAAACCCTGATGGGAAAAACCCTGTAAAATCTTCCTCAATATAGATGATCAAAAGATAAAAGATAAAACCCCAAATTGATCTTTCTCCCCCTTGCATCTACTGCTCTCTGTCTCTCTCTCTCTCTCTTATGCACTACACAAGTGAGTGTGAGTGTGTGTGTTTAAAAAAGAAGCACCTCACCTCTATTTATATTCTTTAGTTCACTTGACATTTCACTCAACCAAGTTGGCCCCACTAAACTTGACTGGGACGACTTCTCTAGGAGGACCCAAAACAATTCATTATTATATTTCGGAGGGCGCTAATGACCCGAATTACAATGAAGGGGCTTTCCTCATGACTCTTTACTAACCTAGTACAATATTAATGATTCTCCCTATATGAACATCGGGGTACAATGAAATATAAATGATTCTCCCGATAGGAACATCGGGGTACAATAAGTGAATACACTTCGAAGTTACAATAATTCAACACTCCCCCTTAACGATAAGGGTATTCTACAACAACAACATCAACAATAGTAGGAGAAGGAGAGAGAGAATATTCAACATAATCAAGGTGATACATATATAAATCATTGGAAGCTTTTTCATCATCTTCAACATATAGTCTTCATCTTCAATTTCAGCAGCAACAATACTTTGATCAATAACATCATCATCATCAGCAACTCTTTGAGCAACATCATCATCACACTCTGATATTTCGATCAGCAACATCATCATCATCATCAACAATACTTTGAGGAACATCATCATCATAATCAACAATACTTTGAGCAACATCATCATCACACTTTGATCTTTTGATCAACAACATCATCATCAACAGCAACAACCTGCAATCCACAATTTGAAGATGAAATTCTACGGATCACTTTAGGACTTAAGTCCAAGGATGATGCAATCCTACCACATTCTCTAGGACCGAAGTCATCAGATGCAATTACGAGATAATCACTCCCTATCATTTTAGGACTAAGTCCAAGGATGATGGAATCCTACCACATTCTCGAGGAACGAAGCCACCAGATACAATTCAGGACAAATGTCCAGGGATGAGACAATCCTACCACATTCTCGAGGACTGAAGCCACTGGATACAGTTTAGTAAAAATGTCCAGAGATGATACAATCCCACCACATTCTCGAGGAACGAAGCCACCGGATACAATTTAGGACAAATGTCCAAGGATAATACAATCCTACCACATTCTCGAGGACCGAAGCAACCGGATACAATTTAGGACAAATGTCCAGGGATGATACAATCCCACCACATTCTTGAGGACCAAAGTCATCGGATCACTTTAGGACAAATGTCCAGGGATGATACAATCTTGCTTCTTTTTCGGAGACATAAGTCTACGGATCACTTTAGGACAAATATCCAAGGATGATACACTCCCACTGCAACATCATTGCTCCCCCTTTCGAGGAAGGTATTTTCGAACAACACCAAGCTTGTCTCAAAAATATTCAAAATTTATTCGAGACAGAGGCTTCTTCAACACATCAACAACTTGTTCATCGGTACTCACATACTAGAGCTTTATGGCTCCCTTTTGTATCATATTTTGGATGTCGAAATACTGGATTTCTATGTGCTTCGATTTATCATGGAATACTGGGTTCTCCATCATACTTATACAACTCTGGTTATCACATAGAATCATTGTGGTGTCCAACACCAGGTTAAGTAAACCTGATATTAACTTCCAAAGCCATATGGCTTCACAACTAGTAGAGCAAGCTGCTATATATTCTGCTTCATTCGTGCTAAGAGAAACACTGGACTGTTTCCTGCTAAACCATGAAATCATAGCAGACCCCGGACTATAACATCCACCTGATGTACTTCTTCTATCATAGACACTTCCAACCCATTTTGCATCTGTATAGCGATACAATTTGTAATCATGGTTTCCATCATAGTATCAACCAAATTCTATAGTCCCTTTCAGATATTTCAGATATCTCATCACATGTTTTGCAGCTATCAAGTGAACACATCTAGGTTGAACTAGATACTAGCTCAAG
Organism: Pseudotsuga menziesii; assembly: GCA_001517045.1. NCBI lineage: Eukaryota > Viridiplantae > Streptophyta > Pinopsida > Pinales > Pinaceae > Pseudotsuga > Pseudotsuga menziesii. Next base: position 438,525 of record LPNX010728973.1, on the reverse strand, counting down.
GTGTTCACATCAAAACAAATGTCTAGTCTCATATTTTTTAGATACATCAACGACCCAATAATATGTCTGTATTGAGTCACATCAACTAACTCTGATGATTCATTAGCCAACGAATTTAGGTTAGTTTCCATGGGTGTGTCCATGGATTTACATTCCAAAATATCAAATATTTTCAAAATTTCCACTGCATACTTTCCCTGGTTGAGAAAGATTCCTTCTGAAATTTACCACACTTCCAGACCTAGGAAATAATGCATTAACCCAAGGTCTTTCATCTCAAATTATTCAGTGAGCTTCTTCTTGCATTCGACAATCTATTTCTCATTCCCTGTTAGAAATAGATCATCCACATATAGTAATAGTATGACAGGTTCATCTTCTATAACCTTGAAGTAAAGGTTAGGATCGGCTTTACTCTTGGTAAAGTCCAAGCTCGTCAGGAAACTATCTATGCTTCCATACCAAGCTCTAGGATCTTGCTTCAGACCATACAGGGCCTTCTTCAACTTGCATACGTGAGTCTGTCTGTCTTCAACTTCAAATCCTTGTGGTTGCTCTATGTATACTTCTTCTTCAATCACACCATTCAGGAAGGTTGTCTTCACATCCATCTCGTGTAAGTCCCACTTCATCATGGATGCAAGTGCCATGATGGTTCTAATCGAAGTATATTGTGCTACTAGTGAAAACGTTTCTTCATAATAAATTCCCTCTTTCTAAGAGAAACCTCTAGCCACAAATCTTGCCTCGTAATTCTCTATACTTCCATCAGCTGCATGTTTTATCTTGTATATCCACTTGGAGAATAATACACTCTTTCCTTCTAGTTTGGGAACTATATCCCACACATCGTTCTTCATTATTGACTGGTATTCTTCCATCATTGCTTCTACCCATTCTTTCTTCTATACAACTTCTTCGTAGTTTGTAGGTTCTTGATCTACAAGATCACACATCAAAGCTACCTAGTTGGAAAATGGTTTGGGATTCTTACTTATCCTTGTGGAGCCTTTAGGAGCTCCATATCTTTCTGCTTCTTGTATAATTTCTCTTTCCCAAGAAGGCTTTCTCTTCCGTGATATCTCCATCGTAGGAGGTTCTTGTGGTTCTGTCATACCATGATCTTTATGTGCTTCATCTTCAGGGAGGAATGTATCCTCTACATTTTTGGGAGGTTCATCTTCCTCATACACTTCTTCATATTGACATTTTCTGGATTTCTTGAGGGCTGCTTCTTCATCGAATGTTACATATCTATTGATTTGCATGTGATGGAATCCAGGAATGTAAATTTTGAATGCCTTGGATACTTCACAGTATCCAACAAATATCCCCTTCTTTTTGGAGGGGTCTAACTTGGTTCTTTTCTCCTTTGGTATATGAACATATACTGGACAACCAAATATATTGAGGTGACTTACCTTAGGATTCTTTTCCATGAACATCTCTTCTGGAGTCTTGAATCTAAGAGCACTATGAGATATTCTATTATGTACATAGACATCAGTTCTTGTTGCTTCTGCCCATAGGTGCATTGGAAGGTCTTGATCATATATCATTGTCTTCACTACCTCCATGATGGTTCTGTTCGTTCTTTCCGCAACACCATTTTTTTGAGGATTGTAGGGAGTAGTTAGTTCCCTCTTGATTCCAACATCTTTACAAAAGGCTTCAAATTCGTTTGAAGTATACTCTTCTCCATTGTCTGATCGGAGTGTCTTGATTCTTTTGTCTAAAAGATTCTCTATCAAGGCTTTGAATTCCTTGAATTTCTCAAACAGCTCGCTCTTTTCTTTCAAGAAGTATATCCATGTCTTTCTTGAATAGTAATCAATAAATGTAATATAGTATTCAAAACCACTCAAAGATGTGGAGGACATTGGACCACACACATCTGAATGAATCAATTCCAACGTACGTTTAGTCTTTGTTTCACTCTTCGGGAATGGATTCTTGATATTCTTCCCTTTTGCACATCTTTTGCAAATTCCTTCATGGTTGATCTTCAAGTCTGGTAACCCTGTCGCTAGTTCGTTCACATGAGGTAGTGCTTTGTAACTGATGTGGGCAAGCCTTTTATGCCAAAGTTCACTAGGTTTAGTGGACTCATGAACAAGGGTTGTTTATTAATGTCCCTTGAGTTTATACATGCCTCCTTCTTCTTCACCGATGACAACTGCATCTTCAATTGACTTTCCTTTGGGCCCCATGAGTACTTGGCCATCTATGAAAGAAACTATGAATCCTTTCTTATCTAAATCTTAGATAGAAATCAAATTCTTCTTTAGACCTAGTACATATAATACTTCTTTCATCTTCAGGGGATTTCTTGAATCAAGCTTGTAGCTTGCTTCACCGATTCCTTTGATTGGATATTGATAGTCATCTCCTAGAGATACTTTATGAGGAGACTTCTTTTCTTCAAGTTTTGATAGAGTTTTCTTCTGTCCCGTCATGTGATTTGAAGCACCACTATAAATAATCCAAGTGTCTTCTCCAGGTGTTACACAGCCAGAGAGTGTAGAGAATAGTACATACTCTTCTGCATCTTCTTCTCTTGCTTGCATTCTTTGAGGTCCTTCCTCTTCTTCTTCTTCATTCTCATCTTCAGCTATATGTGCATGACGTATTTTGTTGTTGTTGTTCCTCTTCTTGTATTCTTTTCTCTTCAAAGGAAAATTTATAGCAATGTGTCCTACCTTATCACAATGAAGACATTGAAAGATGGAATAGTCCCTATTGGGGAGACTTTCTCTTGTTCTCTAGAACCTTCTGGGAGGTTGAGACTCCTTGTGGTTTCCCTTCTTGAAGTTGGGTTGAATTCATCTTCTCTTGGTATGAGTGGATAGGGCTTGACCATATTCCTTCAGTAGAGATTTTCTATTTACCACTCTAGTCTCCTCTTGAATACAATCTTCCCATACAATATCAAACTCCATGCTTTCCTTCTTGGCACACATTATTTGTATGAATGACTCCTAGGGTCTAGTGAGACCATTGAGAGCAATCATAACCAACAAATATTCATCAAGTTTGTCTCCAATGGCTTCTTGTTGTTCCTTGAAGTGGGAGACCCTTGTGAAGTAGTCCTAAATGGATTCTCCATGACTCATCTTGGTTCTCTTCAATTGAGCTCTAAGATTCATCTTTCTGTTGTTGTTTCTTCCTTCATACATTCTCGATAGGGCATCATACATTTATTTTGGAGTCTTCTTGGAAGAGACTTGAGGGATCAAGTGATCCTTGATAGACTCAGCAATAATCCTTTGTTCCCTAATCAAATCCTTCTTGTGCTTCTCCTTAGCTTCAGCCTCTTCAGGTTCTTCAACTTCATCCTTGATATATTTTTCAATATCATTCTCCTTGAGAATGAGGCCAATTCTGTATTTCCATGCTCTATAATTCTCTATGCCTTCTAGTTTGTCCTCAAGCTTGGTGCTTGGGGCCATCTCGTCAGGAGATCACAAAAAATTGAAATTATGGAAAATGAGAAATGGATATTACTAGGAGATGCACTTGACTGAGGTGAGTTGACTGGTGTGCTTGGTTTCTAGAGATCTCAAGTCTTCACCTTTTAAATAATGCCTTGCGAGATTCAGCACTGCAGCTTCTAGCAGTTTTCTGGTCCAAAAGTTAAACTAGGTTTTGAATTTCCCGAAGATCTACTCCTTCAAAAACTTCAATCTCAAGCTCAGAAGATGCGCTCTAGGAGGGCACAAATTTCCATGCAATCAGTTCTTCAAAATTCAAAATTTTCATGAAACCCTAATTTCTTGTTGGGAGGAGAGAGAGGGATTTTTCACCTTGTGAAAGTTGTCCTATTCAGGTTAGCTCTGATACCATGTTAAGATTCCATATGCTAAGCTAGATTATCAGCATTAAATTTCAATTTCATAACAAAAGCAGATATACAAGATCACTAGAAGAAACAATATCACAAGATCAACACAGATTTACCCTGGGAAAACCCCAACAAAAGCTTCCTCAATATAGATTATCAAAAGATAAAAGATAAAACCCTAAACTGATATTTCTCGTCCTTGCAGCTACTTCTCTCTCTCTCTCTTATTCTCTACACAAGTGAGTGTGAGTGTGTGTGTTCAAATTAGAAGCACCTCGCCTCTATTTATATTCTTCAGTTCGCTTGACATTTCACTCAACCAATTCAGCCCCACTAAACATGATTGGGATAACTTCTCTAGGAGGACTCAAAACAATTCATTATTATATTCCAGAGGGTGCTAATGACCCAAATTACAATGGAGGGGTTTTCCTCATGACTCTTTACTGACCTAGTACAATATTAATGATTCTCTCGATAGGAACATCGGGGTACAATGAAATACAAATGATTCTCCCGATAGGAACATCAAGGTACAATAAGTGAATACACTTCAAAGTTACAATAAATCAATATGAGGTAGGTGAGTAAATGCACCTCACCTACATGTAGCCATGCAATCCTAGTGCTAAATGAATAGAACTAACTGCATGGAACTAGAACTGAATGTAACTGAATCCTAACTGAGCTTGACTAGTCACCAACTGAACTCAACTGATGGAGGTTGGTATCGACACTCCCAGTGGCTCATAATTTGTTGGGATTGATCTAGGAGGCTCCTAAACTAATGCATGCAAGTGCAATCAGTGGAATTTGGCCTCAATTAGTGTTCCCCACACTTTAGTAAATGGTGTGTGCGCCCCAATTAGGACAATTGGACCCAATGGTGCTAGTGACTAAAAATAGACTGAAAGGACTCCCGATTTAGACATGACTCTTGATTTAGACATAATGACCAAATTGGACAAGGGAGGATTATAATCCTAACAATACCAACTTTGTGAAAAGAGTATTCATATTGTTATAAAACATAAGGGGCTATCATTACACATGGTTATTAGTTCAACAAAGTGGTTATAGAGTTCCACATTCGTTTGATAACTTTCAGTCAAATTACTTATGAGGAAGTTGCATAACTAGCACGATTTTGACATAATACAAATTTATTCCCCAAAAACATTAAACACCATAGAAATTCCTTCATAGAATTATGGTATATGACTTATTCAATATGGTAGTCAAATACATGAAAACTAGTGAATTAGTAACATGGAATTGCAAGAGTTTCACATATGGATTTCTTGGATTTTGAGATGAATAGCATATGCGAATGGAATTAAAGAGAATTAAATAGTATATGGATTCCCTAAAATCATCAAACTCATAGGAATTTCCTCATACAAATCTGGTCTAAAACTACTTCAGGATTGAAGCCAAAATCCATGGAAACTAGTGATACAATGGCATGAGAGTGCAAGATTTTCACACAACAGTTTCTTGGATTTCGAGATGAATAGAATATGGGAATGCAAGTAAATAGAATTAAATAATATATTTCTTCCCCAAAATCGTCAGAATAATAGGAATGTCCTCATCTAAATATGGTATAAAACTACTTCGGGATTGAAGCAAAAATCCATGAAAACTATTGATACAATGGCATGGGGATGCAAGCTTTTCACACGTGTTTCTTAGATTTCAAGCTGCATAAAATATGGGAATGGAAGTAAAGAGAATTAAATAGTATATGGATTCCCCAACATCATCAAACTCATAGGAATGTCCTCATGCAAATCTGATATAAAGCTACTTCAGTATTGAAGCCAAATCCAAGAAAACTAGTTATTCAAGAGCATGGGAATGTGATCCTCTAATGTATGTATTCTTGATATTTAGAATTACATATAATATGGACATGATATTATAGAGCCATACATAATATTTCATATTTTGGTCACCAAATATACTCAGCAAAGTGCAAGCACCACTCCAACAAGTGCACCCTCAACATGAGAGTGTGGGGGAATGGAGAAGAAGGAATGAGAGAATAGGGGAATAAATGAGAATTCGACTGTATGGTCATTAAACATGAAAAGAAAAATACTTCATTAATATTCAATTAGAGTGATGAATTTCCTCTCCATCAACCAACTTGGAAAGGAATCCAACTCCCTCGAAAATTGCTTCATAAGCAGGGAGAGTGAACACTCACCGTGCAATGGACAAGCAAAAGCTCTCCAAAATGATAAAGTCTAATTAAAAAATGATAAATATATATTATCATTCCTCATGAAATCCTTTTATTAACTTCATGTGGCCTCCTAAGGTCGAATTTCCCTCCATGGGATTCCTCCAACGCATCTTAGTGATTTAGTAACTCTCATGACACCCGTCTTCCTCTTTATGCTCCAATTCTTTCCCCAATTTGAATGGTTGTCTCTAAATCCAAAATTTGACATATTGGTGGCTATTTTTATCCTTTTCATGTCCTATTTTTCATGTCTTCAATTAGGTCTAAATTTGTCATACTTATCATAGAATCTTTCATCATTTGTTCTCATAGTGTGCATGCAATCTCCTTCAAAGTGGCACACATTGTCTTCTAGTCTCTTCCTCTTCCATGGGAGTTACTCTCCTTTACAATTTCGAATTGATTTTATCATTATATGATATTTGATACTACATCACCCTTCAATAACATTACATTACCCATGTGTTCTAATTTGGATGAAGATCATGCCAAGTGTGTGGGGAATCTAGTCATCCAAAGGCTCCACAAGATTCCAAGTGTATTCATGAACCCATGACACCTTATTTTCTTAGAATTTATCATTTATGTGACGATTTAAATGTGAATATGGTAAAATAAAGTCCTTTTGGGTCCCATATCCCCTTATTACAAAATTTATGTCTCCATCTCAACCTAGGGAAGTAGTAGGTTGGTGGAGCATTGTTTGCAAGTAATATTATTTGGAAATTATTTAATTGGGTACATGGCAATCCTCCCCACTCAATATTTCTTGTCCTCAATAAATATCAAACATCTATTTTGAATAACCTTCTTTCCTTCCAAAACTTTGCTTCAAACCTTAGCTGCAATCTGAGTAGTGGCACTCATGTACTACAATTGTGTGTTTCCAAAAGTAAAGATATGTGGATATTTGAATATTGATATATCATTTGACATCACCATTAACACCAAAAGGATTAATAAAATCCATCAAAACAAAATTTTCACAAATAATATTTACCTCTATCTTTTGAAAACCTTTTCTGAACTTTCAACCCTTTTTGTTTTCATATAATTCTTTGAAGTTGTTACTGAGTTGTCAAACTTGAATTTCCAAGATTCCAATAAAGTTTCAAAGATGAACCACCATGTTTTTTTCCTGATCTACTCTGATTAGAATCACCTTCTCAAGTGGTGACTCAATATCCCCTACTGCTTATTTCCCCCAAAATTGAAACCAAGCAATACCTGGATGCCATTCTTTGTATTGCGCCCTTCCAAACATCATCAGTACAAAATATAGATCATTAAAGTACATAACTACATCATACAATTGTACATCAAGAAGGTACCTCATCAAAGGATCATGACAGTGTTTGTACATCTAAGTAAGTAGATCATCATGTGGCCCATACACACAAGCATCAAGTATTATATCAAATCTGCTCCAATGACATAGGTGAGGATCCCATGCCCTATAATGATGCTCCAAAAGAATGTAATATGCATCAAAATAATAATCAACCATTTGTTATTTTATCCAATAATTTAATGAAGAGCCCCCACCAAAATCTAAACCAAATAAGGAGCAAAGAAAACATGAAGACTTCAAGTGGCTCAAAGAAATCTCATCAATACACCCATGAATATGTATATCATCATAATGTAACTAAGGATACTGCTGCAAATATAAAGAATATGGCACTCTAGTCATGTCATAATCAATAGGAGACATAGGAGTCCCATACTCCTCATGTGGCACCATAAAAAAGAAACATTTCACCCATGCTTCATTAGGATGAATGCTGCAAAATATGGAAGTGTAGGATGTAGGAGAAATAGCCAACTAACCCAAAGGATTAGAAAGTTCAAAATTTTCATCATGTGAAGGCTCCATAGGGGTAGAATTATGCATTTCCCTCAAAAGTGTGACATTTTTTCTCAAATGTTGGTTCCAAGGTAGTGAAAACATGCACTTCAAAAAGTGTACAACCATTTTCAAGAGGCAACTCAAGTTCCTCTTCCACCACAACAATTGATTGTGTCTCATCAAGATCATATTCAAACACATCAAGAACCTAAAATTTTCCATGTTTCTCATGATCCCTCGTGTCATGAGAATCCTCCAAAAAATATACCATATGACAATCTAAAACATAGGAGGAAGAACAAGTATCTTGCAACTTCTTAAAAAGTTGCTCATTTTGAGTTTTGAGCTTATGAATATCCTCATTATTATTCAATTATGATTCATGTAACCATTCATTAATCTCAACCAATTTTTTTCTATCAAAAAACAAAGACATGAAATTACCTTCGATTGTACACATTGCTCATTAAATCTTCTCCATGTCTTCAAGGAAGGATGGCTCCTCCAATGAAGAAAATTCCAACAAGAATTTGATACCAATGCTTTAGTGTCATGGAGTGTGCTAAGGGCCTCATGGATATTCATTTAACTCATCTTCAAAGACCCTTCAATTAGGGATGGTTCATGGGAGTGAACCTCCTCTTCTTCTTTCTTCTTGATTTGATCAACTTCTTGAAGCTCAAGTGATGATGGGGAAGTTGACCTTGGTTCTTCATTATATACTAAAAGGTCTTCATATTTATGATCATGGAACATTTTAAAATATGATCTCTATGTCACCAACATAGAGTTGTGAGCACCCATTAGTAGGTACTCCTTCAGAGTTCAAGCATCCATCAGCAGATGCCCTTTGATCCGTCCATAGTATTATGTGTCTTTGAATGATATCCAATAGTTTCAAGGTAATCTTATTCATTCTCATGTGATGTTTCCTCATCTTTTTCAAAGTCACTTGGGAGTGACTTTTGATCCTCTTGATATAATACTTTTTCTGCTTCACCACCCACAGAACTTGGTGACTCCATAGTCTCCTCCATACTTGTGGATTGATGAGTGTTCCTTAATGAGTTCAAATATTCCTTATTGTATTTAAATCCATACAACCAATCATCAAAGTCTTCAAAAATAATTGTCTTAGGTGTCTCTCCATGATGGAAACTACTACTACCCCCTGTTTCCAGCTTACCCCTAAGTTGACTAGCCATGAATTCAAACCCTTGCATAAGCTGCTTGGTTATATCATCAAAATATGAATTAATGAGTTTCTTAAATTAATCTCTATTATCCATAACTTATGTAGGTTCAAAGACCATGCTTTGATACCACTGTAATGTCCCCCTACTTGGAAATTTGGGAAAGAGTACTTTTTGGACAATTTTTGAGCTTTACTAGTCAAGACTGAAGGGGGTTCCAACTGACTCCTAATGTTCTCAAATTTGAAATGAAAGGATAGGGTGAGTCTTAGAAAATTCCCACATGACCTATGAATACTTTTTATATATATTTAATCTCCTACAAACTGTTTTGGGGATACGGAGAAACAATGCAATTTTATATAGGAAATTGTGGTCAAATTCCCCCAAGAGTGAAGGTAAAATTGGCTTCCAAACTCAAGTAATAACCTCCAAAATTTGTGAACAAATTATTGGGATTTGTATCATACATAAGGGGCTATCATAATTACACATGATTATTATATTTGCAAACTGGTTATGGAGTCCCACATTTTTTTGATAACTTTCAATAAATTGCTTATGGGGAAATTACATAACTAGCTCGATTTTGACATATGAAAGGTATAGTTAAAGGTTCATATAAGGATGTGAAATATAGGGACCATATACAGAATACAAATTTATTCTCCAACAATATTAAACACCATATAAATCCCTTCATACAAGTTTGGTATACAAGTCATTCAGTATGGGAGTCAAATACATGAAAACTAGTGAATTAGTAGCATGGAATTGCAAGAGTTTCACATATGGATTTATTGGATTTCGAGATGAAAAGAATATGGGAATGAAATTAAAGAAAATTAAATAATATATGGATTCTCTAACATCATCAAACTCATAGGAATGTCCTCATACAAATCTGGTATGAAACTACTTTAGAATTGAAGCCAAAATCCATGAAAACTAGTGATACAATGGCATGAGAGTGCAAGCTTTTCACATAAGAGTTTCTTGTATTTAGAGATGAATAGCATATGAGAATGGAAGTACAGATAATTACATAATATATTTCTTCCCCAAAATAATCAAACTCATAGGAATGTACTCATACAAATATCGTGTAAAACTACTTCAGGATTGAAGCCAAAATCTATGAAAACTAGTGATACAATGGCATGACAATGCAAGCTTTTCACACATGAGTTTCTTGGATTTAGAGATGCATATAATATGGGAATGGAAGTAAAGAGAATTAAATAATATATGGATTCCCCAACATCATCAAACTCATAGGAATTTCCTCATACAAATTTGATATAAATCTACTTCAATATTGAAGCCAAATCCATGAAAACTAATTATTCAAGAGCATTGGAATGTGAGCCTCTAACATATGTATTCTTGATATTTCGACTTACATAAAATATGGACATGACATTACAGATCCATACATAATATTTCACAGCTTGGGAACCAAATATACTCAACAAAGCACAATCACCACTCCAACAAGTGTGCCCTCAACATGAGAGTGTGGGGGGAATGAAGAAGAAGGAATAGGAGAATAGGGGAATATACGAGAATTCCACTGTATTTTCATTCAACCTGCAAATAAAACTCCTTCATTAAGCTCTTGAGAGGTATGAATGGCCTCTCCATCAGCCAACTTGGAAAGAAATCCAACTCCCTCAAAATTGGTTCACAAGCAGGGAGGGTGAACACTCACCATGCAATGGACGAGCAAAATCTCTCCAAAATGCCAAAGGTCAATTAAAAAATGATCAAAATCTATTCTCATTCCTCATTACATCCTTTTATTAACTTCATGAGGCCTCCTAAGGTTGAATTTCCCTCCATGGGATTCCTCCAACTCACCTTAGTGGTTTAGTAACTCTCATGGCCCTTATCTTCCTCTTCATGCTCCAATTCTTTCCCCAATTCGAATGACTGCCTCTAACTTCCTGTTACCGTCTAATACACGCTTTAGGGCACAAGAAATTAAACAAACTGCTATGTGTGTCCTTGGGGGCAAGTGAGAGCTAGGGACCACTGTCACCACAGTCCACAACTTCTCCGTTTAGGCCAGATCCTAATGGAGCCAAGGGGGGTAGTCCCTACGGAAGACTATATTCCTAAGTTTATTAACAGTTAAGTTAAAAGGATCTTTATTATTAGGTGAAAGGCTTAGGTTTTACTATTTACTGAGGATGACAATCAGCCAATGCAAATGCAATATTTCTCAAATGACAATCAAGCCTTTATTCAGATACAACTAGTGCCTAAAGAATGGAGTCAGAGAATGCAGCCTTTAATGAGATGCAATCTAGGCTAATTATCCCACAGGTTAAATGTTATCTAACAATGAGATGAATAAACAAATAGATGATACAGTTATAAACAGTAATGAATCAAGATATCCAAGCAATGTACAGATGATCTAAATTTATCAGTATAAACCAATGAACAAGTAAAATAGTTGCAGTTTAGACAAATATGAACCAGATTTACAAGTTATAGACAAGAGATAGCAGAAGCAAAATTCCTTAAATGAAATTTATTAAACCAACAGTAAATGAAAATGGAAAGACTTTAAGTTGAATTACTTGAAGCAGTCAAACAAATGTTATTAAGTTATTAAGCATTCACCACATAAACAATTGCAGAACTGAAAGTAAATTGCTAGAGTTCAATGCTAGAGTGAAAATGTACTGTAAATCCCTGCTGGAGTGTAGAGCCTGTTTTGCAATGCTTCTTGTTCTTTTTAGTAAATTTTATTGCAATTTTTCTTCTTGTATTAGGTTTTCAAAAAATGGTGTGTCTACCCCTACCACGTATCCCCTTAATCCAAAGGTGGAGTGTCATTGCGCTCAAAATAATGGGAACAAGCCCACTTGTAGCTCACAGATCAAATCCCCAGTGCTAGGTGTCCAACAAGGGAGGACGCGAACGCCGTGAGACCCCCCTCGGTCTCTCACCCCCCGTGGCTTCCAAAGGACACTAGTTTTCAGTTGGATTAAGGCAATAATGTGATAGATGCCTATTACTAAAACTCCTCTACCCCCTGTCGTATCTCGTGAGTACCCCGAAGGGTGATAACTGAGTAGAGGAAGAGGGGCTAGATTCGTTGTTGGTTAATTTTAGGGATAACTTTTAAATCTTGTAGTGGTTAAGCATGCAAGTAAATTTTAAAATATCAATAGGGTTCAACCAAGAGGTATCCCTTATGGGAGGTGCTGGTACTTGAACCCTGGACTGGTAAAGAAAATGTGTATGGTACAGAAATAAGTAAACAAACAAGGCAGTGTTATCTAATGAAATCTAAGATCTTGCCTTTCTGCTTTTCATACCCTGATTCGAGTTCCCTAAATGGAGATAACGGATAGGGACAGAGGATACACCGAAAGGCAAGTTGTAAAATTACTTCTTTGCAACAGAAAGTAAATCTAACTAAGTGCTTGAAAATAAAATAATATAAATGAAAGAACTACTCTAAACAATTAACCTAGCCACACATCAATCCCTCTACCAGAGATGGTGGGTAAATGGAAAGCAAAAAACTAGATCTATTTGCAGAAAAGTAAATCTAACAACTAGTGTTCTACCCTATCACTACTCTAACTTCATATATAAGAATTACAAATGATTTTAAAAAGATTTGAAGAATACCCCAAGAGTACTACTCTTTAGGGTTTACAAATGATAGAAAAGAGAGGAAAAAATGGGGTTTTGGACCCCTTTTTGCACCCAAATATTTTAGGGCCTTTTTTCTGATGAAATTTTGGTAGCATCTCCTCCTTTCCTGTGTAAAAACCTGCAAAAATAGTGACCTCCTTCCCTGGAATTTACAGCATAAAACACTACAGAAGTATGTTAGAAGTTAGCCCCCAAAACTCAGAAAAAATAGTGGAAAAATATGAACTTGAAACTATGTAAAACTTGAACTTCTAGTGGCCTAAAAATGGGTTTTTAGGCCCTAAAATGATACCAAACTAATATACTATGAATGAAATCCCTAAAACAAGAGTTTTATTCACTATACAGTGAATAAAACCTAGTTTTAAAACAGTGACAAAAATATAAGCGAAAATGCAAAATACAAAATGAAACCCTGAAAAATGAATGGATCTTGAAGATAAAATGCAAGATAGGTGCTTGGCCTAGGAGGCCCTCTTCCAAACCCTTGGATCTGCAAAATAGCTGTGAGAAATCTACAAAACACAGCAAGAGGTGAGCAAAATAATAAGATCTACAAAGACCTTTGTAGATCTAGCTAAAACTACTCACAAATAGATGTAAATAACCATTCACAACTAAATCCCCTTTGCAAAGACCTTTGCAAGGGGCATCTATGAATGTATAATGAAAAATAAACTCACAAATGAAAATGTTATACCCCTAATTTGAAAATGGAAAGCCAACACCATGAGACAAGAGTTCCTCCAAAGATTTCACTTGATTATGGCCCAACTAAGGCAAAGCTTGATATAAAAGAGCCCCTTAGGGCTTGAGCAAAATGAGCAAGAGAAATGTGAGAGAAGAAGAGGAGAGAATTTGGTAGCATAACCTTAGCATGAGAAAATTGTGTGGAGTGAGAGAGATAAGCACTCATTTTATAGTTGAAGAGATCCCAAACCCACTCCTAAATCACGGGTCCAAAACATAGATCTAAACTCTAGCTCTCCTCCACCCTTAGATCTAGGTTTGTTGACTTTGCAAGCCATCCACCAATCATAAGCAACGGGACTTCTTCAAATCAATGGTCAAAAAGATAGATCCATGTCACAATGAAGCTTAACCCTTAGATCTAAGGTTTCCATGACTCAAGTGGGGCCTCCTTTGACTCACATTTTGATTTTATTATTTTTAATTTTTATCTTTTATTTTTTAATATTTTAATCTTTTATTTTTAAGTTTTAATCTTATATTTAACCTTTTATCTTTTAATCTTTTTATTTTATTTTATATTTTATATTTTATATTTTATCTTTTATTTTTTAATCTTTTATTTTTAAATTTTAATCTTATATTTAATCTTATATTTTTTATTTTTATCTTTTTATTTTATTTTTTATCTTTTATTTTTTTTATTTTTTATTTTATCTTTTATTTTTTAATCTTTTAATCTTTTATTTTTTTATTTTTTATTTTATATCTTTTATTATTTTTTTTTAATCTTTTATTAAGATAATAGGGGCACCCCACTTAGGAGATCTTCAAACATTTATTTTGACAATGGGGGGTTTATTTAAATAAAATTTTGACTATGCTTAGCCACCCCCCAAACTTGATTACCATGACCTTATTTGATTTTTTCCTTCAAAATCAAATAATTTAATTTTTCACCCTGAGAAATTAAATTAATTTCTTACGAAAAAATACCTTGTCTTAACCAAAATTGGTCTAACTTCCTAACCCCTTGTCAGAATAACATGAGACTTGAACTAATGGTTTAGGGGGTGTCATAGCATTTTCATTTGCATTCATAGTCCCTATTACAAAATGCCAAGGTTCAAGAGATTACATTATTACATCAAAACTTAATTAATTAACCACCAAATAGTAAAGTTAATTAATTAGGAAAAATCAAAATAAAAGTTAAAATCCTAACGAAATTCAGCAATACTACAAGATATGGCTAGCATGGTCATGGAAAACAACTTGAAACCTTAACCACCTCATGGGCTTGATTATCAGAACACCAATTCACCACTTTGGAGGATTGGTGAGTGAAAAACCCAACCAATTAATAATGTGAAATGACAAAATCAACTAAAAGGGAAAAAAACACTTGGTGAAGGGGACTTTTCTAATAATAAAGTCCATGGTGACATCCTTAGAGGAATGACCCATGCTGACATATAAAGTTACATTAATTATCCCACGTAGGGGAGCAGACATTTCGTGTACAAAGGGGCAAATTGCCCTGCAAGAGTGAAAAATCCATAGATTTTTCCATGGTATAAATGCACAATAATGTACATCAGTAATGTACATGAAGTTGCCACCTAGTCGAAATAAATGGAAAACATCTGGCTCCAACTAGGGGACATGTGTTCGATCATTGGAGAGCACATGAGAACTCCAGAATCTTGCAACCACAAATTTCTCACCAATAACCAACATAAGACCTCCAGTAAAAGCAACGAAATAAATAAATGAAATTCATATACAAATAACTATACATATATGCATATACAATAAACGAATGAAATAATACAAAACTTTCAAAAATACAAGGGAAAAGGGTTAGGAATACGCTACAAAGGGTGTCCCTTTGGACACCATGTTGATTCTATGTGTAGAAAAACTTGAGTTGTTGACCATTTCTTGGAATGTTCAATGGCTCGTCATTCAAGTGATCAAGGTTGAAGGAGTTTGGACCTGCTACTGATCTGATCACATAAGGGCCTAACCACAAGCTGTTAAACTTCCCATGTTTTCCCGGTTTCTCTCTGCACTTGTCCCACAAAACAACTGTATCCCCCACCTTGAAGTCTCTCTCTCTAGCTGACTTGTCAAAGGTTTTCTTTGTCTTTTCCTGACTTTTAAAGTTTTGGTCATAATCTTTTCTCCTTATTTCATCCAACTGTACTAATTGATTGATTCTATTTTGAAGTGCAGATTCCTCTATGTCAAATTCTTGAAGCAACTGGTACACTAAAAGGGTAAGGTGAATTGGTAGCTGAGCTTCTAAACCATAGACTAACTCAAAAGGACTCTTTCCTGTAGATGTTTTCTTTGTTATTCTATCAGCCCATAAAGCATATTTTATTTTAATGTCCCAAGACCTTTTGTTTTCCCCAACAATTTTCTTGACTATGGTCATTAGATTTTTATTACTATATTCTGCTTGACCATTTCCCTAAGGATAATAATCTGATGCATGAGATAAAACTATGCCATAATTAAAACAAAATGCAGACATTTCAGCTGAACAAAAGGCTTTAGCATTATCTATTACCATCTTTGAAGGCACTCCAAATCTTGTTATTATCCTATCTTCAAGAAAATCCATGATTACTTTTTCAGTTGTTGATTTAGTGGGAATGGCCTCTACCCATTCAGTGAAGTAATCTGTAGCTGTTATAATCCATGAAAAACCATTACTTGAATTATCCTTAAACTTCAGGCTATGATGTCTAAACCCCACTGTTAAAAAGGTGCCTCTACAACAACATGCTAAAGGGGAAGGGCAACTAACTTCTGTTTTTTAGTGAACAATTGTCAAGGTTCAAACTTCCTCACAAACTGATGTACATCTGAAAAGATGGTGGGATAATAATATCCAGCTCTAAGAATCTTATGGGTAGTGGTTCTAGCAGCAAAGTGACCACCACAAAAACCACCATGAAAATCATCCATTAGTTTTTTAGCTTCATTCCCATCCAAACATCTAAGGATAATCCCATCTGGATTCCTCCATCCTAAACCATCTTTAATTAAGATATACTTGCATGCTTTGAGCCTTAAGGCTCTTTTCTTATGACCAACAAGGTGACTTGGGCAATTCAAGTTTTTAAGATAAAAAATAATATCAGAATACCATTCAACTTGCTCAAGCTTTAAGAAATCTGGGGATGACTCTGGAACACCAATCTCACAAACCATATTCTGATGAACCAAACCTAAATCCTTCTCATTACTTGCTGCCAACATCTTAGCTAATCCTTGTCCTTTGATTAATTTAGTGAGCCTGATTTATAAATCATATTCCTGAATTTTAGCAACCCATCTACCTCTTGGACCTAGGCCTTTAGCAACCCATCTTGAATTCTTGTACTAGGAACATATCTAATTACTTTGGCATACCCTATGAAAATCTTGAAATGCTTAAGAGATTTTACTAAGGCTTAAGCCTGTTTTTCTATCATATGGTAATTTAATTCTGAATCTCTTAAAATTTTACTCATATATGCTAGGGCTGTTATTGGCCTTGGGTCATTTTTCTGTAATAAAACACCAGCAATGGTGTCTTCAGATGCAAAGGAGAACAAATAGAATTCTTTAGTATAGTCTAGACTGATTAACACAGGAGCTTGGACACATGCATCCTTTATTTGCTAGAAAGCCCTTTTTCCCGTTTCATCCCATTAAAATTTAACATTATTCCTAAGCAACTTATTTAAAGGCTTAGTTACTTCTGCAAAATTAGGAATAAATCTCCTAATAAAATTAATTGTACCAAAGAAGGATTGGAGGCCCTTCTTTGTATTTGGTAAGAGAATCTTTGAAATTGCTTCAATTCTTTCTGGATCTATTTTGACAACCTCCTTACAGATTATATGACCCAACAATTTCCCTTGAGTTACCCCAAAAACTAACTTAGCTGGATTTAAGGAAATCCCAAATTCTCTGCATCTTTCAAAAACCTGTTTTAAATGGCCTATGTGACTTTTCCCATCCTTAGAAAAAACTGTTAGATCATCCTGATAAATTTCAATAATTTTTCCAATCAAACCCTTGAAAGCATAATCCATAACTCTTTGAAATGTAGCTCCAGTATTAGATAAACCAAAAAGCAGCCTGATATATTCAAATGTTCCCCATGGAGTAGTAAATGTTGTTTTATGCCTATCTTCTTCTTTAACTTTGACTTAGTTATAACTAGAGAAACCATCAAGCATTGAAATCATACCAAATCTTGTTACTCTTTGTAGCAAAGTTTCCATTTTAGGGAGGGGATAATTATCTTTCTTGCACACAATATTTAGATTTCTGAAATCCACACACAATCTTATCTGACCAGTCTTCTTCCTGACCAATACCAAATTTAAGCACCAAGAAGAATGCCTAGTGTGGGCTATTATTCCATCTTTCAACATCTTTTGTAATTCTTGTTGTACTAAGGGAGCCAGCTTAGGATTTATTTGCATAAGTTTTTGTCTAAAGGGTTTAGCTTCCTCCTTGAGAGGAATGGTATGATGAATTACATCTTCCCTATAGACTTTAAGTTCATCATATGAGAAGGCCAAAACATCTCTATATTCCCTTAGTAAATTAATGATTTGTTATCTTTCTTCTCTAGGTGTCTTTTTGCTAATCTTAACCATTCTAGGTTCTTCATTAGTTCCTATGTTGACCTCAAGGTAGTCACAAGGTTTTGTACCTGATTCCTCTTTAGGCTTATGACCATCTTCTCTATCAAATGCCTTCTCCAAAAACATGATTTTTCTAGGAATGGGATTAAAGTTCTAATTATCTTCAGCATAATAACATCCCTTTTCTTCTTCATTGATGTGGAAACCAACAAATTCTCCTAGATTACTTAGGAACTTAATTACTTGTTTATCATCATCAAAGACTTGCCAATTATCTACATTATCTGGAACTGAAGGCCTGAAAATAACTTCCATTTTTACTTCTTTATCAGTTAATTCTGGTGACCCTTGAAGGGTAGAAGAAGCAACTGCAAGTCTATCTGCCTTAGCATTTAATTCTCTAGGGATTGGAGTAAATTCTATGTGATCAAAACATGGCATAATGTCCAAAATTGCATCCCTATACCTTTTTAACCTTTCTGATTTACAAGCAAACTGTTTGTTGACCTATGAAATGACCAAATCTGAATCACCTTTGACCTCTAACCTCTTTATACCTTTGTCTTTGCACAGGTCTAAACCAAGGAGTAAAGCTTCATACTTGGCCACATTATTAGTGGCATTGAATTCCAGCCTATATGAAAAATTGAATTCCTTCTGAGAAGGAAATTCAATGACTATGCCGACACGACACCTTTGCCAGATCTAGAAAAAGCCCCATCAAAATGCATATCCCAAACTTGCTTAACTCTTTCTTCTTTAGATGATTTTTCTATGGGTTCCAAAGAGTTAGCCAAAGTTGCATAATTTCCAAAATTATCAGTTTTATACTTTAATTCATTACTTGGATTTCTTGGGTCTTCTACATGGTACTTCATTTCCAATTCTCTATTTAACCTTATGTAAGTTCCTTCAGGAGTTGGGATGGTGGCATAAGTTAAGTCTATTTGAATATTTCCTCCTAAGTCTGCTCTAGTTTTTCTTGAGAGTAACAAACTCCAAGCATCAGGGACATCTATCACTACTATGTCCATTTCAATCTGAATATCTGGAAATGCTGCTAAGTGCACTTGTAAACCTTTAATCAAACCAAAAACTTCTATCTTCTTACTATCCATAGCACAAATGTTATGGTAAGGCCTTGAAATCCTCAGATTTAACTATTCCATAACTTTCTTAGTCATGACATTTGAGCTAGTTCCTAAATCTAACATGCAATTATGAAGAAGATGATTGTTAACTAACAATGAAAGGAAGAATGGCTGATTCTTTTCATTTCCTTTATCCATACTTTGTAAAATGACATGTGCATCCTGATAGGCTATGGCTTTGTCAACATTACCCTGAGAAGGCTCTTCTATGGCTTTGAGTAACTTTCCCTTTGAGAAGGGATCCTCGTGATTTCTGCTACAGGAACCAACATCTTAGCATTATTTAACCAACCTCCTAAATCAATGTTTAATTCTATATTAGGAGCAATTGAATTAGGGAGGCGAGGAGGTACCTTGGGGACATTTGCTGGAGCTCTTTCTCTATCCTGACTTTTCTTACCATTCATTTGGTAAGTCATGCCTCTATATCTAGAAAAATATGAGACTTGCTACTCACTAGGCTTAGGACCAAATGCTACTTCTGCTACTTCATTCACTGACTCAACACTTTGACTACTTTCTACCAAATCCATCCAATCATACATGTCAATGTTATACTTCTGCCCACACATATTTACTTGTTCATTTTCTATTTTTTCAGCCATTTTCTCACTTAGAATTTGCAGAAAAACTTGACAAGTATTCTCTTCATGAAAGTCTCCACAAGGCATACAATATGGAATGGCTTGATGATCAACCATGTTGTTAGACTCTAACGGATTTAGGGGGCTTTGATATTGAGGTGGGGGCCTTCTTTGGTTTTGCCACCTATCATTTGGGTTTTGTGGATGGAAATTATTCCCTCTATTTCTTTCCAAGGAAACTACCTTGTTTTGTAATGCTGTCTGGTTTGCCTGCATGATAGGAAACTGATTAGCATGATTCACTTCCCTTTGTTTAATCATGGGTGAGATTATCTATGGAGTCACCTTGAGGTTCCTAGTTTTCAAACTTAACTTTTTTTACTTCATTAGCCTTTGAAGAATTACCCCTTGAAAACCCAGGAATATTAGATTTACCAGTAGCTTGCATGTTTTTATCTATCTTGATGGCTTTATCTTGTGCATCCTTAAGATTTGTAGGTTCCTTATCCCTTATCTGATATTTCATTTCTCCTTCAAATGCTTGGATGTAATAAATCAAGAGAGATGCTTCTTGGGGCTTGATGTCTGCAGGGAGACTTTTTACTAAGTCATTAAACCTTTTATTAAATTATTCCATGGTTTCATTCTCTTGCTTGTGGCTAGTATGTAAAGCTGCCAACAAAAAATGGCTATCCCATCTATCGTTGAAGGCTTCAATGATTTCTTTGAGGGTTTTGAACTTATTTGTCATTCTTCTCCTCAAACCATTCCATGGCATCATCCTCTAAAGACAAAACAAATAGCCTCATCTTGACATCCTCATAGTTACTAGCATTACACCAATTGGAAATACACTGGTCGAATTTGTTGATGTGATACTTGGCATTGATGGCATTATTACCCTGAAAGGAAGGTAACTTTTCTATAGCTTTATCTGGCAAAGCATGAGGATAACCAACGATGTTAGAGAAATCACATGGCTTGCATAGATCATCCATTGGTGAGGGTTGGTTGTTTTCGGCAAACAATAAATGGATATAAGAGATAGCCTCTTCTCTAATATTTGCAAGGAGTCTACGGGGATCAAGTCTATTTAACCTCCTCCTATATACCCTTTCAGGCTTGGTGAGGGAGTTGAGTAGACCACCTGAATGGCTCCGGGTAGAATACCTCACTATATTTTGAAGTGGAATCGCCACTTGGAGAAAAAGATAGCTCTAATATGGGTAAATAAGTTATTAAAATTTAATTAAATAATTTTATTAACAGTTTAAAGAATTAAAGAATTCAAAACAAGAAATTAATTAATTAAGTCAGACCAAGGACAAATGACTTGTCCCCGACAACGACGCCAAAGATATTGCTGCCTAATATACACTTTAGGGCACAAGAAAGTCAACAACCTGCTATGTGTGTCCTCGGGGGAAAGTCAGAGCTAGGGACCACTGTCACCATAGTCCACAACTCCTCCATTTAGGCCAAATCCTAACGGAGCCAAGGGGGGTAGTCCCTACGGAAGACTATATTCCTAAGTTTATTAACAGTTGAGTTAAAATGATCTTTATTATTAGGTGAAAGGCTTAGGTTTTACTATTTACTAACGATGACAATCAACCAATGCGAATGCAATATTTCTCAAATGACAATCAAGCCTTTATTCAAATACAACCAGTGCCTAAAGAATGGAGTCAGAGAATGCAGCCTTTAATGAGATGCAATCTAGGTTAATTATCTCTCAGGTTAAATGTTATCTAACAATGAGATGAGTAAACAAATAGATGATACAGTTGTAAACAGTAATGAACCAAGATATCTAAGCAATGTACAGATGATCTAAATTTATCAGTATAAACCAATGAACAAGTAAAATAGCTGCAGTTTAGGCAAATATGAACCAGATTTACAAGTATTAGACAAGAGATAGCAGAAGCAAAATGCCTTAAATGAAATTTATTAAACCAATAGTAAATG
Source organism: Pseudotsuga menziesii (assembly GCA_001517045.1). Taxonomy (NCBI): domain Eukaryota; kingdom Viridiplantae; phylum Streptophyta; class Pinopsida; order Pinales; family Pinaceae; genus Pseudotsuga; species Pseudotsuga menziesii. The sequence continues at coordinate 416,662 of LPNX010728973.1, read as the reverse complement.
AAAATGGAAAGATTTTAAGTTGAATTACTTGAAGCAATTAAATAAATGTTATTGAGTTATTAAGCACTCACCGCATAAACAATTGCAGAACTGAAAGTAAATTGTTGGAGTGAAAATGTACTCTAAATCCCTGTTGGAGTGTAGACCCTGTTTTGCAATGCTTCTTGTTCTTTTTAGTAAATTTTATTGTAGTTTTTCTTCTTGTATTAGGTTTTCAAACAATGGTGTGTCTAACCCTACCATGTATCCCCTTAATCCAAAGGTGGAGTGCTGCTGCGCTCAAAACAATGTGAACAATCCCACCTATAGCTCACAGATCAAACCCCCAGTGCCAGGTGCCCAACAAGATAGGACGCGAACGCCGTGAGACCCCCCTCAGTCTCTCACCCCCCATGGCTTCCAAAGGTCACCAGTTTTCAGTTGGATTAAAGCAATAATGTGATGGATGCCTATTACTAAAACTCCTCTACCCCTAATCGTATCTCATGAGTACCCCGAAGGGTGATAACCGAGTAGAGGAAGAGGGGCTAAATTCGTTGTTGGTTAATTTTATGGGTAAATTTTAAATCTTGTAGTAGTTAAGCATCCAAGTAAATTTTAAAACTATCAACATGGCTCAACCAAGGGATATCCCTTATCGAAGGTGCTGGTACTTGAACCCTAAACTGGTAAAGCAAATGTGTTTGGTATAGAAATAAGTAAAAAAACAAGGAAGTGTTATCTAATGAAATCTAAGCCCGTTCCTTTCTGCTTTTCATACTCTGATCTCAATTCCCTAAAGGGAAATAACGGATAGGGACAGAGGATACACCGAAAGGCAAGTTGTAAAATTACTTCTTTGCAACAGAAATTAAATCTAACTAAGTGATTGGAAATAAAAGAACAGAAATGAAAGAACTACTCTAAACAATTAACCTAACTACACATCAATCCCTCTACCAGAGATGATGGGTAAACAGAAAGCAAAAAACTAGATCTACTTGCAGAAAAGTAAATCTAACAACTAGTGTTCTACCCTATCACTACTATAACTTCATATACAAGATTCACAAATGATTTTAAAGAGCTTTGAAGAATACCCCAAGAGCACTACTCTTTGGGGTTTACAAATGATAGAAAAGAGAGGAAAAAATGGGGTTTTGGACCCCTTTTTGCACCCAAAACTTTTAGGGCCTTTTTTCTAATGAAATTTTCGCAGCACCTCCTCCTCCTCTGTGTAAAATCCTGCAAAAAACAGTGACCTACTTCCCTAGAATTTACAGCAGAAAACACTACAGAAAGTATGTTAGAAGTTAGCCCAAAAAACTCAGAAAAAAAAGAGTGCAAAAATCTGAACTTGAAACTATGTAAAACTTAAACTTCTGGTGGCCTAAAAATGATTTTTTAGGCCCTGAAATGACAAGTAAATTGCAGATTTAAAATACCAAAATAATCTACTATGAATGAAAGCCCTAAAACAAGGGTTTTATTCACTATACAGTGAATAAAACCTAGTTTTAAAACAGTGACAAAAATATGAGCGAAAATGCAAAATACAAAATGAAACCCTAAATAAATGAATGGATCTTGAAGATAAAATGCAAGATAGGTGCTTGGCCTGAGAGGCTCTCTTCCAAACCCTTGGATCTGCAAAATAACTATGAGAAATCTACACAATACAGCAAGAGGTGAGCAAAATAAAAAGATCTACAAAGACCCTTGTAGATCTAGCTAAAACTACTCACAAATAGATGTAAATAACCATTCACAACTAAATCCCCTTTGCAAAGACCTTTGCAAGGGACATCTATGCATGTATAATGAAAAATAAACTCACAAATGAAAATATTATACCTCATATTTGAAAATGGAAAGCCAACACCATGAGACAAGAGTTCCTCGAAAGATTTCACTTGATTATGGCCCAACTAAGGCAAAGCTTGATACAAAAGAGCCTCCTGGGGCTTGAGCAAAATGGAACAAGAGAAATGTGAGAGAAAAAGAGGAGAGAATTTGGTAGCATAACCTTAGCATGAGAAAATTGTGTGGAGTAAGGGAGAGGAGCCCTCCTTTTATAGTTGAAAAGGTCCCAAACCCACTCCTAAATCAAGGGTCCAAAACATAGATCTAAACTCTAGCTCTTCTCCACCCTTAGATCTAGGTTTGTTGACTTTGCAAGCCATCCACCAATCATAAGCAAGGGGGCCTCTTCAAATCAATGGTCTAAAAGATAGATCCATGTCACATTGAAGCTTAACCCTTAGATCTAGGGTTTCCATGACTCAAGTGGGGCCTCCTTTGACTCAAATTTTGATTTTATTATTTTTAATTTTTATCATTTTTTTTATCTTTTTATTTGATCTTTTAATCTTTTGCTTTTTTATTTTTTATTTTATCTTTTATTTTTAAGTCTTTTAGTCTTTTATTTTTATTTTTTTTTTATTTTTTATCTTTTATTAAGACAAGAGGGGCGCCCCACTTAGAAGATCTTCAAACATTTATTTTGACCATGGATAGGTTTATTTAAATGAAATTTTGACTATGCTTAGCCACCTCGCAAACTTAATTACCATGGCCTTATTTGATTTTTTCCTTCAAAATCAAATAATTTAATTTTTCACCCTAGGAAATTAAATTAATTTCCTACAAAAAAATACCTTGTCTTAACCAAAATTGGGCTAACTTCCTAACCCCTTGTCAGAATAACATGAGACTTAAACCAATGGTTTAGGGGATGTCATAGCATTTGCATTTGCATTCATAGCCCCTATTACAAAATGCCACGGTTCAAGAGATTACATTATTACATCAAAACTTAATTAATTAACCACCAAATGGTAAAGTTAATTAATTAAGAAAAATCAAACTAAAAGTTAAAATCCTAACAAAATTCTGCAAGACTACAAGGTATGGCTAGCATGGTCAAGGACAACAACTTGAAACCTTAACCACCTCATGGGCTTGATTATCAGAACGTCAATTCACCACTTTGGAGGATTGGTGAGTGAAAAACCCAACCAATTAAAATTGTTAAATGACAAAATCAACTGGAAGGAGAAAAAAACACTCGGTGAAGGGGACTTCCCTGATAATAAAGTCCATGGTGACATCCTTAGACGAATGACCCATGCTGACATATAAAGTTACATTAATTATCCCACGTAGGAAAGCAGACATTTCGTGTACAAAATGGCAAATTGCCCTGCAGGAGTGAAAAATCCATAGATTTTTCCATGGTACAAATGCACAATAATGTACATTGGTAATGTACATGAAGTTGCCACCTAGTCGAAATAGGTGGGAAACACTCCCAAATTCGGCATCATGGTGGTTATTTGTATCCTTGTCATGTCATATTTGTCATATGTCTTCACTCAGGTTTGAATTTTTCATACTTGCCATATAATCTTTTATCATTTGTTGTCATAGAGTGCATAGAATCTCCTTCCAGGTGGCACACATTATCTTCTAGTCTCTTCCTCTTCCATGGGAGTTACTAGCATTTACCAATTTGAATTCCTTGGCTCATTATATGATATTTGAGACTACATCACCCTCCCATAACATTACATTAGCCATGTATTCTAATTTTGATGAAGATCATGCCAAGTGTGTGGGGAATCTAGTCATCCAAAGGCTCCACAAGCTTCCAAGTGTCTTCATGAACCCATGCCACCTTATTTTTTTAGCATTTATAATTTATGTGACAACTTTAAATGTGAATATGGTAAACTAAAGTCCTTTTGGGTCACATATCCCATTATTACAAAATTTATGTCTCCATCTCAACCTAGGGAACTAGTAGGTCGATGGAACATTATTTGCAAGTAATATTATTTGGAAATTACTTAATTGGGGACAAGTAAGGGAACACATACACATAGAGATAGACAAAGAGAGGGGGGGAGGGGGGACACACACACACAGATTGTGTGGGATAGAGAGAGGGGAGAGA
>LPNX010728973.1:327827-407579 GCA_001517045.1 Pseudotsuga menziesii | reverse complement strand
ACTGAAAGGACAAGTCAAACTGGTTGAACCATATACGTACCTTGAGAGAGAGAGGGAGTAAACAAACCTTAGTTTCTTCAATCAAATTAGCAGTGCAGTCAAGAAGAATCACACAGATGCACTCAAAGTGAAAGATGTGCAGTCAAGCACTCTATCAATAGATTCACGGTGAACAAATTCCCGCAACCAGTCAGGGTGGATCAAATAGAAAGACTCAGCCTGTGTAGAGAATAGATCACAGTAAATCCCATGCAGAATAACACAGAGGTAAAATCTGTAGACTGCCGCATCCCAGATTGAGTAATCCAGGCAGATCGGTGAAGACCAGGGGAAGACCAGGGGAAGACCAGGCAGAGTGATCCCGAGAAGACAAGCCAACAATCAAAATTCAAGCCCGTGAAGGTAAGCCATAAGCCAGGCCGTGAAGGAAAAACAGAAATAAAAAATCCAAGTCTGTGGAGAAAACCGTGAGCCAGGCCATGAAGGAGCAACAATAAAAAATCCAAGCCTGTGGAGAAAAATGTGAGCCAGGCCGTGAAGGAACAACAATAAAAAAAAATCAAGCCCATGGAGAAAGCCGTGAGCCAGGCCGTGGTGAGAAAACAACAATCCGAATCAAGTCGTGGAGAAAGCCGTGAGCCAAACCATGCTGAGAAACATCAGTCAAAATCAAACCGTGGAGAAAGGCGTGAGCCAAACCGTGCTGAGAAACAGCAGTCAAAATCAAACCGTGGAGAAAGCCGTGAGCCAAAATCATAAAATCGCAGAGCTTATAGAATGATAAGTTGAGACTCTCAATTTATAATGTTTTCAATTTATAATAATTTCAAGTTAAAAGGCATGGTCCAATAATATACAAAGGATGGTCCACATAATCATAAAATAAAAAGTGGCTCAATAATAATTAAAAAAAATGTGGCTCAATAATAATTATAAAATAATTTAGGTAAGATAAAGTGACTCAATAAAAGTCAAAGTGTCTCAAACATGAGATACCACTAAAAAGTAAAAATGAGTCTTTATTAATAATGATTTTATTAATAAGACTATAAAATAATTAATCAAATAATTTATAACAAAGTCATAAAATAATAGTCTAAAGGTCCATCATAAAGTGAAAAATCCAAAACCATAAGTGGGTTAACCATAAGTGAGTTAAAGGGTCTTTTTAACAAAACATAAGGTAACCATAACAATGCTAGGTCCAAAGGTCTTTAATAACCAATTAGGTACATACACTCCATAAGGTAGGAGGCATCATAATCAAAGGTGGACACAAGTGAGAGTGCTAGGACCATGAGTCAACAACCACAAGATCAAAGTGAACCAAGTAATCAAATAAGATCAACAAGACCAAATACTTTTCTCTCTCTCAAGGTACATAGTTTTATATATTTTGTCATCACTGTATAAGGGGGAAGATCCAAACGAATGGTACAATCCTTTTGTCCTTGACACTGCTCCTAAAGGTTAGGTACAAGGGACATCGTCAAGGGGTGGCCAGTCCCTTGAGAATCAACCTAGCAATAAACGATTAGGAGAGGGGACATCATTATATTCCATTCTTAATGAATGGATTTCAGCCTTAGGCTGAGTTTCAGTCTCACACTGAATCAAGTTGATCAATCCTTGGACCCTAACCGGGTCCTCCATTCTCTCGCAGAATGGTTCTCAGTACTAAGCTGAGTTTCAGTCTCACACTGAATATTGATCAACTACCTGCAATACCTACTTGGACATCGTGTCCCTGGTCCTATACCAAAATATATCTCTGCCTCCACATGCAGGCTCTACTTGGACATCACATATTTGGTCCCAGACCAAAATACCCTAGAGGCATATAAGGGCCCTAGCCACATGCTAGGGGCTTTGCCATGGCATCAACCTGCTTGGTCCTAGACCAAGAACCCCAGGAGACTACTGGGGGCCCTAGGGTACCTTCTAGGGTCTTACTCTGTCCTAGTCAACTGACTAGGAAACCATTCTCTGAGAATGGGTCTCGCAGCTGCACTAACTTTAACACAACTTGCAGAAGTGGATTTGGATGCATAGAATATCATTTATAACCGAAACAATGAAACTAGTATAAAATTCATGCATAAAGAGCTAGTCTTGAAATATTTAAACGCAAACCATAAAACTCTCGAATTATTTCTCAGATGTATAATATGAACTCAAGACAAATAAATATTCAACAACAACCATTATCAGAGTTCATTAGTAGCATATGGGAGTAATATAGGTCATACTTCACAGAAAGTCTTCAATCTTGGAGATTTTACAACAATTGGAGGAGAATGCTTCAATGGAAGAGTAAGAAGAGGAAATACAATCACTAGATATGCACCATAAGAAGATAGGGAGTTGTTGGTTGCTCATGTAAGGTGCACTAAATTCTAAAGCTTCTCATAGGGGTGCAATTCCCTAAGCTTTCACTTTCAACTAGAAAGATAGCATGAGAAGTAAGAGAGAAGAGAGAGCTCGAATGGATTAGAACTTTTCCCACTTCTTGGAACGTATTGGGGATGCAATTTAGCTGAGAATACCTGCAATAAAACTCAATACCAACAGTTGAATGCCATCAACTTCACATCTCATTGAAAGAGTAGCAGGGGCACATATCTAGGCTGTGATTAGGGGCACATCTCCCAAGTCAGAGAAGCTTAGAGATCTCAAAGCAATACTCTGTCAAAAGCTGGGAAATTGAGTGCTCATGCTTCTTTTATAAACATCTCTCATGAAAACAATAATAACAATAATAATAATTAAATTATTATTTTTGGAGATAATGAATTTAGCATGTGATTGGCTCATTTGGACCCCCTCTCTCAACAACTGCGCCCTCCTTGGCTAAATTTAGACTCTGTTGCTTTTCTTGAGCATTTTTCTTGCTTTCCTGCTTTTTTCCAATCTCTTTTATCTTCAAAAATTAGGAAACTCTTGCTTTTTTTCATTTTCTACTACTTTCTGTTTTATATAACTTTCCTGCTTTTTTGCCTCTTTCCTAAATTTTTGAGTTTCCTTGCTTTATACTTTTCCTTCTCTTTCCACTTTCTTACTTTGTGTTGCTTTCTTCAAGTTTCCTTCTTTTGCAAAGCAACTTCAACTTCTTTGGCCCATTATCTTGAGTCATATGGTGTGGAGAGATTGGCCCCAGGGTGTGTTATCACATATATAGTAGCCAAGCTACCATATTCTATTTTTCAGACACAGTACATTTTTCAGCCAGATCTCTTACATATGAGATGCTGAGATGAGCATTTCTGATGGATCATTTTTGTATTAGTAGACTATTGTACTCTCCCATGCCAGGACTGAGTCTCAGGACACTCATATTCGAGGACTGATATAGCCATTTATGTTATTTCAGAGCAGTAGTGGATGCCCAGTGTTATATCAGTACTTTCTCATTGGATATATGGTGTTTCAGATGGATTATATTTCCCGGATATGACTCAGTGTTTTATATAGTGTTGTGGTTATTATTGCTCTTATATTGATTCTTGTGACATATATTGACTTGTGGTATCATGATCTGGTGGTCATATTTATATGGACTTGGTTGTATATTATACTATGTATTGATGTCCTTACTCTGGCTTTGAAGTTCTTGATTTATACTCATTGGTTTTACCCTCCTTAGGGAGAATAGAGGTAGTCATTCCCACCATTGTCTTGGCTTGCTGGTGTTGGCTCCATCATTTCATTGTCTTCATCCATCCATTACCTTCCAAAGTTAATTTTCAACCCGAATGACTTCTTGACTTGTGGCATGGAGGACATTTTTTCCCGCTAGAACCTTTGTTGGACAAGCTTCCCTATTTACAATGTGTCTTGGCTCTGAGTTGGTGACAAAACTTGCATATGGTAAGTTGGATAGTATGCCTAAATCATTCTGGTCGGTTGTCTCGATGTTTGGCACTGTGCAGAATTCCCCCTAGTCACTTGAGATGTTGTTGGCTAAAACTGAAAGCTCATGTACTACTTTTATTGAAATAATAAATATGCGCCCATGGAAAATGAAAATTGTAAAATTGTGTTTCTTAACATAGGCAAAAAGGGCAAGAGCAATTAAATGCTAAAAAAAAATACTTGTTGAAGAGTATAAGAAAAGGTCCAAAAAAGCAATGGTTAAAAAATGATCAAAGGATTGCTGACCTTATTAAAAATAAATATGGCTCTGATGAAAGCTGTGACTAGCTGTGCTTTTAAGCACTGGTGAAGTCCCAAACGGTTCATATAGTCCAAAAGGCCACATAATAAAATGTGATCCTAAAGAACTTGGATCAAAATTGATGTAGACATGATGCCTAAGTTGAATAAGCACTCTCTAAACAACTCATCCATCTGTGAGGCACTGCCATTCCTTGTGTTGATGTTTGTCCAATATTGGTTGTAGTGAGTTTGCCATTTTGCTTGTCCAGTGTCATGATGTTGAGTAGGAGGTCATCATTTGCCTTAGCCTTGTCATTTCCACCTTTCACCCTTCACTAGCAAAATGACTACAGCTATGAAGTGAGTATAGTCTTGAAAGTCTGAGTCCAAGTAATAATAAATAAACCCTGATATTTATAAGTATTTGTTGATGTACCGCCAGTGAAATGAATGCTACTTGTTGATTTTGTTACGTGAATGAGTGGTAGAGCATGGTTTAACCCCTTAACACTTGCAACAGATTGATCTATTCTGAGTTATTATTGGTGTCTGATTATTCATAGATGGTTATATTGTTTGTTGGTTATGATTGATGATCAGACAAAGACCTGTGAGGGGTATGAGTATACATTTTTGATGGATTGGGACTCTCTGAGTCCAATGAGACAGTTTATTTCCAGTTCCGGGCACTTACAGATGTGATCAGGCTTATTCTGCTTTTCTGATGCAGTTTTTCTTCACAGATTGATTTTTTCGAGTAGGGAGATGTTTCAGTTGGATCTCCTAGGACGTTGTATGGGCATAGGGGGGTGCAGCCACTTGTTTGTACCATTGTACCCCCATCCCAGAGAGCGTGGAGGGATCAATTTGACAACGCAGGCACCCTAGGAGGCTGTTTTAGCAGTATCACGTTTCCCGAGGCAGATTAAAAAATGATCAAATGGCTATTGAAGAAATCGATTTGGGCTACTGAGGCAAAGAAATGGCATGGGGTGAATCACAATGATGAGAGTGATGTCTTCCACACCTTCTCCAGTAGTTTCAGCATTTTATGGGGCCCGCACCTATTTTTGGGCAAACATTAGAGAAAATTTGAGGTCTAAAGTGGGCCTCCTAAGGAAAATAATAAAATAATAGTTAAAATAATAAAATAATAGTTATTAATTTTGGAGGAAGAATGAAAAAAACTATTTTTTTGTTCGTATTTTCGACATTTCTCCCTGTGGTTTTACTCAAATTCCAAGCGAGAGAGCTCATTGGATGCGGAATTTAATTTCGCATTCAATGAGTACCCACACTGCATACTTCTGATGGACCCTGCTACCCCAAAAATAAAAATACCTGAAAAAACGTGACGATGATGTCATCATCACATTTTTTCAGGTTTTTCTTATTTTTGGGGTAGCGAGGTCCGTCAAAAGTATGCAGTGTGGGTACTCTTTGGAAATTCCGCATCCAACAAGCTCTCCCGCTCGGAATTTGAGTAAAAACAAAGGGAGATATGTCAAAAATACGAACCATAAAAGTAGTTTTCTTTTATGACAAATATGTCAATTCAACCATTATGGTTGACTTATTTTATTAAAATTCTATTGGTTCATGAATTCCAACTCACAAAATTGATTGTTGGCGCGTTTTCTTACAAGGCCCATTTTAGACCCCAAATTTCTTCTAATGTTTTATATATTTTCTGAAGCTTTTTGAGAGACCCATGATTTCTGTGGCCTATTACTATGAGGAGATGCTACATGTTTGACAGTTTCTCCCTCTTCTTCTGAAAGACGAGGAGTAACATTACCTCAGCTAGATCCTCCCCCCACAGGAACATGAATAGGCATCTAGTCCTTACAATCATGACCTATTGTTCTGACGACCGTTCTGTGAGTTTGGTATAGCTCTGGACATGTTGCAGGTAGTCAGGTACATTTTGGTAGCGGTTGCAGAGCTGGATGGACGGATCGAGGATGCGGGAAGTAGAGTGCGAGGATCAGAGATTTTGAAGTTCTCAAGCGCTCTTTTTAGCAGAGCACTTGTCCCAGCTGGAGCCAGATATTATCACATATATAGTAGCCAGGCTACCATATTCTATTTTTCAGACACAATACATTTTTCAGCCAGATCTCTTACATATGAGATGCTGAGATGATCATTTCTGATGGATCATTTTTCTATTAGTGGACTATTGTACTCTCTCATGCCAAGACTGAGTCTCAGGACACTCAGATTCGAGGACCAATATAGCCATTTATGTTAGTTCAGAGCAGTAGTGGATGCCCAATGTTATATCAGTACTTTCTCATTAGATATATGGTGTTTCAGATGGATTATATTGCCTGGATATGATTAAGTATTTTATATGGTGTTGTGGTTATTATTGTTCTTATATTGATTCTTGTGACATATATTGATTTGTGGTATCATGATTTGGCGGTCATATTTATATGGACTTGGTTGTATATTATACTATGTATTGATGTCCTTACTCTGGCTTTGAATTTCTTGATCTATACTCATTGGTTTTATCCTCCTTAGGGAGAATAGAGGTAGTCATTCCCACCATTGTCTTCGCTTGCTAGTGTTGGCTCCATCATTTCATTGTCTTCATCCATCCATTACCTTCCAGTTTAATTTTCAACCCAACTGACTTCTTGACTTGTGGCATGGAGGACCTTTTTCCCCGCTAGAACCTTTGTTGGACAAGCTTCTCTATTTACATTGCGTCTCAGCTCTGAGTTGGTGACAAAACTTGCCTATGGTAAGTTGGATAGTATGCCTAAATCATTCTGGCCGGTTGTCTCGATGTTTGGCACTGTGCAGAATTCCACCTAGTCACTTGAGATGTTGGCTAAAACTGAAAGCTCATGTACTACTTTTATTGAAATATTAAGAATGCACCCATGGAAAATGAAAATTGTAAAACTGTGTTTCTTAACATAGGCAAAAAGGGCAAGAGCAATGAAATGCTAAAAAAAATACTCGTTGAAGAGTATAAGAAAATGTCCAAAAAAGCAATGGTTAAAAAATGATCAAAGGATTGGTGACCTTATTAAAAATAAATATGGCCTGGATGAAAGCTGTGACTAGCTGTGCTTTTAAGCACTGGTGAAGTCCCAAACGGTTCATATAGGCCAAAAGGCCACAGAATAAAATGTGATCCTAATGAACTTGGATCAAAATTGATGTAGACATGATGCCTAAGTTGAATAAGCACTCTCTAAACAACTCATCCATCTGTGAGGCACTGCCATTCCTTGTGTTGATGTTTGTCCAGTATTGGTTGTGAGTTTGCCCTTTTCCTTGTCCAAAGTGTCATGATGTTGAGTAGGAGGTCATCCTTTGCCTTAGCCTTGTCATTTCCACCTTTCACCCTTCACTAGCAAAATGACTACAACTATGAAGCGAGTATAGTCTTGAAAGCATGAGTCTAAGTAATAATAAATAAAGACTGATATTTATAAGTATTTGTTGATGTACAGCCAGTGAAATGAATGCTACTTGTTGATTTTGTTACGTGAATGAGTGGTAGAGCATGGTTTAACCCCTTAACACTTGCAGCAGATTGATCTATTCTGGGTTATTGTTGGTGTCTGATTATTCACAGATGGTTATGATTGATGATCAGACAAAGACCTATGAGGGGTATGAGTATACACCTTTGATGGATTGGGACTCTCTAAGTCCAACGAGACAGTTTATTTCCAATTCCGGGCACTTACAGATGTGATCAGGCTTATTCTGCTTTTCTGATGCAGTTTTTCTTCACAGATTGATTTTTTTGAGCAAGGAGATGTTTCAGTTAAATCTCCTAGGGCGTTGTATGGGCATAGGGGGGTGCAGCCACTTGTTTGTACCATTGTACCCCCATCCCAGAGAGCTTGGAGGGCTCAATTTGACAACGCAGACACCCTAAGAGGTTGTTTTAGCAGTATCACGTTTCCCGAGGCAGATTAAAAAATTATCAAATGGCTATTGAAGAAATCTATTTGGGCTAATGAGGCAAAGAAGTGGCATGGGGTGAGTCACAATGATGAGAGTGATGTCTTCAACACCTTCTCCAGCAGTTTCAACATTTTATGGGGCCCACACCTATTTTTGGGCAAATTTTATATATTTTTAGAAGCTTTTTGGGAGACCCACGATTTCCTCAAGGAGGCACAAAAGTCAAAATTTTAAATTGTTATATTATTTATTGTGCCATGGACACACCCAAAGGGAGTTAGTCAAACACTCCTTGGACCCACCATGTGTTTTCATTTATTTCTTGTTGAGTGGGTTACCTTTATTTGGGTGGTTTAAGTCCACTTTGGTAAATTATAATTATATTGATCCATGTATTGTATGTTGAGCTCATCTCAACCATTGATTAGAACATTGTATCTTTTAATCTTAGCCACCCGTTTTGAAAGCGGTTAGGATTTGGTTGTGATTGAGGTTCTCTCATTTTTATTTAAAGGAGAGAGCTTCTCATTTGTAAGGGGTCTTTGGCTCTTGGGTCTGAATAATAGAAAGACTTTTTTTCTGTGGAAATTTTTCTGGATTTGCTTTGCATCTGATGTGTTCAAATGGTTATTAGTTTGTCTTAAGCTTACTAGCATCGTGGAAATTCTCGTGAGATCTATTTTTTTCGTGGCTATCATTGTTTTGTCTATAGGAGGGCGTTTTGGCTGGAGTGTTTTTGTAGGGGGGCCTCAACTCGCTCGGTTCTCTTCGTCTTGGATTAGGGGGTTTTCATTAGTTTCATTGCGATCTATGATTACTTTATTTTATTGTCTTGTAGCATTCAATTTCTTTATTTTGTATGTGCAAATCTGATATGGTTGACGTTTGCTCATGCAGGGTAAGGGGTGCTTTGATGGCTTGGAGCCTGCATATGCCATAGAAATCACAGGGATCTTCCAGGATTAATCGGGATTGCTAGGATCGTCACTGTTACAGGCTTCTACAAGCTTATCTAGGTAAGATCCACAGGTAAGTTCTTCTTTTCTGATCTTATTCCATTGTACCTTGCTGAAATTTAACTATTTTTCTGAAAAACTCCTAAAACCATAAAAACCTAAAAAATCAAATAATCAGGGAACCATCCGATCTGTTGTCAAACCATTTCTGGGTTTCTTAGATCGGGCCTCCCCTTAACTAAATCAACTGCAATGCTGGTAAAATTCCTCAAAGATTGACCTAGATCTGATTTTTCAGCAGAAAACTGCATAACCCCTCACTGAAAAAATTGACTTGCTAGGGTTTTGAGTTTTTCTGATTTCTGACTTCACAGATGGATAGATCGGGTCTTGGGAAGTCCAAATCAATCCCAACGCTGTCAAGAGGCTCAACAGTTTGACTGGGATTTGAAAAATAGACTGAAACTGCCCTAGCGCCCTCACTGAAAATTGGCCTTTTCTGGAAGTAGTTTTTTCTGAAATATGACATGATAGGCTGATAGATCGGGTTCCAAGCATCCCAGAACACCCTCAACGCTGAGCTGATTCCTCCTGGTTCGCCCTAAATCTGAAAAAATCAGTTTTCAGTCTCCTAGCCCCATCATCAGATTTTGACTTTTCTAGATCTGATTTTTCTGTTGTTTTCCTTATTTGGGTTTTTAGATCAGGTCTCCCTGATCTCTTCTCATCCTCAACGCTAAGCCATTAGCCTTCCGGTACCCCCTAAAACTTCAAATTTGTCTTCCTAGGCCCTAGTGCTAGCCATCTACTGAGCGGGTTTTCCTGTACCTTGGCTTTTCCGGACCAGTTGCTTTCTGGGTTCGTAGATCAAGCTATTTCCCAAGTGGATTTCCTGAAACGTTGTCTTACTACTGACTCCATTGCCCAATGCATACAAAGCACTGATCTCCAAGCTAGCGCTGCCCTTAGGCTCTTAGCCTTTGCCATCTACCAACATTCACTGATAACTCAAACACCTTTTACTGAGTCTGATTTCTAGGTACTAGATAGTTCCAACTCTGTTTGTGCTTGCCCTGTTATAGTTACGTGTCCCAAGACAGTTGCTAGTACCTAAACCCTAGAGCTAGGGTTCCCATGCACCTTACACCTTAAGTACCATGAAGCCCCATCTGATCTTCTTCTGGTGTCTAGGTTTGATCTCTCCTGTCGGGAGCAGATCCAGGTCTCCCCCATTGTTGTCCTGGACTAGGATAACCTAAAGTGAAGGCTGCCTTGATTGGCGTGACAACCATCCATTTGGGAGTCCAGGCAGTCGTGGTTCCACCCCTTAGTTGCTTGCCCCTCTACCATCCATTTTGGATCCACCTCAAGCAGGCAACTACAAGGCGGGTGATAACAGGGTGCTCTCACACTTCTCTCATTATCCTGAGTCATATGGTGTGGGAGATTGACCCCAAGTTGCTATCACATTCCCTGCTCTAAGATGGAGTGATTTATTCTATATTAAAGTGAGTTGACTTGTTTATTTGATAGGGGATTTCATCTCCGCGTAGAATATACATAGTCTAATCTAATGTTGAATTTGAAATAGGTTCTAAAAAGTGCTGAGGACTTCATAGTTTGGGTGAAATCAACATTAGAGCTCTATGCATGAATAGACGTGCATGTGAGGAGATGATCATCAACAAGGACAACTTTTCTATGATGAAGAAATAACGTAGAAGACAAGTCAACCAATGCAGAAGTCCTAGATAGCATTGAAGAAGTTCCAAAGAAGATTGAAGGCAAGAAGACAAGTCGGCCGTAGAAGAAAGAACAAGTGGGCAAATGACAAGTCAACTTCACTAGTGAAATTCAAGTGAACTAAAGAATATAATTAAAGTGCTCACACACTTCATTTTCATCATCATCACATCTCTTCTCTTCTCCACTTGTGCGCACTTTCCAAAAGAAAGCCTAGCAAATGCAAGAAGCAAATAATTTTGGGTTCTCATCATCTCCTAGTGGTTCGCTATCTCTCCCTAGAGGTTCACTAGGGTTTCTTCATGAAAGAGGGCTCATTGCTAGGGTTTCTTTATGAATGGTAATGTACTTGAATTGAACTGATTTCTTCTAAAAAAAGTTGGTTGGGTTCTCTCTTATTGGGTTTCCTAGGGTAAAATTCTTGTGTCTATTGTGCATGCCTATGTTCTATGCTATTTTGTTTCTACTGTAACTTAAGTTGAAATTTTTCAGTGTGCAATTATTCAATGAAAACTGGGGGAGGAAATGAATGCTTGAAATCATTAAGCAATCAATTGTCAAGATCTGGAAATAGATAAATATTAAAAATTCAACACAACTTGAGGCAAAAGGAAGAAACTCACATCAAATATAAAAGCCAAAAAGGAAAAGAAAACCCTAATTTTATAAGATTTATGCTGATTTTGCTGGAGTTCGAGCAGACCTCTTATCCTCCAGCCTCACCAAGTCATTTACCAAACTTAGTTTTTCAACATTACTTCATATTTTGATACTTCACTATTTACCAATTTCATTCCATAACCACCTTCTCACAGGATATTGCTTATAATAACTAGTGAAATTTTCCTCATATTTCTAAAAAGCTTATAATAATGTGAACAAAATCCATGGGAATGAAATTTAACCTAATTGTATTTTGAAAGAGAGTTTAATTCCGATGCTGTTACATAAGTTAAAGCACTTGCAGTCTTGCAGATTATGCAGACTATAAATTTGATGTTCTTGAACTTGATCATCACATCATGTCTATATTATCACAGCCCGTAAATTATCATACGGAATCATGATCTGCTATTAACTACAGCATCAAGTAACCTGGCCAACCTAGATTGTTCTTCTGCAACATTAAATCGGTAACACACTAGAAAGAGAAGATCTACAGATGTGGTACTCTGGAATAACTATACACATTTTACTTAAATCCATTTAAAATTGTAGAACAGAAATCCATACAAACAGTTGAAACTAAAGTTTGCACTATGTAGGGAAGAGAATGTTTATAAAAACTAAACAAGTGCATGGCAGAAAGACATCCTGGGTATGTACACACATCAATACAGAATGTGCAATCTGTGAGCTTCCTTTAGTTCCCATAGCCTATAAATCTATGAAGATGCATAACTGTCAATGACATACAATGCTTGAAAATGTCCATGTGAAAAACTGGTGCCTACTATTCACTTGCTAGTTATAGAGATATAACAGAACCTTGAGGACCCCGTCCCACTACAATCCACTAACAATGGATTATAGAACAACTGAACAGTGAAGAGCAATCAACAAACAAATAACAAACCCAGAAACATAAAACTTTTCTTTAATACAACAATTTTCAATGGTCATTACAAACTAGATGGTCATCTTTCGTGTCCAATCATGGCAGAGAATTGGAAAGGCTTCTTCCATATCATCCAGGGACAAAGTAATCCATTTTTTCAACCGGCAAATTCAGATCTGAGGTGTCAACCTGTATTTAAGAGCCAGAAAATCATTTAACAGTCCAAAAAAGCAAACCCAAAATAAGCAGAAGAGAGAATAAAAGGAAGTACCTCGTCAAATGGAACAAATACTAAGGCAGATAATCCCCTACTATGAGAAACTGCAGGTACATCGGGATTATGAGTTTCATCTTCCTCCCACCCTTCTGTTGCCTCCAGCACATCCTCTTCAACTTTAACTTCATTCTCACCAATGCCACTAGTCACAAGAGAGACAAGGTCCAACCGATTGTTTGCACCAATAGTTGTACCTCTCAATCTAAGAAGTAAAATAATCAGTCAGTGCCTCTTCCATTAAAATAGAGCAAAGCAAGTACTGCCAGCTATTTTATGTACCTCAGACGGATTCTTAGGACAGTTGGACGTAAGCCTGGGTACAAAATGGCTGCCTCAACCTGAACACAATAATTCATCACAAGAGTATAATACATCTGATCAGAAAGCCAATAGTATATAAATAAGATTGAAAGATGCACACAATTTCTAGAAACATATCGAACAAAGATTTTCAACATAAGTTTTGCACAATCACAGATAAATTATGTCACTAAAAATGGTTTTAGAAATGTTTTAGACCAGACAGCATCCACAATGGATGCCGATCTGTTTCTTTCTTCTTTCGGACCTTTATTTATTTGAAAATGTATTTCTCAAGAAGCAAATTTCTCCTCCAAGAAACAAAAGTTAGCTTCTCCCAAGAAATGGCCAAGATGGCCATTTCTTGGATCTTTTGCTACAAAGGAAAGGTATTTAAAAATCCAGCCATAAAATTAAATTTAAAAAAAAAACAATTTACCCTAAACATATATAAAAGGAGTATGTGATCTTAATTCTCATTCTTCACTTTAAAATTGTGAGTTTTAAGAATTCTAAGAAGAGAGCACTTGAACCTTGGATGCTTTGAAACTGTGGCCATTTCTTGGATCTTTTGCTGCACAGGGAAGGTTTTTAAAAATCCAGCCATAAAATTAAATTTAAAAAAAAAACAATTTACCCTCATAACATATATAAAAGGAGTATGTGATCTCAATTCCCATTCTTCAATTAAAAAATGTGAGTTTTGAGAATTCTAAGAAGAGAGCACTTGAACCTTGGATGGTTTGAAAGTTTGAAACTGTGTTTTGTCTTGAAGGACTTGAAACTGAATATGCCCTGGAGGAGCATTTGTGGAGCTGGATATACATCAAATCACATGTTGGAGGTTCACTAGCAGACTAGAGAGAGTTCTTCAGGTTTGAGGCTTGCATCTTGAGGCATTCTCTTCTTCCCAAGTTCCCAAGTTTTATTTTTAGACTCTCTTCCTCTCAATCATCAGCATTATAATGGAAAGTCCAAGCAAACTAATATAACTTCAAAAAATAAACAACCCACCATCCTCAAACAAACTCCATTAAAAGAGTTCACGGAAGCCAAAAGGATTTCAACGAGGATAGGTTTTAGGCAGTTGTGAAATGCACTCATACAATAGGGGAGCATGTGGATCCATTAAAGCAAAGGTTTGGTATTTCCTTTACTGCGACCTTAGAAAATATGGGTCAGTGGCATGAGTGAGGTAGTTGGAAAAAAATCAAATAAATTTATGAAAATCCCTATGATAGAAAAGGCAATGCTGATAAATCATTTCAATAAACTTGAAAAAATAAGAGAAGCTACCTGCTGTAATGGCATGCAGTATCCTGACCAAATTTGGCACAGGCGGGGTCTTCTCAATCCCGCTCGGATACCATGTGAAATATTCAGCTTACCAAATCCCGGTTACAATTTCAATCTTTTATATTATGGTAGTAATTAATTTAACAAAAAATTCAAATTACTGAAAAGATAAATGGCAACACACTAATAAGCAACAATACACAAAGAAAACCAAACACAAGATGTACCCTGGAAACCCCAATACCTGGGGAAGACCAGCAACAAATTCGTATTTTATTGCAGATTTGTTAAACAACACCTACAACTTCAATTTCCAGATATGGCACACCGGATCTCCAACTCCTGACACTCACTGTGGCCAAACCCTCAGCAGAAAAGACAAATCCCAACAAGAGATATGACTGACTGTTGTTCTCAAGAGATACTACTCACTCTTATCACGCACAAGAGATATGACCCACTCCTCCTCATGTGTTACAATACAACTCTCCATAGACTCTTTCATAGTATTCACTTTATGTCAATACCATGGGACACCCAGTGCCACAAGACACATAATACCATTGAGCATAAAGTATTACAAGAGACACTTTTACAAGACTGTCTAGAGAGTTACTTTTCTCGGACCACTTCTACCCCCATGTAGAATGTGATGTCCTCTTTTGCTTAAGCACCAAGAACCATCCCGCTAACCTATTTAATTCCCATAGGTTCAAGCGGGTACTGACAAGTAGGGAATTGACTCAAGACTGATGCCACTTGGAATAAAGAATGCATTAAGCAGTGATATTAAGTCAGCAGTAGATAAAAGAGAGCTATCGGAGTAGCTATCAACTAACATGGATGACATGCAGGCAATAACTCAAATTGCATGCGACATTCGTCATTTACGTTGCATGCATGCATCTCAAATCAATAAAAGAAGGAAAATCGAATTCTTATGCATGCATATGTTATTATTCACTTTTGAGAAATGGGCTCGAGAGCCCTGAGAGCAAAACTGGGGATGAGGGCATAGTCCTTGGCTAACAAGTGCATTTCGGTAGCGAAATCTATCTTCCCTAATCACTTCCAAGGATAGATCATCCTGATCTATCATAGTACTTCATACATTACACAGTATTCATTGAAGAAGTTATTCTATAAAGGGCGCAAGGGTGATTACAACATTGAGGGCGCAATAGTCTCTGTCAGATCTATCTAAAGACGAATTATCCTACCATTCTGAGGACCACATATCTATCTATCTCCTTGAGCAAGCTATTGGTGATCTTACTATTGCTTATTGATCACAGAACCATTATTCCAGAGCTATTATTCTTGATCTACCACCAGAGAAAGATATCTTATAGCATAGGTGAATTGTACACATAGGTTGAATTCAATATCTTAACCTAAAGTTGTTGCATGACCTGCACATCTCTTCCATTCTACTAAGAGGGATACTATAAGCCTTATTACTAATTAGTGGATCCAACATCATCTTTTTGGAGAGGATATTATTGATCTGAAGACAAAGGAGGGCGTATTTCCTTGCATGGGCGAATTGATTTAAGGAGGCATCACATTTTCTGACCTAGGCTTGATGCATGGCATGCATGTCTCTTCTATCTTGCTCCACTACTCAAGTATCGCTCATTAGTATGTACTTGCTTTGATTTTAAGTTTATTTACATTGTATATATGACTTACCTTATTTCTGGGGTTCATGCAATAGCATGCAATACATGCAAATCTAATTTTATAAGTTGTGAGTACCAAAAACCCCGAACAAACAACAAATACATCAACAAGCCACCACAATAGCAACAAATATCAGTTTGGAATACTATAGTGGTATCAGAGCATGTTCCTCGCTAACTGTGGGTTTGAAATGAACATGCAATAAGGAGTTAGATGAATCCAAAAGACACTACATTTGTCGCTTGCAAGTTGCAGGAGGAGGAAAGGTAGGTACACGGAAGATCAAGATCTAGAGGAGATAAATCTAGAGGATATAGACTCAAATGATCAAGATATGGACAAGACAGAATCACAGACAGACAAAGGGAGGGGAACCATGGAAGAAGATGATAAGATAGCATTCAATAGTCTCATCGGTGCTCTGTATGATTTGGCTAAAAGCCAAAAGGAGGTGTTAAATGCAATAAACAAGTTGGCATAAAAACCAGGGCAAAACCAGAACAACCTACAGATCACACAAGGTGACAGACTATCCACTAGTGGTAGTGGGAGTTAGGTGCATACTACCATGCAAAGTCATCCTCAAATATATCACAAGCCATCCAGGCTTACAATGCCTCAGTTTTTGGAGTTCCTCCACGGGACAGATAGTACCAGCAAAGTGGACTAATCCCAACAAAGTAGACTGATCCTTTTGGGGGCATATCTATAGGAATATAGGTACCTAGAGGGTGATTTTCACTCAACCATGTCCTTTCCTGAATTTTGCAATATGAAGAGCAGGAACAAGCCGAGGGGATTTAACAGGGCATTTAATCAAAAGTATGAATTGCAACGAACAGTAGGAAAGCTGACCATGCCCAATTTTGATGGGACACGCAGTTGTCCGGTGATGATTTAGCGGCAGAAGTTGGATACCTAATTCCAACTGAACCCTATGATGGAGGTAGATGCAATCAAGTTAGCTACTTGGCATTTGGATGGGGAAGCCCATGAGTGGTGGTCCCACGGATTGGTGGCACTGGGTCACAAAACTATCACCTCATATACTAATTTCATGCAAAGGCTCATTAAGCACTTTGACAAGAGGGATCCTGAGATACATTTCAGAGAGCTAGCCTAGCTCAAAAAAGACAAGTAGCCCAAAGGCCTTCATATCGGATTTCCAGAGAATTGTCGTCATGGTGACTAGTATCCTAGAGAGTAGGCTTGATATGTTGTTTACCAAGGCCCCGACCGATCCATTAGGTGGATGGGTGAAAGCTTACAAACCCTCCACCTTACAAGATGCCATTAGCAGAACCAGAGACTTGCAAGACTCAGTTCCAAAAAACAGGCCTAAGCTAGCTTTCCCAAATAAAGACAACGATAAGAAACCTTCCCAACAAGAGTGGTCGAAGAAGAATTAGATGGATGATGACACTAGGAAAGAATTGAGGAAAAAGTTGTCTTTTAGTTGCAAAGAACCATGGGTACCAAGTCTTAGGTGTTCGAGAAAGGGTAAGGCCCATAACAAGGAGGTTTATTCTGATAGTGGGGAGAATGAGGATGAGTAGGAGCAGGGACAGACACAAGAGCTTCAGGGAGCAGAGGAGGAGTCAATTCACAGAGATATCAAGGGCGTATTTATAGCTACCTTATCAGGAATTCCCAAATTTCATGCTCTTAGAGTGAGGGGAGTAGTACAGGGCCACAAAGTAGGTGTCTTAATTGATGGTGGGGCAACACACAACTTTATAGATGTTGCATGGGTAGCTAGGCGAGGCATTCCTACCGAGGAGTTCGAGGGATTGACAGTGGAAGTAGCAAGTAACAACAACATGGAGTACACCCATTGGATCCCCAAGCTAGATGTAACCCTGGGGAATTACAATATGACAAACTCCTTCTATGTGGTAAATGTAGCAAATACAAATGTGGTGCTAGGGGTTCATTGACTCTATTCTATAGGAAAGTATACCACAGACTATTGTGAAGATTTTTCCAAAACCCCAACCCGGTTCTAGTTTCAGTTTTTCATTGTTTAATGCCCAAATACCAAGGGCATTACACATAAAAAATTTAATAATTTTGTAGTGAAAACATAAAACACATGAGATTTTCTCTTTCTTCTGAATTCTGAAAATTAAAGGCATCCCTAAACTCTTACTTAGAAATTTAATTTTTAGCCACACTCATGAAATTTTAACACAGATTTTTAGTCAAATTGACCCAAGAAAAAGCCTGAAGGGAAACCCTGATCTTCAGAGAGAGATTAAATTATTTTCAAGCAAATTTACAAAACCAAATCATTAGTACTTATCTTAGCATTTCATCTCAAAATGTGTGCCAATAAAACCTGTATGGACTGCCTCGATTTCTGTGTTGTACAGCCTCACACGTGTGTTTGTATGAAACTGTTGTACGACCTCGATTTCTATGCCTATACTGACAACAATAAATGTTGTACTTTTTTTCCTCGAAACCCGTGCCTTCTACCTCGAAATTTGTGCTTGTACAAAGAGCATTAATTGTTGTACTCCCTACCTCAAAATTCGTGCTTGTACGGTACTGTATAGACTTCCTATACAAAACAGTCTTGGGAAATGTGCATGCTGCAATTTTTTCTTGGGAAATGTGCCTAGAAAAATTTCTCTTCCTGTCTCTAGAAATTTGCAGAATTTCTTCACTCTCTCTTCAAAATTTTCAGGAATGAAATCTCTTCAAACCCTAGTTTCTTCTCTTGCTCCAATTCTCTCAAACATCTCTCTTGTGAAAGTGAACAATAGATCCAATTTTCCTTTCTCTCTCCCTTTTTGTTTGAGTAACTTCCTCCTTGAGATCAAAGGCTAGAATTAAAAACCAACTTCATGAGATCAATGGCTCATCTCATTTCCTCATTAAAAATTCACTTTTTAAATAATAATGAGACTTTAATACTCACCCACTTTAATGCTGATAAAGTCACTTTAAAATTATAAACTCAAACATTTAATTAAAAGGTCGCTCTATCATAAAGTCATTCACACCTTTTAATATGGCTAGGGACCACACTTAAAGTTTTCATGTCCACCCCAAGGCATGAGTGAACAAACACTTTCCTAGGTAAAAATATCAACACTCTCTCTTACCGAGGAGGGTGTTTTTCACCACTCCCATCTTGTCTCTGAAATGAATGTGCTTTCCTCTTCCCAAAGACTTCGTGAGAATATCTGCTACCTGCTCATCTCTAGAAATGTATTGTAACTCAACAACTCCTCTCTGAACATAAACTTTGATGAAGTGGTATCTAATCTCAGTGTGTTTTGACCTGCCATGAAACACTAGGTTCTCATAGAGTCTGATGCAACTCTGATTCTCACAGTGAATGATAGTAGGCCTCAACTCCTGACCAAATAAATCAACCATGAACTTGTGAAGCCACAATGCCTCGCAACTAACCTAATTGGTTGCCATGTGTTATCACATATATAGTAGCCAGGCTACCATATTCTATTTTTCAGACACAATACATTTTTCAGCCAGATCTCTTACATATGAGATGCTGAGATGAGCAGTTTTGACGGATCATTATTGTATTGGTGGACTATTGTACTCTCCCATGTCAAGACTAAGTCTCAGGACACTCAGATCTGAGGACCGATGTAGCCATTTAGTCAGTACAGAGCAGTTATTGATGCCCAGTTTTATATCAATGCTTTCTCATTGGACAGATGACGTTTCAGATGGATTATATGCATGATTATGACTCAGCTTTTTATATTGTGTTATGGTTATCATTTCTCTTATACTCATTTTGGTGACATGTGTATTAACATGTGGTGTCATGATCTGGCAGTCATAATTATTTGGACTTGGATGTATTTGTATTTATGTATTGATGTCCCTACTCTGACTTTGAAGTTCCTGATCTATACTCATTGGTTTTACCCTCCTCAGGGAGAATAGAGGTAGTCATTTCCACCATTGTTTTGGCTTGCTAGTGTTAGCTTCATCATTCACTATCTCCACCCATCCATTACCTTCCAGTTTAGTTTTCAACCCGACTGACTTCTTGACTTATGGCATGGAGGACCTTTCCCCACTAGAACCTTTGTTGGACAAGCCTCCTTGTTTATATTGTGTCTCGGCTCTGAGTTGGTGACAAAACTTGCCTTTGGTAAGATGGATTGTATGCCTAAATCATTCTGGTCGGTTGTCCCGATGTTTGGCACTGTGCAGAACTCCCCCTGGTCACTCGAGATGTTGTTGGCTAAACCTGAAAGCTCACGTACTACCTGCATTGGAAATATTATATATGCGTCCATGGAAAATGAAAATGCTGAAACTGTGTTTCTTAACATATGTGAAAAAGGCGAAGAGCAATGAAATGCTAAAATACCCCTTGAAGGGTATAAGAAAAGGTCCAAAAAGCAATGGTTAAAATATGCTATATCCAAATATTGTTGACCTTATAAATATAAAGATGTCCCAGATGAAATCTGCGATTAGCTGTGCTTTTAAGCACTGGTGAAGTCCCAAAAGGGTCATATAGGCCAAAAAGGCCATGGAAATAAAATTGGTGATCTTAATGAACCTGGATCAAACTTGATATAGTCATGATGCCTAAGTTGAATAAGCAATCTCTAAACAACTCAACCATTTGTACTGCCATTCCTTGTGTTGTTGTTTGTCCGACATTGGTTTTAGTGAGTTTTTCCTTTCCATATCCCAAGCGTCATGATGTTAAGTAGGAAGTCATCCTTTTCCCTAGCCTGGTAAATTTCATCCTTCACCCTTCACTAGCAAATTGACTACAACTATGAAGTGAGTATAGCCCTAAAAGTCTAGTCTGAGTAATAATAAATAAAACCTTATATATGTATTTGGTTGATGTACCGCCAGTGAAATGATTGCTGCTTGTTTTGATTGTTGCTTAAATGATTTGTAGAGCATGTCTTAGCCTTGTAGCACTTGCAGCAGATGGATGATAGTCTGAGTTATATTATTGGTATCTGATCATTTACAGATGGTTATATTGTCTATTGGATATGGTTGATGATCAGGTAGAGACTTGAGAGGGGTATGAGTATACACCCTAGATGGATTTGGACTCTCTGAGTCTAATGAGACAGTTTATTTTCAGTTCCGGGCACTTGCAGAGATGATCAGGCTCATTTTACCTTTTTGAAGGTATCCATACGCAGGGATTAATTTTGTAATCTAGAACTGCGTTAGTGTTTAAGACTGTGCTCAACGTTTCGATCTCTCCTCTGAGATCATCTTCAGGAGACTTCGAGAGCCTAAGATGTAATGGCTATGAAAAACTACATTTAAATATGGGAACCTTGCTCTTTATTTGGCCATTGAGTAAAATCCTTTGATGTAGGTCGGCTTATTCTTGCTCTTGTCGGTTTTTGTTTTTTGTAAAGAGTGTAGCAACGGGGTCCATGTATCACTTAATTTTTTCCCATCATCCATGTTCATCCAATCCGGGTTCATCTTAATTTCTATCTTTTCCCTTACTTTTATTTTAGTTAAATCCTCTTCTTTTGCAATGATCGTTGCTTTTTTCATTTTACCTTTCTGATGCAGTTTTGCTTCACAGGATGATGTGTCTGAGCACGGAGATGTTTTATTTGGATCTCCTAGGGCGTTGTATGGAACATAGGGGTGCAACCACTTGTTTGTACCATGGTACTCCCATCCCAGAGAGCCTGGTAGGCTCAGTTTGACAACGCAGGCACCCTAGGAGGTTGTTTTGGCAGGTTCACGTTTCCCGAGGCAAATTAAAAAATGATTAAATGGCTATTGAAGAAATTGATTTGGGCTACTGAGGCAAGGAAATGACATGGGATGAGTCATGATGATGAGAGTGATGTCCTCCACACCTTCTCCAACAGTTTCAGCACCTGATTGGGCCCACACCTATTTTTTAGGCATTTTATTTTATTTTCTGGAGCTTTTGGGAGGCTCACGATTTCCTCAAGGAGGCACAAAGTCAAAGAATTAAAATATTATATTATTTTATTGTGCCATGGGGACACCCAGAGGGAGTTAGTCAACACTCCATGGACCCACCATGTGCTTCATTTATTTCTTGTTGGGTGGGGTACCCTCTTGTTGGGTGTTTTAGTCCACTTTGGTACTTTATGGTTATATTGATCCATGTATTGTATGTTGAATTCATCTCAACCATTGATTAGAATATTTTATCTTTTAATCTTAGCCACTCGTTTTGAAAGTGGTTAGGATTCGGTTATGATTGTGGTTCTCTCATTTCTATTTAAAGGAGAGAGCTTCTCATTTGTAAGGGGTCTTTGGCTCTTGGATCTGAATAATAGAAAGATTTTTCTGTGGATATTTTCTGGATCTGCTTTGCATTTGATGTTCTCAAATGGTGATTGGATAGTCTTCTGCTTCCTAGCATTATGGAAATTCATGTGAGATCTATATTTTTTCTACTATCATTGTCTTGTCTACAGGAGGGCGTTTTCGCTGGAGCGTTTTTGCGGGGGGGCCTCAACTCGTTCGGTTATCTTTGTCTTGGATTAGGGGCTTTTCATTAGTTTCATTGTGATCTATGATTACTTGTTTTTACTTTCCTATAGCATTTAGTTTCTTTATCTTGTCTTAACAAATCTGATATTGTTGACGTTTGCTCATGCACGGTAGGGGGCGCATTGGTGGCTTGGAGCTTACATCTGTCACATAAATCACTTGGATCTTCTAGAATTGATCGGGATAGCAAAGATCATCACTGTTAAGACTTCTACAAGCGTTTCCAGGTATGATCCAATAGGTAACTCTCTTCTCTTTAACAGATCTGAATCCATTGTACCTACTTTTCCTTCCATTTTTCTAAAAACTCCTAAAATACTAAAAAACCCTAAAAAGCACTAAATATGGGAACCGTCCGATCTTTGGCCAAACCACTTCTGGGTTTCATAGATCGGGCCTCCCCTTCATTGAATCTGTTGCAACACTGGTCAAATTCCTGCTGGTTTGACCTAGATCTGATTTTTAGCTTGAAAACTGCGTAGCGCCCCCACTGAAAATTTGACCTGCTAGGGTTTTGACTTTTTCTGATTTCTGACTTCATAGACTGATAGATCGGGTCCCACACAATCCAAATCACCCTCAACGCTGTCCAGATTCATGGTAGTTTGACCTAGATCTGAGTTTCAGACTGAAACAGCCCTAGCGTCTTCACTGAAAATTGGACTTTATCGAAGTTTACTTTTTCTGAAATCTGACAAGCCAGGTGGATAGATCAGGGCTTGAGCACTCCAGAACACCCCCAACACTGAGCTAGTTCCTGCCAGGTTGCCCTAGATCTGAAAAACTGACTTTCAGCCTCTTAGTCCCCCTCATCAGATTTTGACTTTTAAGATCTGATCTTTCCTGTAATTTTCTGACTTGGGTTTGTAGATCGGGCCATCCTGATCTCATTTCCCCTCCAACACTGAGCTGATAGTCTCCTGGTGGCTCTAGATCTGCAGATCTGCCTCTACAAACCCTAGCGCTAACCCTCCTCCTAATTTTCCTCTAACCTGAATCTTCCGGACCAAATCCTTTTCTGGGTCCATAGATCAGGGTATATCCCAGGTGGGTTCACTGAAACATTGTGCTAATATTGACTCCATTGCCCAATGCACGAAAGGCACTGATCTCCTATCTCTAGCGCTAGCCCTAAATTGACCTTACTCCCATTCTCTTTGCCAACATTCATTGATAACTCGAGTTACCTATCTTTCACTGAGTTTGTCTCCTTGGTACTAGACAGTTCCAACTCTGTCCTTGCTCACCCTGTCGCAGTTACGTTTCCCAAGATAGTGGTCATCTCCATCAAGTGCTAGTACCTAAACCCTAGAGCTAGGGTTTCCATTTACCTTGCACCTTACGTACCTCAAAGCCACATTTGATCTGTTCTGGTGTCTAGGTCTGATCTCTCCTGTCAGGAGTAGATCCGGGTCTCCCCCATTGTTGTCTTGGACTTAGATAACATATAGTGAAGGCTGCCTTGATTGGCGTGACAACCATCCATTTGGGAGTCTAGGCAGTCTTGGTTCCACCTCTTAGTTGCTTGCCTCTCTACCATCCATCCTGGATCCACCTCACACAGGCAACTACAAGGTTGGTGATAACACCATGTACTCAACCTCTACAGAACTCAACGCAACGGACTTTTGCTTCTGGTCGAATCACGACACAAGAGTCGAGCCCAATTGGAAACAACAACCGAAAGTGCTCTTCCTGTTCGAAGCACTACCTTCCTAATCTGAATCCATGAAGCCAACCAAGTCCACTCCACTTGACCTTCCGTAGTCCAGACCATAATCTACAGTCCCGGCAAGGTATGTCAAAATATGTTTTGCAGCTATCCAATGCACTCTCCTGGGCTCCACCATGAACTGACTGAGAGTGTTCACTGCAAAACTCATATTTGGTCTAGTGTTGACCAAATACATCAATGAACTAATGAGCTGACGAAACAAAGTAGGATACACCAACTCTCCCTCAGAAGCATGAAGCTTCTTCCAGTTGGTGATCATGGGTGTAGACATAGGTTTGTAGTCCTCCATCTGAAATCTCCGTCTAAAATCTCCATAGGTCTGTAGTCCTCCACTTGACCTTCTGTAGTCCAGACCATAATCTACAGTCCCAGCAAGGTATCTCAAAATATGTTTTGCAGCTATCCAATGCACTCTCCTGGACTCCACCATGAACTGACTAAGAGTGTTCATTGCAAAACTCATAGTTGGTCTGGTGTTGACCAAATACATCAATGAACCTATGAGCTGACAAAACAAAGTAGGATCCACCAACTCTCCCTTAGAAGCATGAAGCTTCTTCCAGTTGGTGATCATGGGTGTAGACATAGGTCTGTAGTCCTCCATCTGAAATCTCCTCCAAACATCTGCAGCATATTTTCCTTGACTCGGGAAAACATGTCTATCCTCCTGCCATACCTCCATGCCTAGATAGTAGTGCTTCAAACCAAGGTCGATCATCTCAAACTCCGAAGCAAGATCCTTCTTGCATGCATCAATCAAGTGCTCTCCTCTAGTAATGAACAAATCATCAACATACAACAGAAGAATGAGTGGAACACCACCAACCCCAAAGTAGTAAAGGTTGGGATCCGCCTCACTCTTCTAAAACCCAATCGAAAGCAAATAGGAATCAATCCTCGAATACCAAGCCGGAGGGGCTTGCTTTAGACTATACAAGGCCTTTTTCAGCCTGCATACATGAGAATCTCTCTCATAAATCTCAAAGCCCTGTGGCTGCTCCAAATATACCTCCTTCTGTAGAAGATCGTTGAGAAAAGTGGTCTTCACATCCTCAACCCATCTCTCCCACAATGAAGATCACTGTTCTAATCGAAGAAAATCTGGCAACCGACGCAAAGGTCTCATCATAATCAACTCCTTCTATCTGTGAGAACCCACGTGCTACAAATCGAGCTTTGTACTTCTCGATGCTGCCATTCGCAGCATGCTTGATCTTGTAGAGCCACTTGGAAGTCACAACTCACTTCCCCTCTGGTCTCGGAACGACTTCCAACACCAAATTCTTCATGATGGAATTGTACTCTTCCATCATGGCATTTCTCCAAACCTGGTGTACAGAAGCCTCCTCATAAGTAGAAGGCTCAGACTCCCTTAAGCTATACACCTGTTCCATATAGCTGGAAAATCTCTCAGGTGGCTTGCTCTCCTTGACCTCCCTTCTGGGTGGGCCGACAGACTCCTCTATTTCTTTCACAAGCTCCCTAAGCCAACTTGGATTTATCTTCTTAGAAGAAACACCCCGTCGCAGACCCTCCTCTACATCCTCATCAGACGAATGTCTCCCTGAAGAGGTACCAACGGTCTGAGATCCTATCCCTGGTGAAACTAAACATATACCATGTGTATCCATATCCCTGAAGGTGTAACCTGTGAACCTGTGATCCATGAACTTGTCCCTATACCAGAAGTCCCTGTAGACTATGTTACCCCCCAATTTGACAGGGGTGTCCACAAAGCAGCAGTATCATGACTGGTAGAGGTTACACTCAATGCCTACAATGTTGTTGCAATTTGTTGTGCTACAGAATATCTTAGGATGACAGAAGCTATGGAAAAAAAGGCAATCTAGTTTATAAAATGGAGGTGTATTTCAGCTCAAGTTTATTCCGATGCTGGAAAGATTTCAAAATTATATTGCAGGATGCCAAATCATTCTTACCTCGGTTGTAAGACCTCAAGGTGGTATGAAGGTGTATTGATTCAATTGCTTCCAAGACTGCAGTTGATCTTTTAAAGGTTCATTGGTCCTTCACTACACAAGAGCGAAGTTCGTAAATGGCCAACGATGTGTAGGAAACAGTAAAAGTCCTCAGTGGAATGGAATCCAAAATTCCATACATCGATATGTTCCAAAATATTGGTGGATTGAAGACATTTGTGAAGTGGATATTGATTTGAATGAGCGAGTAAAAGGATCGACTTCCAGCAATTATTTGCTAAGATATTGAAGGTTGCTACTATACTGGAAGAAGAAACTTCATCTGAAATGGAACTTGCAAGGACTCGAGAGAATAGGCATCCAGTTAGAAGAGGCCTCACTTAATGATCTGTTCAATCTATGTTCATCACACAAATGATTCTCTGTATGATGTAAATCTTGTACAATGCATATTAGAGCATTTTCTGATGCAGGGCAAGAGACCTAAAAGCAGTCCAGAAAGGACACAATTGCCTTAAAGGAGGCCTACAAATTCAAGGTCAAAAGTTGGCTGAGGAAGCAACGTATGCCCAGGAATTAGCATCAACTGTTGCTGTGGAGCTTAAGAATTTGGCAGAAGAAGTTTCTCGACTTTCCTTCCAAAATACCAAACTAGCAAAAGAATTAGAAACAACTCAAGACATTGCATTTTCCTAAACAAGAAAGCTAGTTGTGGCTAATGGGCTTTGTAAATACTCTGAAAATAAAATGGATCGGATCCAAAACTTGAAAAATATGATAACGAGTGGGGGTACTGAGTTTGAAAGTGATATTATTGATGACATAGATTCCTGGAATCTTGATTCAGAAAGATCATCAAGATGAAGCTGCAGAGCTTATCAAGAAACAAATGCAGCTGAAGAAGCACAATTGCAGCTGCAGTTAGTAGCCTCAGCGTGAACGCTAAGAGTTTTGGCATGAAACTGCCTATGTGAATCTCAGTGAAGATCGTGATGAAAGCTCGGGTTTCAACTTTCAAAAAGCGCCAGTCACACACGTCTAGCAGCTGCGTGGAAAAGACGGTGACCCATGATTGGCAAACCAGTTACAAAGAAATGGCATGGAAGCATTTCCCTTACGCCCAGGCAGGTTTTAGTCAATTGGGATATACGGCAATCAGTCTGGAGTTAACATGCAATGTTAGTAGTTTAATGGCGGCAAGTTAAGATCCTAACAATCGAAAACCGTTCAAGATTCAGTAAATTGTTGCATCCATGCACACGAAAATGATCACATGAATGCAACCCACCCTCACTTCAAGCAGCTGAGTTCAAGGAAGCCAAATGCTTTGGCGGATTGATAGAGGACGAGAATTTGAGTGGCAGAGCACGAGTTTGTAAAAGGATCTAGATAAAATCATGCGTTGACAGTCGATGGAGCTGCTAGATTCAGTTTTTAGTCCACAAGGGTAGTTATGTTCAACAGACGAGTCGTGTCTATCATCAGTGGCAAGGGATCAGCGCAAATCAGTGTTTTGGGGGGAAACTTCATAGTTCGTGGAGTTTTTGTAACAGTCCACGGGTTGGTGGCAACGTGACTGATAGTGTGGATCGTCAAACAGCCGGCGTGACCACTTGTTGACCCCAGATCTTCTGCAATTTGGCAGCCAAATGTGGTTTCTTGTTTATGAGCTGAATTTTCTTTAACAGATAGTCGTAGCGAACTTCTTTTTGACAGCACTAATTGTGTATATTTCTGGGGCGTGTCTCCATTATAACCCATTTTCAGGAATAGCTAGCATAGCTATCTGTTGACATCGATCTTTCCAATTGACAGTCGCTCCACTTGTGACTATGTGACAGATTGGAGCATCTAGTTCCAAGTGTTTGTTTCACCTTTTGGTAGAATGGAACGGTTAGTCAAAGAAAGGATTTTAAATGGAATGGGCAGCCTAAGTGGTTTTTCCACTTTAATAAAGTCTTGTTGTATAGTGGTTAAGTGATAGTTACACTTTAGCTAAAATGGGTTCGTTTGAATTAGGTGGTAGTTTACTCGTTGTGGAGTAGAGTTTTTCTTAGACATTAGTTGAGGAAAGTGGATTTGGTTCCACTTTTCCTTTTCTTTTCATTATTATTATTATATTTACTTTTTGAAAGGGAAAAAGAGAATGGATTTTTTGTCTTTAAAAGGACCAGCCTTCTCCATTGTAAAGATGGGAAAAAGTTGGGAGTTCTTTTCCATTGAGCTGAATAGAAAAATCATGTGGGGTTTTTGGATATATATTGGGCATCTCTTTCATGGGTGCATGTTTTTCGTAAGCTGTAGAGTAAACCTAGCATAGAAGGCTATATTCTAGTCCATTGGGCAAGCATTTCCAGTTTTCAAGTTGTTTGTCGACGTTATGTTTTTAAAGATCTTAGGAGTAATGGATAGTAGTCAGTTATACTTACATTCTCCTTGTCTTTGATTATGGAACGTACTAGTTTAATCTCACTTCTCTGAAACGCAAGGCCTCCCTGAGTCCTCTTTTGACTCCATTCTCCCTTCTGATACTGACAATAGTCTCCTTTCGAGGACTAATCCTCCCTTCCTTCCCGTCACTCAATCCAAATTTCTTTTTTGTTACAAATGTTTCTCTAAGGCAGCCTCTTCAGTTCACCTTGCCCTTCGTTGCACCTGCCTTAGCAATCCTACCTTAGGGGAGCCCCCCTAGAGTTGGAGAAGAGCCAACCTGAAGTGAGGAGAGAGGAGTGTGGTGACACTGGCTTCTCTCGAGAGAGTTGTCATCGAGCTGGTACGCTCACTTTTTGGGCTTCAGCAGATGCATGCCAGTTTTGGGTGACAACATTTTGGCGCCGTTGTCGGGGACGAAGTCCAGTTCCCGAAATTTGAAGACTATGCTTCATTGACATTTGTGGGATATTACATTGTAAATTCTCCTTCTCACATGGCAACTCCAGGAAGGGTCAGAGCCCTTGTCCTTTTGTAGATTTAAAGATCCTATTGGGTGTACAAGTGAGCACACTCATTGGAAGGCTTTCAAGCTCACCTTGGTGACACCATAGTTTGGTATGAGGTATGAGTATACATTTTTCAAATTTAGTACCTCATTATTTGATTTATGGATGATGATAAGGAAGAAACACGTGATATTTGGCACGAAGCTCATAGCCCGCTGGATTTCTCAAAAATCCGTGGATTTCCTAATCAGTGCTACGACCGTGGAAAGGTGCATGACATTCTTCCTGAATTCCATGGAAATGACAAGGTTTCAGCCACCCATCATATTGCCTCTCTCTGCAAACTGATGTCTGATTTTAATGTTCATCATGATGATGATTTTATGATTGTTTTTGCTATAACTTTGGAAGGGGATGCAATGATCTGGTTCTATGGCCTTTTGGATGAATCCATAGATTTAGTGGCAAAGTTTTTCGAGAGGATTCTCCTTCGCTGGCATGATGGAACATTTGATGAGATTGGGAAGCTTGCTAAAAAATATGATGCCCTCATCCCTAGGGTCCATCCTGGGCTTAAAAACAAACCATTGAAGATCCAATCGATGAAGCACTACAAAGGCCTTCGGTCTAAGATATTACTGAAGAGATCCCGGATAGGGCTATAATAGAAAACATTGAAGATGTGAAGCTACCCCAAGTTCCTGAACAACTTCATGCTAAAGATGTGGACTTGCCTCAAGTTCATCATATTGAAGGTAATGTTATTGGTTCTGCAGATCAGCTTGAGCAGTTTGACAATGAAGGGTTGTATGTTAGCCCTATCAACCAGTGGATAGAGGCTTCTTGTGCACAGTTTGATTCTTCCGGGTATAATCTCTTGTTTCCTCACAGGCTGATGTTTCAATTCAGCTTTATTCATGAGCAAATCCTAGGACAAATTTGTTTTACGATCTATATGTGATTGTCGTTGTTTCTAACCAAGCACAAGCAAAATCAGTTTGGCATAAAAGAAATGCAGGAATGGCTCCATTGGTTGTATCATTATACTTAGCATGGACTTTTCACATGCTTAAAGTAGGTAGGTAGGAAAAATAAGCTCTTGCATCAACATTTAAAAAATTTCAGTATGTTCTTCTTTGTTTTGTAAGAAAGTGTGGGATGTGAATGAAGCCATCCCATCACATTTTTCTTTCAAGTTGGTCTGTGAATACTCAGAAATGCTAAGGTTCTCATGTACTCTCGAGGAGAGCACACGTCCCCCATGGAGCCAGATGTTACCCCCCAATTTGACAGGGGTGTCCACAAAGCAACAGTATCATGACTGGTTGAGGTTACACTCAATGCCTACAATGTTGTTGCAGTTTATTGTGCTGCAGAATATCTTAGGATGACAGAAGCTATGGAAAAAAGGCAATCTAGTTTGTAAAATGGAGGTGTATTTCAGCTCAAGTTTATTCCGATGATGGAAAGATTTCAATATTATATTGCAGGCTGCCAAATCATTCTTACCTCGGTCAGAAGACCTTAAGGCAGTAGGAAGGTGTATTGACTCAATTGCTTCCAAGACTGCAGTTGATCTTTTAAAGGTTGATTGATCCTTCACTATACAAGATCCAAGTTTGTAAATGGCCAACCATGTGTAGGAAACAATAAAAGTCCTCCATGGAATGGAATCCAAAATTCCATACATCGATGTTCCAAAATATTGGTGGATTGAAGACATGTCACATTTGTGAAGTGGATATTGATTTGAATGAGCGAGTAAAAGGATCGACTTCTAGCAGTTATTTGCTAAGATATTGAAGGTTGCTACTATAATGGAAGAAGAAACTTCATCTGAAACAGAACTTGCAAGGACTCAGGAGAATAGGCATCCAGTTAGAAGAGGCCTCGCTTAATGATCTGTTGAATCCATGTTCATCACACAAATGATTCTCTGTATGATGTAGATCTTGTGCAATGCATATTAGAGCATTTTCTGATGCAGGGTAAGAGCCCTGAAAGCAATCCAGAAAGGACACAGTTGCCTTAAGGGAGGCCTACAAATTCAAGGTCAAAAGTTGGTCGAGGAAGTAACGTATGCAAAGGAATTAACATCAGCTGTTGCTGTGGAGCTTAAGAATTTCGCAGAAGAAGTTTCTCGACTTTCCTTCCAAAATACCAAACTAGCAAAAGAATTAGAAACAGCTCAAGACATTGCATTTTCCAGAACAAGCAAGCTAGATGTGGCTAATGGGCTTTGTAAATACTCTGAAAATAAAATGGATCAGATGCAAAACTTGAAAAATATGATAATGAGTGGGGGTACTGAGTTTGAAAGTGATATTATTGATGACATAGATTCCTGGAATCTTGATTCAGAAAGATCATCAAGATGAAGCTACAGAGCTTATCAAGAAACAAATGCAGCTGAAGAAGCACAATTGTAGTTACAGTATGCAGCTAAAGAAGCACAATTGCAGTTGCAGTTAGCCGCCTCAGCGTGAACGCTAAGAGTTTTGGCATGAAACTGCCTATGCGAATCTCAGTGAAGATCGTGATAAAAGCTCGAGTTTCAACTTTCAAAAAGCGCCAGTCACACACGTCTAGCAGCTGCGTGGAAAAGACGGTGACCCATGATTGGCAAACCAGTTACAAAGAAATGGCATGGAAGCATTTTCCTTATGCCCAGGCAGGTTTTAGTCGATTGGGATATACAACGATCAGTCTGGAGTTAACATGCAGTGTAAGTAGTTTAATGGCAGCAAGTTAACATCCTAACAGTCGGAAACCGCTCAAGATTCAGTCAATTGTTGCATCCATCCACACAGAATTGATCACAAGAATGCATCCCACCCTCACTTCAAGTAGCCGAGTTCAAGGAAGCCAAATGCTTGGTGGATTGATAAAGGACGAGAATTTGAGGGGCAGAGCTCAAGTTTGTAAAAGGATCCCGATAAAATCGTGCATTAGCAGTCGATGGAGCTGCTAGCTTCAATTTTTCAGTCCACAAGGGCAGTCAACAGCCGAGTCGTGTCTATCATCAGTGGCAAGGGATCAAAGCAAATCAGTTTTTTTGGGGGCAGCTTCACAGTTCGTGGAGTTTTTGTAACAGTCCATGGGTTGGTGGCAACGTGACTGAAAGTGTGGGTCGTGGGGCAGCTGGCGTGATCACCTGTTGACCCCGAATCTTTTGCAATTTGGCAGCCAAACGTGGTTTCTTGTTTATGAGATGAATTTTCTTTGAGAGAGAGTCGTAGTCGACTTCTTTTTTACAGCAGTAATTGCGTGGATTTATCGGGCGTGTCTCCATTATAACTCATTTTTGGGAATAGCTAGCATAGCTATCTGTTGACCCTGATCTTTCCCATTGATAGCCGCTCCGCTTGTGACTATGTGACAGATTGGAGCATCTAGTTCCAAGTGTTTGTTTCACCTTTTCGTAGAATGGAACGATTAGTCAAAGAAATGATTTTAAATGGAATGGGCAGCCTAAGTGGTGTCTCCACTTTAATAAAGTCTTGTTGCACAGTGGTTAAAGTGATAGCTACACTTTAGCTAAAATGGGTTTGTTTTAATTAAGTGGTTGTTTACTCGTTGTGAAGTAGAGTTTTTCTTAGACATTAGTTGAGGAAAGGGGATTTGGTTCCACTTTTCCTTTTCTTTTCATTCTTATTATATTTACCAGTGTTCCACGGGGACGCGCCTCCCAGGGTCGGGGGCTCGCCCCCTGCGTTTCCCACGCCCCGGGGGCTGGGGGGCTCCATGTGAAACGTTTCCCGGCGCCCCCTTTTCGACGAAACGCAGTGAAACGCAGCCTAATGATGGGGGGGCTTCTACACGCCCCCCCCGAACATGGGGGGCTCCCACACGCCCCCCCGAACATGGGGGGCTCCCACACGCCCCCCCTCGAAATTTGATTTTTTTAATGGGGGGCTTCAGTGTTTTATCGTTATGGAGTCTGGACTGTGTAAAACAGTAAAATTTAGATCTGCAAATGTTCATTGTTAAGTAAGAAACAGCAGAATCAAATAATTAAAAATTTAAACCGACTATAGATAGAGGAAAAACCCTGAGATCCCAAATAAATGGGGCACAGCCTGCCATTAATATTTAAACTTATAAGTTATATTATGTATCTTTGTGTGTTTGCATGTGAACAACGAGGGGACTGATCTGAAGGCATGCAAGTAATCTGAGAATATAGACCAATTTTAAATTTTTAGAGTATAAATATTAAAAACGTTAAAACTGTTGGACAACCGGCAAGATGGTTTGACTTTGGCCTGCTAGACTGCCAGTGCTTATCACAAAATCTGCAATGTTACTATTTAGTATTTAGTTTGTAAATTTGTTTTTATAATTTTATAATTTATGTAGCTCTGTTAGTGTTTACTGTTTAGTTTTACTGTACAGTAAAACTTTTACTATTTAGTTTTTTTTTATTAGTTTAGACTTTAGTATTTAAATTTTATATTAGCTCTGTGAAACTCCCATAGATGGTGACTTCATGTAGCAGATGCATCAGGAGGACTAGTCCATGGAGCTATCTCCTTGATGCATTTTGAGTCTTTTCATGATTTATTTTTGATACTTTTAGTTTTAAACTTTTATTTACTGTCATTGATGAACTCAGACTGAGTCTTTAGACTTTCACTCATCACTCATTGACTCTTGAGTCTTTAGTACTTTACTCTTCAGTACTATTTTGAGTATTTTTTGCCAAATATGAAATAAATTATACTGCAATGTTTACTAGTCTAGTGTTCGGTGTTTAGTGTTTACAATTTATCATTTATGATTTATGACATATGTGACATGTCTATGATTTAGATTTATGATTATTGATTTGTCATTTACCATTTTATGTTTATGTTTATGATTCGAAGTTGTTATGGAAGATGTGCATGTATTTAAAATTTAAAATCGCCATTGTGAACTGAATATCACGTTTACATTGCACAATGA
The DNA here is from genome assembly GCA_001517045.1 of Pseudotsuga menziesii. Taxonomy (NCBI): domain Eukaryota; kingdom Viridiplantae; phylum Streptophyta; class Pinopsida; order Pinales; family Pinaceae; genus Pseudotsuga; species Pseudotsuga menziesii. The sequence goes on along the minus strand of LPNX010728973.1, from coordinate 373,592 downwards.
TGAATTTCAATTTAGCATGTATTTATTTTTATTAATTAATAATTTTAGAGATGCCCCCCCCTATGTTAAAATTTAAAGACCCCGACGCTCCCCCGCCCCCCCGCTCCCTAAAATACCCCAAAATTTGGGGGTGCCTCTACACGTCCCCATTGTGCGTTTCCCCGCTCCCACGCCCCCCCGTCCCGGATACTTGGTGGAACACTGATATTTACGTTTTGAAAGAGAAAACTAGAATGGCTTTTTTGTGTCTTTAAAAGGACCAACCTTCTCCATTGTAAAGATGGGAAAAAGTTGGGAGTTCTTTCCCATTGAGTTGAATAGAAAAATCATGTGGGGTTTTTGAATATATATTGGGCATCTCTTTCATGGTTGCGTGTTTTTCATAAACTGTAAAGTAAACCTAGCATAGAAGGCTATATTCTAGTCCATTGGGCAAGAATTTCCAGTTGTCAAGTTGTTTGTCGAAGTTATGTTTTTAAAGATCTTAGGAATAATGGACAGTAGTCAGTTATACTTACATTCTCCTTGTCTTTGATTATGGAACGTACTAGTTTAATCTCACTTCTCTGAAACGCAAGGCCTCCCTAAGTCCTCTTTTGACTCCATTCTCCCTTCTGATACTGACATTGGTCTTCCCTTGAGGACTGGTCCTCCCTTGATTCCCATCACTCAATCCAAATTTCTTTTTTGTTACAAATGTTTCTCTAAGGCATCCTCTTCAGTTCACCTTGCCCTTCGTTGCACCTGCCTTAGCGATCCTACCTTAGGGAAGCTCCCCTAGAGTTGGAGAAGAGCCAACTTGAAGTGAGGAGAGAGGAGTGTGGTGACATTGGCTTCTCGAGAGAGAGTTGTCATCGAGCTGGTGTGCTCACTTTTTTGGCTTCAGCACACACGTGCCAGTTTTTCGCGACAACAGCCTGAGTCCCTGAAACTGATGGACCTGTAACCTGTGACCCAGTCACTCCCGAAACCTGTGACCTTGAACCCTTACTAGTTGAACTCTGTGATACTGTCACCTGTGGAGTACTTTGCTGCTCCTCTATCCCCGAATCTTGAGATCTTCTGAAGGCTCGCTCCTCCTCAAATCTCACCTCCCTCCTCACCACAACTTTCGTCTATGTAGGAAGGTAAATGCAGAAAGCCTTCAAAGTCTCGTCATATCCAGCAAAAATACCCCTCTCCAATAGCCTCCAAAATTTTCCTCTTCTTAGAAGGGACATGTGAGTATGTAAGGCATCCAAAGATATGGAAGTGACCTATCTCAGGCACCTTCCCGATGAACATCTCCTCAGGAGTTTTGCACCCCAATGCACGGTGCGGACTCCTGTTCAGTACATAAATAACAATAGTACAGGCCTCTTCCATTGAAAAAAAGGAAGACTCTGATCATGTAGCACGGCTGTAGCTGCACCCACTATTGAACGGTTCTTCCTTTCAGACACTCCATTCTGTTGTGGAGTGTAAGGAACTGTCAACTGCCTCCTGATCCCCTCCTGTCTATAGAACTCATCGAATGCATGGGAAGTATACTCACCCTTGTTGTCTGATCGAAGTACCTTGATCTTCTTTCCTATCTGGTTCTCCACAAGAGCTTTGAACTCTTGGATCCAAAGTAAGACTTCTTCTAATGTCCTGCTTCTAAGGAAATAGATCCAGGTCTTCCTGGAAAAGTCATCGATGAATGTCATGTAATACTCATAACTTGTCAATGAGGAAGAAGACATGGGACCACATAAATCTGAATGTATCAACTCAAGCACTCCCTCTAATCTGTTATTTCTTCTTCTTGTTGTTTCGGCACTATCCAACATAGTGCCCAAACTTTTGACAAGCAAAGCATTTCACTTTGGTCATGTCTTTCTTCTCTCCATCCTGTCGCTTGGTTCCACCCTTGTAACCCTTCTTGGTCTTCTTCTTCTTCCCCCTTGTTGATAATGCCACATTCTGCTCATCATCTTTGCTGTGAGATGTACTACCTTGTGCATATCCTCTACGTGTCTCCTCTTGTATGAAATCATCCCAAAGACGATTCCATGAAGGCATGTGCTCACGAGCAACCACTGACTCCCCAAATACAGCCCATGGCTTCGCCACGCCATTCAAGGTTGTACGCACCAACTCAGCACTCTGTATCACCTCCCCTATAGCTCTAAGCTCATCACGAACCTGTGTAATGCTGGTGAGGTAAGTGGGCATATTCTCACCCTTGTTCATGTAAATGCTCTTTAACTTCTCCCTTAATACTATCTTCCGATTTTCATTGGAACTTTGGTATAAGTTAGTTAAATCTACCCACATGTGATGGGCATGATCCTTACCTGAAATGCTTGGAATCGCGTGATCTTTGATTGCATCAAGAAGGATTCTTTTGGCCTTTATATCCTCTTGTCGAATGCATCCCTAGCCACTGCATTAGCGAAAACAGTCACGGGATTTGTAGTAGTGTTGTTCACTATATCCCATAGTTCAATATCGTGTAAAATCAACACTATTCTAGCCTTCCAAGGACTGAATTTCCAGGCCCATCCAACCTGTCTTCTATTCTAAGATCAATAGCCATGACTGAAAGAAAATCCAAGAACCTGTTTCTTGCTCAACCTTGTTTTTCCTTATTCCTCCCAATCTGAAATTTCTGATTGTGTCTAAATTTTCAGCTTTCACTTTGCTCTGATACCATGAATATTTTTCCAAAACCCCAACCCGGTTCTAGTTTCAGTTTTTCATTGTTTAATGCCCAAACCCCAAGGTTAGCACACATAAAAATTTAATAATTTTGTACTGAAAACATAAAACACATGAGATTTTCTCTTTCTTTTGAATTCTCAAAAATTAAAGGCAGCCCTAAACTCCTACTCATAAATTTAATTTTCAGCCACACATGAAATTTTAACACAGATTTTTGGTCAAATTGACCTAGCAAAAACCCCGAAGGGAAATCCTGTTCTTGAGAGAGAGATTAATTTATTTTCAGACAAATTTACAAAACCAAATCAACAGTACTTATCTCATCATTTCATCCCGAAATGCATGCCAATAAAACCTGTACGGAATGCCTCGATTTCTATGTTGTATGACCTCACACGTGTGGGTGTACGCAACTGTTGTACGGCCTCGATTTCGGTGCTTGTACGGATAGAAATAAATACTGTACTTTTCTTCCTCAAAACTCGTGCTTACTATTAGCACTCAGAATGTACCCAAGGTTGTAGAAGGTAAATCCCAAGGTAACAGCAGAACCACTTTAAGAAAGGAAGTTGGCTTCCTCCTTCCTAGAGAGGGATCTCTCATTGATTTTTAACAGGGCCAGATATAAAACTAAAATAAAATTCAGATTATGTTTGCGGTTGAAACAAGGTGAGCATCCATTGGGCTATGGAGTCACAAATATTCATGAATCACAGAACAGTTTGCAGGTGAAATTCTACAAAGGCAAGGTAGCACTCGGTTACAGTCAAAAAGCAGTTTTTCTGGTGATAAAGAAGAAATGAGAACAATCCATCAATACAAAGCACCAAAAGATGAATTCTGCATCAACTTTGGTAAGAAAGATAGGTAAATACCGAAACAATAGCCAGAGCATAACAATATGAATTCTGGACTATTACACACTCATTCCAGATATGAAGAACACATAATGGCAAGTTTAATAGGAAAGACATGCACATTGGAAAGGAAATAACAGACTATAACTACGAAATGCACAGGAATCTTTGCAGTAACAAGCCAGCATTCAGCTCTGCAATTTTATTAATGATAGATCTCAAGATGCATAACACAAAATCTCACGGGTTCCAACCTTGTCTTCCTCTATTGAGGGTATATTTATAGTACCATAGGCTCCCAAGACCAACCTCAAAACAGAGCCAAATTCAGTTACAGCATGGGAATCAAAATCCTAACAAATGCTGATCTGGAAGATTCGCCATGATCACAAAACAGATCAAGAAAACACGCTCGGATGTGCGTGGTGGATCAGTTTGGGAATTTCGACAACTGAAACTCAGGCTCGCTTGATGATAATGACATTTCAAAGCCCCCTCGAGCATCCTGCAACAGTTACATTTATGCCTGCATATTCATCTGTGAAATTACTTCTGGAATGTTGATCTTTTAGCAAAAACAAGGATATGGAAACACGTGTCTGAACTTGTGCGCTCTGTAAAATTCCGCAAATCCTCCTCATGACTTTCTTCGCGGTACTTCATCTCGCGGAATTATTTTCAGCCCTTGATCAAAAACCCCTTTAAACCTCCGCCATTCAGATTTTAAGAGCCTACCACATTCTGCGGATTTCAATTATTCGTTAATCCATGCATGTTGAATCAACGCAATTGCTCTCCACCGTAGATCCATCCCTAAGTAGATCTCCTTCGTCAAAACTTGTCGACCTCTAAGAAATTCCGCGAATTTGAAAAGTTAGTTTCTACGTGCAAGTTAGATCAGCGGAATGAATTTTCACCATTGATCTGATTCAACCTTTGATCACCACCATTGAGATATGCACCATCGCGCTCCATAAAGTGATCTTTGCATCTCCGGCTTTCGAGCACGATATCCAATGGGGAGGGGACACGTCATTTACGCATGTTTTTCATCGCCCAGGTGCTCTTCCGACTTTCAGCGTGCATGTTGTATTAGCGAAATCAACCGTTGTTGTATATTTGAGATCAATGGTGATCTGGGCCATTGAAAGATGCGGGTCCTACCAAGTTCCGCATATCAGGAAGCCTTCTTACCTCGTGCACATGTTCCCCTTTTCCGCACCGTCAATCTCAAACAGAGACCTTCCCAACCATTGATCTGAGGTAAAGATGTGGGCTGCGGAAAGTAGAAGGCAGGATTCTAACTTTTCATAATCAAAACTTCATATTTCTGCTTCCGCCTTTCCACTCCCTTCCGGACCGTTGATCTTCGCGAAAACTCTTCGGACCGTCGATCGTGCTAAAAGCGGAAAGCAAGATTCCACTCTTTTTCTAGCCAAACTGTTGTATTTCCACTTTTTGATGTTTTCCTTTCTGCTTTTCTCTTTCCGCACCGTTCATCTGTGCAGGAGCTTTCCAGATCGTCGATCCTACAGATCGCAGAAGGCGAATGTTCTAACCTTTACGACCAAATTCTTATGTTTTTCGCTCTCTGCCTTTTCGCTCTTTCCACAAGATAACGGAAAGCGGAAGGCGAAAATACCAACTTTTATAACCAAATTTTGGCCCTTTTCGCCTTCGCCCTTTTGCTTCCACCTTTTAACTTCTCGTTTTTTCCTGTGCCGTTGATTTTTGGTGCAAACGTTCTGAGCCGTCGGATCTCGGACTACGGAAAGCAGAAGTCGGCTTTTACCATTTTTCACCACCGAGTTTTGTCTTTTCCGCTCCCAATTTTTTGTTGGCGGAAACAATTTGTGGCCTTTGATCTTCTCCACTACGGATCCAGATCGTCCATTCCCTACAGAACCTCATTTACATTCTTTAAGGTCTTATGATATGAAAATTTACAGGCCTTATCCTTTCTTTCACTGATTTGATTCCTTGCCAACTATTTAGCCCAAAAATAGTGCTAACAGCTGGCTCCAACTAGGTATGTTATCCTCCCTGCGGGGTAGGAAAGAACCCCGTAGACCAGGTGTCAAATCCATTAGGCTGCTCCCAACCGTTTTCTGAAATCCTCAACCTACTTTGACCTGCAACCGTCAATTAAACATTCTGCAAACAAATTCCACTCTGTAACCTGTAACTTGTCACCCATCCATCTTCTGAAAACTGAAAACAACTGTAACTGCAAACCTAAACTTTGAAACTGAAATTGAAACTGTAGACAACCTCAAAAACTACTTGAAAGAAATGCTCGCCATGTCGAGCTTATTTCACACCTACTTACCTACCCTACATGATCCAGCATAAATGCCCAGTCGAGTAAACTTTGACTTCCAATGAAGCCAATCAAGCAACTGATCCAAAAATTTAGCTTTTTCCTCATGCTTGATTTAAATTAGAACATAATGGTAACGGGCTCTGATAAAAAACTTGATCCTTAGTGCAAACACATAACAAACCATTATGACTAAAAAGTCTTTCCTTATATTCAGTCACAGGATCATAAAGATTATGACTAAAAAGTCTTTCCTTATATTCAGCCATTCTATCATTTGCTTGCCATAATCATGCTACCCAAAATGCAACTCCTCTAGTACCCTGTCAAACAGATCTTCAAAAGAACCATGATGGGAATTCTCATGACAATTTTCAAACCAAACATCAATTACTTCATTCAAAATATCAGAATTTAAATTTTGATAGCTTCTAAATGTCTCAAAGGAAATATCATTCTTTTCTTCAATAAAATTAAGTGAACAAAGTCCTTTTTCTTGAGATGAAATTTCTGAATTTGAAAGATTTAAAGAAGCATTCCATTGAGAGTCCGCGTCTCCTTCTTTGTGATTCAATTCTTCATCATAAACTGCTGGTTTTTCCACATGCTGAGATTGATTGCATGATTGATCATCTTGCTTATCTTTTAGCTCTGAAAAGTTCATGAAATTTTCCATTACCTCAAATTTCTGTTTTTGTTTAGAGATTTGAAGTATATGTCTCGGCAATTCATATGAAGAATAACACAAAGGCAAACTGTCACTTCCAGCACACTCACTATCTTCTCTGTTTTCAGCCCTTTGACCTTGGATTGCAATGGAATTTTCTTCATTAACAGGCCCTGAACTTACAAAATCTACAGCTGGTTTTTTAGGCATAACATCCAAGTAGTCCTCCTCATACTCATCATATATAGGTGGACTGAAAACTTTCTTAAAACCATCACTAACAGAATTTATGACAGGCTGATTACATTCTTTATAAAACAAATCCTTATAACCCTCTTCTTGCACAACATTGGGTTGACCATCTTTCTATTTTTGTTCCAAAACCTCTTGTCTTTTTGCAAACTCTTCATCTTCTTTAACTTCAATTGGTACAAGAATTTCAAGATCGCAAGGAAGACCATCATTAAAGAAAATGGAAAACCTAAGTTAGTATCAACAACATAGATAGCATAATTATCTGGTTGAAATTCTTTCTGACTCCTGACCATATCTGTTAATTTATCTCTATATTCCTTGTTTCTCAATAATTCATTGAAAGGAATGAAAATTTTCAATTTTGATAGCTTTGTTTGCAAATTAAAAGCTGAAACAGTTTTTTCTACATCCATTTGTGGTGGTTGTTTCACTTCTTTTGTTTTTTCTATTTTATTGTCAGATTCTTTATATACAATAGGATCTTTTTGTTTTTCATTGTTCTTTTCTGTATTCTGTTGGCTACTAGAAGGTTGATTTTGATTGAACCTTCCTTTATTTATAATAACATATCTATTTATCAATTTGATCTTTCTCTAAACATCATCTAAAGCATGCAAATATCCTCTTTGGTACTGTTCTGACTCTTCCTCAAAATCATTATTGTCATCCTCCTGAGCAAACATACTATGCTCTTCCTCTGTGAGGTATATTTCAGAATCCAAGTCAGCAAAATGGTGAATATGATCCTCAATAGATTCATCCTCATCTTCATCTACAACATAATTTTCATGAAAAGGTGGTCGTATTTGCTGATCTTCTGGATTTCTAGGATTCATCACATCTCTCTGTCTAATTTGTGAAGGTGGGGGAGGATTGGGCCTTCTGAAGTTCTGATTTGAGGTTCATTTTGTTCTATGTCCAATGGTCTATTATCTGCAGTCAGCCTATCCATCAATTTCTCCATTGTTTTCAATATCATTTCAAATTTTAGATCATTAGAAGAAGCAGCAGCAGAAGCAGAAGGCACATTTTCTTCTCTAGCTTTCCTTTTGTTTGTGTCTACTTTCTGCTTTATTTTTCCACTTTCCATCATATTAGCTTCCACTTCTAAAGCATCTTGAAACATAACAGGAAGACTTGTTGATCTTCTCTCTCTCACTAATAATGCAAAGTCATCGTCAAAGGCATCAGCATAATGGAGTTTTGCAGCGCCTACAAGGGGTTTAATATTAGCAGGAATAGAGTTATATGCCCTCATAAATCGACTAGAAAACTCATGGACAGATTAAAAACCTCCTTTCTTAAGATTATTATATTGAGAAAGCACCTACAAATGACTTTTCTTATCATCCCATCTTTCTAAGAATGAAGTTTGGAAAGCTTCAAATGTGGCAATGGACCTAGCACGCAAATCTCTAAACCATTTCTTTGCCTCTCCTGACAAACTAAGTGCAAACAACCTCATCTTAAAATCATCATCATTAACCATCTCCAAGTCCACAAAATCATCAAATCTATCAACATGTTGTCTTGCTATGAAATTTCCATCCCCGTCATAGAAGGGAATGTTTTGAACATAATTTTGAGGAAGGTCATGCAATACAGCAGGTAAGGCCAATGGAGAAAACCTAGCAGCCATTCGTTTAGGTGGATTTGGAACACAAGGAGGAGCTTGAAAAGGTGGACGGGTTTGAACAGTTGGTTGGATATAAGGCTGCAAGTTTTGAACAATAGGCTTTCTTTCTTCAGTTTTCACAGAGTTTTGAAGGTTTTGCCAAAGAGAATCAAGCACATATGATTCTAACCTACTAGGATTAATTTCAGTTTCCTTCAAATCAGATTTAGATTTTGATTTCAACAAGGACCTTTCAAAATTTATTTCCCACCCAAAATCCCGAATGCTATGAAATTCCTGAGAAGATGATGCACCAAATTGAGAAATATTTATTTGTTCTTTTCCCCTACTTCTAACAATCTTTTTGGATTTTCCACACCTTGTAAAATATTAGTGTCAGGATTACCTCGTGTATGTGACCCCTTGGAAGCCAGGATGCATTTTGAAATCTTGCTCAAAATGAATGTGGAGTCGCCAGGGAAAATGTACAACATGTTTCAAATGCAAAAGTCTCTGTTTGCCCATAGAAACCCTTTTTTCTTGGAATATTTGTTGTCTCTCCTAGGGCTGATTTGCACTTTAGTCCCCAGCAACGGTGCCAGTTTGTTAGCACTCAGAATGTACCCAAGGTTGGAGAAGGCAAATCCCAAGGTAACAGCAGAACCACTTTAAGAAAAGAAGTTGGCTTCCTCCTTCCTAGAGAGGGATCTCTCACTGATTTTTAACAGGGCCAGATATAAAACTAAAATAAAATTCAGATTATGTTTGTGGTTGAAACAAGGCGAGCATACATTGGGCTATGGAGTCACAAATATTCATGAATCACAGAACAGTTTGCAGGTGAAATTCTACAAAGGCAAGGTAGCACTTGGTTACAGTCAAAAAGGAGTTTGTATGGTGATAAAGAAGAAACAAGAACAGTCCATCAATACAGAGCACTAAGAGATGAATTCTACGTCAACTTTGGTAACAAAGATTGGTGAATACCTGAAACAATAGCCAAAGCATAACAATATGAATTCTGGACTATTACATACTCATTCCAGATATGAAGAACACATAATGGCAAGTTTAACAGGAAAGAAATGCACATGGGAAAGGAAATAACAAACTATAACTACAAAAAACACATGAATCTTTGCAGCAACAGGCTAGCATTCAGCTCTACAATTTTATTAATGATAGATCTCAAAATGCATAACACAAAATCTCACGGGTTCCAACCTCGTCTTCCTCAATTAAGGGTATATTTATAGTATCATAGGCTCCTGAGACCAACCTCGAAACAGAGCCAAATTCAATTACAGCTTGGGAATCAAAATCCTAACAAATTTTGATCTCGCAGATTCGCCATGATCACAAAACAAATCAAGAAAACACGCTGGCATGCGCGTGGTGGATCAGTTTGGGAATTTTAACAACTGGAACTCAGGCTCAGTTGATGATAATGACATTTCAAAGCCCCTTCGAGCAGCCTCCGACAGTTACATTTATGCCTGCATCTTCACCTGTGAAATTGCTTCTAGACTGTTCATCTTTTAACCAAAACAAGGATATGGAAACACGTGTTTGAACTTTTGTGCTCTGTAAAATTTTGCAACTTCTCATGACTTTCTCTGCGCTAGTTCATCCCGGGGAATTATTTCCATCCCTTGATAAAAAACCCCTTTAAATATCTGTCACTCAGATTTCAAGGGCCTACCACATTCCACGGATTTCAATTGTCCGTTAATCCGTGCATGTTGAATCAGCGAAATCGCTCTCCACTGTAGACCCATCCCTGATTAGATCTCCTCCATCAAAACTTGCCGACCTATAAGCAAATCCGCGAATTTGAGGTTATTTTCTACATGCAAGTTAGATCAATGGAATGAATTTTCATCGTTGACTTGATTCATGTTTGATCACCACCATTGGACTATGTGCCATCGCGCTCCATAAAGTGACCTTTGCATCTCTGACTTTCGAGCACGATATCTAATGGGGAGGGGAAACGTTTCTCATCGCGCAGGCATTCTTCTGACTTTCAGCGTGCATGATGTATCAATGAAATCAACCTTTGCCGTAGACATGAGATCAAGGGTGATCTGGGTCGTTGAAAGCTACGGGGCCTACCAAATTCCGCATATCGAAAAGTCTTCTTACCTTGTGCACATGTTCCCCTTTTTCATATTGTCGATCTCAGACAGATACCTTCCCAACCGCTGATTTGAGGTAAAGATGCGGGCTGCAGAAAGCAGAAGGCGAGATTCCGACTTTTCATAATCAAAACTTCATATTTCCACTTTCCGCCTTTCTGCTCCCTTTCAGACCATTGATCTTCGCAGAAACTTTTTGGACCATCGATATGGCAGAAAGCAAAAAACGGGATTCCACTCTTTTTCTAGCCAAACTATTGTATTTTCGCTTTCCAATGTTTTCCTTTCCGCCTTTTTCTTTCCGCACCGTTAATCTGTGCAGGAGCTTTCTGGATCGTCGATCCTGTTGATCGCAGAAGGTGATAGTTCTAACCTTTACGACCAAATTCTTATGTTTTTCGTTTTCTGCCATTCCGCTCTTTCCGCAAGATAGCGGAAGGCAGAAATACCAACTTTTATAACCAAATTTTGGCCCTTTCTGCCTCCGCCCTTTTGCTTTCGCCTTGTAACTTCCCACTTTTTCCTGAGCCGTTGATTTTTGGCGAAAGTGTTCTGAGTCGTCAGATTTCGGACTACGGAAAGCGGAAGTCGGGTTTTACCATTTTTCACCACTAAGTTTTGTCTTTTCCACTCTTTCGCTCCTGATTTTTCGTTGGCGGAAACGATTTGTGGCCTTTGATCTTCTTCGCTGTGCATCCAAGTCGTCCATTCCCTGCAGAACCTCATTTACATTCTTTAAGGTCTTATGATATGAAAATTTATAGGCCTTATCCTTTCTTTCACTGATCTAGTTCCTTGCCAACTATTTAGCCCAAAAATAGTGCTAACACCTGCTACCTTGAAATTTGTGCCTGTACAGACAGCATTAATTGTTGTACTTCTTGCATCGAAATTCGTGCCTATACGGTACTGTACTGACTGCTTATACGGACTGTACAAAACAGTCTTGGGAAATATGTCTGCTGCAAATTTTTCTTACGAAATGTGCCTAGAAAAAATTCTCTTCCCGTCTCTAGAAATTTGTAAAATTTCTCTTCACTCTCTCTTCAAAATTTTCAGGAATGAAATCTCTCCAAACCCTAGTTTCTGCTCTTGCTCTAGCTCTCTCAAAAATCTCTCTTATGAAAGTGAACAATAGACCCAATTTTCCTTTTCCTCTCCCTTTTTGTTTGAGTAACTTCCTCCTTGAGATCAAAGGATAGAATTAAAAACCAGCTTCATGAGATCAATGGCTCATCTCATTTCCTCATTAAAAAATCACTTTTTAAATAATAATGAAACTTTAATACTCACCCACTTTAATGCTCATAAAGTCACTTTAAAATTATAAACTCAAACATTTAATTAAAAGGTCACTTTATCATAAAGTCATTCACACCTTTTAATATGGCTAGGGATCACATTTAAAGTGTTCATGTCCAACCCAAGGCATGAGTGAACAAACACTTTCCTAGGTGAAAAAATCAACCTATTGGACCATGGAGATGGAGTTCCAAGGATAAGATGGTAAGAGAGTAGTATTGCGGGGCATGAATACCTACCCCCCCAAGTCAATGTCATCACAGAGGAGGGAGGCTATACTTGGAGAGGGAAACATAGAGTGGGAAGCAAAGTGCCTAATCACATTTAGGAAGACTCCAAATAGCACAACACAACATCCCACAGATATATAGGCATTACTACAAATGCATGAAAAGGTATTCAGAGATCTCCCCCCAGGTAGGCCTCTCGATCGTGGATTCGAGCACATTATTGAATTAGAGGAGGGGACCCAAGCAGTACTCATTACATCCTACCGACACTCCAATAGGTATAAAGATGAAATTGAAAAGACAATTAAAGATTTACTTGTCCAATCCATACAACCCGGTACCAATCCATTCGCATCCTCGGCGATATTTGTAAAGGAGGATGGGACCTTATGCATGTGCATCGATTATAGGCCCTTAACAAGAAAACCATCAAGAACAACTACCCCATTCCAAGAATAAATGAATTGATGGACGAGTTGCAGGGGGGGAAATACTTCTCTAAAATTGATCTTCAATTAGGATACCATTAGATACGGGTGAGGGAACAGGATGATTGCAATACATCTTTTTGTTGCCACTACAAGCACTATGAATTCATGGTAATGCCTTTTGGGCTTACAAATGCACTAGCCACTTTCCAGACTTGCATGAATCACACCTTCAAGGCTCACTTGAGTAAGTTTTTTCTAGTATTCTTTGATGACATATTAATATACAGTAAAACATGGGAGGAACATCGGAGGCATTTAGATAAAGTACTAGGAATTCTGAAGGAACAATCCTTGTATGCAAAATTGTCCTAGTGTTAGTTCGATATACAAGAGATGCTATATTTACGGCATGTGATAGGAGCAAACGGAGTATAGGTTCACTTAAACAAGATTAGAGCCATACAAGATTGGCCTACACCGAAGAATGTAACAGAATTGAAAGGGTTCTTAGGCCTTTGCACTTACTACATGAGATATTTCCAAGGGTTTTCACAAATGACAGCACCCCTCATGGATCTCACGAAGAAGGGGTCATTTAGTTGGCCAGAGGAGGCGCAACAAACCTTTGAGAAAATGAAGAAGGTAATGAGCTCATGTCCCGTTCTTGCATTACCTGATTTCACTCAGCCATTCGTATTAGAATGTGATGCATTGAGAGAGGAAAAAGCAGAAGTGTTGATGCAGAACCACCATACTATCCAATTCAGGAGCATAAAACTCGAGGACTATGAATACCACTATTCAATATACGACAAAGAGATGCTTGCAATTCTACATGCATTAAAAAAATTTAGGTAGTACTTGGTGGGTGGCAGATTTAAAATCAAGACAAATCATAACAACCTAAGGTACTCCTTGGAACAAAAAGAGTTGAATGAAAAACAACAACAATGGGTTGGCAAGGTCAAAGACTGTGATTTCGAGATCTAGTATGTGAAAGGTAAAAGCAACATGGTAGTTGATGCCCTTTCTAGATGATTGGCCACATTATCTCTTATGAGCATTTCCACAAACAAGAAATCTAATCTTTTGGCCGAATACTCAAAAAACAAGTTTGCTTGCGAGTTACTAGATGGACAAGCACAAAACAACAAATATAGGGTGATAGATGATATCATCTATTGCAAAAACAAATTGTATTTGGTTCCCGAGTCCACATTGAAGAAAAAGGTCCTGCAAGCTTCCCATGATTCACCATTAGCAAGGCATCAGGGGTTCCTGAAGACATACAAACAAATTAGATAGAGGTTCTCATGGAAGGGCCTCAAAGACGATGTAATACAGCATGTAAGGGAATGCAGTGCTTGCCAGCGGAATAAGATAGAGCACACTCATCCAACAGGGATACTTCGACCATTACCCATTCCCAAGCAAAAATGAGAAAGTATTTCAAAGGATTTCATTGTAGGATTACCCAAGGTACAGGGAAGAGACCGCTTATACATGATTGTGGACAAGCTAACTAAATTCGCCCATTTCTTTGCCATTCCTTCTGTCTATTCGACAACACAGGTAGTAGAGTTGTTCATTAGAGAAATATTCAAATTACGTAGGTTTCCTAAGACCATTGTCAATGACAGGGATAGCAAGTTCACGAGTGCCTTTTGGCAAGAGCTTTTAATGTTGGTTGGGACAAAATTAGCTACAAGTACTAGTTACTATCCTCAGAGTGACAAACATATGAAGATAGTCAACAAGTGGATTGAGGGGTATTTGAGGAACTATGTAGCAGGGCAGCAGAGGACATAGATCAAATGGCTACATCTCGGAGAATATTGCTACAACACTACATACCACATGTCTATTGGGATGACTCCTTTCAAAGCATTGTATGGTTATGATGCTTTAACTTTTGCAGACTTGGTATTCGAAGACATCAGGGCACCTAAAGAAAAAGATTGGATTCAGGATATTCGAGACATTCTCAAGGTACTCAAAGAAAATCTACAGACAGCACAAAGCCAACAAAACTTGTATGCAGGCAGGAACATGATCGAACGTAGTTTCAAGGTGGGAGATTTGGTATACTTGCGACTACGACCTTACAAATAATCTTCCCTTAAGAAAAAATGAGCAGAGAAATTGAGGTCTCGCTTCTATGGTCCTTACAAGATAATCCAAAAAGTAGGAGAGGTGTCCTACAAGCCTGAGTTCCTAGAGGAGAGTAAAATCCATAATGTGTTCCATGTGTCTGGCCTTAAGAAGTCCTTGGATCAGCAGATTACTACATCATCTGAACTACCTCCACTAGATGACGAGTGGCACCTAGTATTGGTTCCAGGGAAGATTCTACAGGTTCGAGAAAGAAAATTGAAAAACAGAGTCATTCGTGAATACTTAGTTCAAAGGAAGGATTTCCCCAATGAAGATGACACATGGGAAGGGGAACAAGTACTACAACATCCAAGCTTACAGTTTCTTGAGGACAATCAATTTCAAGTGGGGAGGAAGGTAATGTCCTTTTTTGCTTAAGCACCAAGAACCATGTTGCTCACCTATTTAATTCCCATAGGTTCGAGTAGGTACTGACAAGTAGGGAATTGACTAAGGACTGCGCTTGAAATAAAGAATACATAAAGCAATGATATTAAGTCATCAGTAGATAAAAGAGGACTACCAAAACTAGTATCACCTAACATGCGTGACATGTGGGAAATAACTCAAATTGCATGCAACATGAGTCATTTGAGTTGCATGCATGCAAAAGTGAGTGCATGCAATCTCAACTCAATAAAAGAAGGAAAACCAAATTCTTATACATGAATAGGTTATTATTAACTTTTGAGAAACAATCTCAAGAGCTCTGAGAGCAAAGTTGGGGTTGAGGAAGCAGTCCTTGGCTAACAAGTGCATTTCAGTAGCGAAGTCTATCTGCCCTAATCACTTCCGAGGACAGATCATCCTGATCTATCACAGTACTTTACAGATTACACAGTATTCATTGAAGAAGCTATTCTATCAAGGGCGCAAGGGTGATTACACCATTGCAGGCCCAATAGTCTCCATCAAATCTATCTAAAGACGAATTATCCATCCATTTTGAGGACCACATATCTATCTATCTCCTTGAGAGAGCTATTGGTGATCTTACTATTGCTTATTGATCACAATACCATTATTCTGGAGCTAGTATTCTTGATCTACCACTAGAGAAGGACATCTTACAGCATACGCGAATTGTACACAGGTTGAAATCCATATCTTGACCTAAAGTTGTTGCATGACCTACATATCTATCCCATTTTACTAAGAGGGCTACTATAAGCCTTATTATTGATTACTGGATCCAACACCATCTTTCTAGAGTGGATATTATTGATCTAAAGACAAAGGAGGGCGTATTTCCTTGCATGGGAAAATTGATCTAAGGAGGCATCGCGTTTTCTGACCTAGGCTTGATTTATGGCATGCATGTCTCTTCTATCTTGCTCCACTACTCAAGTCTAGCTCATTGGTATGTTACTTGCTTTGAGGTAAAGTTTATTTACATTGTATATCTGAGTTACCTTATTTCTAGGGTCCATGTAAATCTATTTTTATACGTTGTGAGTAACCAAAATCCTAAACAAACAACCAGTACATCAACAAGCCAACACAATAGCAAAATATATCAATTTGGGATATTACATAGAAGTACCTGTCAGAGCCACAAAAACTAACAATAAATAATAAGATTTTCGAGGTGGAAGTTCAAGAATCCAACAATAATATAACCAAACACTTGTATGCTTCCTAGCATCATCAATCATAGGATACCTCTGCACCAACTGATTTGACCACAATAGCCACTCAAGCATGCCATGAAAATCTCTATAATTATAGCCACAATTTGATTTGGGATAAAATATATAGGCAAAACATACCTATCACTCCCATCATGCCAATTGCCAAATGAGATGTTAGGAACTCATCATCTGTGCCCCCAAATGTGTTATAAACATATACAAATACACACCGATCACCATAGAAGAAGTATGCTCTAAATATACAATGGTAAAGTGAAAAACCTAGGTGAAATTTAAGCCATGCATCCCAATAGACCTATCCCTAGAGCCCTACACCCCCACCTTGATCATAAACAAACTAATGGTTAAAACAATTCTTAAGGGCAAGAATAGCCTTGGCACAAAACCTAGAGGGAATTGCCAATTGCCATGACTAGCCACAAGGGTATAGAGAACCACCTGAGTAAAAAACCATTTTTAAAATCTCATCATGCATGATATGATAGAATATACATCTGGTATAATAAATCACCACTGGCTCATAACATCACCAATCATCTCATTCAAGTCACAAAAGAACCATTGATCATCGATCACTAGGCTAGGACAACTTCTCAAAAAGGACATGTAAAATGATCCACCTTGATGGTATATCAAATTTGCACTAATCACCCCGACGTAATATGAGGGGTAGCAGAATTCTTGTAGGATTGAGGTGTGTGGCTTGATTAAAGATTTAGAAGTTTGCTTGACTGCCTTCTGAGAGAGGATTTTAGTCATGGGCACCATTGTTGTTGATGTACTTGAGGCTTCAGGCCATCGTGTGATTATGATAGATGGCATACATTTATTGATAAATCAAATGACAATTGACATAGGCTACATCAATTCCAAATTGCATATATTTATTAATAATCCACAACAATTGAAATAGATGACATTGATTTGTGGAAGGGGGCATAAGTTAAAAAAGTCGTGTCTATCCTAGTAAATTCACTACAAGAATGTCAAGTAAAAAAAATGAAGTATAATAAAGATGCCATAATATAGCATTCAAGGGTTTTGTTGTAAAGTATTAAGCCAAAGTAATAAAAGAAGTTTCAAATATTTAAAGAAAGGTGGGGTGTGCCATGAATAGGATATTATCAAAGAGCAAAGTTAGTAAATATTAAGGTCAATATCATATATAATGCTAGTATATAAAAAAACATGAAGTCGATAGTTGAAAGAGGTTTTAAAATTAAAAGAGCACTTGTCATTTAACAAAGTGTATTGAGACTTAAATAAATAATAATATATTCTAACTTTCTAAAGTCATTGTAAAAGAAAGGAGACCCATTTTAAAATAGAAGAACAACATCACTTAGAGATAATAAAAGGGTCATTCAAAGTTCTAAGTATCTAATTTCCTAGTCAAGTTAAAGATGGATATCAAGATCCCTAAATATCAGTTTGAATGGTACAAAGGTTCTTAAAGTTCCTATTGGAATCAGACCAAGAATTGTATATACTTAATCCTAGTGGGACCCTTACACTTTTGTGCGCCCATTTAGAAATCAAACAAGCATATCACTTCAATTTGTGATTCCACTAAAGTTTGCAATGGGAAGGGAACTCAATTCACCACCAAGTTTGTTGATGAACCAAACAACTTTACGCATTTACAAGATATGATCCAAGACGAGCAAGTGAGCGTTTTCATTGACCTCTCATGAAGAAAATTCCATTGATGTCAAGTTGGAAAATCAATTACAAATTGTAAAGAAGGGAGTCCAAAAAGCTCAATATATTGAAGAGGTTAATAATTTAGATTTGGTAATCATGAATACTCCCAAAAATCCAACTTTGAAGTCATACATACCTTGAAGTTGATGTTTTCAAGGAAACTCCTGGTTAAAATATCTTGGCAATTTTACCTTGTATTTGGATAAAAAGTACTTAGCATTCAAGAATCTAAAAAAGAAAAATGTTAGAAAATGGCAACAAAGAAGGTCTTCTAGCATTGCATGTGTCCTTGCATACTAGAGAGACATTAAACAAGAAGCCAAATGTATTAAAGTGATTATCCTAAGTTTTGACTTAAGAGTTTTTTTAAATTATTCTAATTTGATTTTGACTTAATGGAATCACTTTTATAAAATGAAAAGTGAAATATTTAAGTGATGGCTAATCTAATCTTGCCCATTTATCTCAACGGAGGAGTACATCCATTGATCCATAGTGAGGGTTAGGGTTTTCGCTTGGCCATTGAGTTAAAAGGAGATTTGGTGGAGAGGAAACGTACATGAGAGATACAGACGGAGCATTTTGCTAAGAAGACAGAGGAACAGTTACCCGAGAGAGTCACCGAGCTTCCAGGTAGAGCTAGACCATACAGGATCACATAGAGGGCAGTCGTACCCGTTTGGAAGAGGCATTCGTACAACCGTACGGAATCCATATAGGTTGATGTCAGCGGCGTACGGATCCGTACAGCTGCGCAGAGGAGGTCATACTGCTGACGCACGAGTCGTACAGCTGCGCTAGGGTGTGCTGGGTTGCTGGAAGTTGTCCAATCTATCTGCAGTGGCTCATTTCGCCAGGTTGGGTGAATTTGTCTACTGATTGTAAAAGTTCCATATTTTCATAATACAAAATTCATATCTGACTGTTGCATCAGTTTTCTCATCATGGGTTTTATTCGGGAGTTTCCATACCCAAAATAAACGTGTCTATATTTTATGTGATGTGAATGTTTCTTAGTTTTAATATTTTGCTGCAGAAATAGTAAAGAAGTTCATTTGTGGTTTTCCAATAACAAATTAAATATACTGTTTAGCCCTAGTTTGAACTTTAATGGAAAAGTTACATGGTATTAGAGCTCAGTTGAGCTAAATCTGAGAGACTTGCAACAACAGTGATAGATCAGGGGTAGATCTATTGAAGAGACAAACATAGAGTTTAGATCTAGGGTTTGACAGGTACACTTCAATATGACCGTGCAGTTGAGAGTCGAGGAGAGACTCCAAGGGGCTCAAAACTTTCCTACATGGAAAGAAAGGATCACAAGGATCCTGGATGTCAGTGATGTTGAGGAACACATTGACTCCACAAAGGTTGTGCCCATAGATCCGGTAGAGTTGGTAGATTGGAAGAAGATTGATTCCAGAGCCATGTAAATTATCTTGGATGGAGTGAAGGACCACATAGTTCCTCATCTTTTCGAGAAGTAGACCGCATCTAAGATGTGGAATCCTTTGGAAAGTCTGTACCAGAGCAAGAATGAAAACTGGAAGATGGTGCTGAAAGACAGGATGCGCAATACTAGGATGGCCAAGGGAGGAGTGGTGCCTTATCTCACAAGGCTCACACAGATCAAAGACAAACTTGGAGCAGTTGGCTCTAAGACAGAGGATGAGGAGCTAGTTCGAATAGCCCTCATTGGCTTTTCTAAGACATGGGACACATTTTTCAAAGATGTTGTGGCTAGGGAGAAGTTCTCTGATTGGCAAAGATTGTGGGATGACTTTGTGCAGGAGGAGACTCGCATGGGTTAAGGATCGGGCTCATCCAACAGTGACCCACAGATTGTGGATGAGGAGGCTCTAGCCCTGACAGGGAAGAGAAAGGGTAAGGCAAAGAGGAAGAAGGGTGGTAAGAAGAACCTTGACATGTCAAAGGTCAAGTGTTTTATCTGCCACAAGTAGGGACACTTTGCCTCCCAGTAGCCAGACAAAAAGAAGAGGAGCAATACCCAGATGGCAGGTTTTGCAGAGGTGGAGGAGTTCAGCCAAAACTTTGATAAGAAGTTTTGTTTGATAGATTGCATGGAAAGCACCACAGGTAGCAATATCTGGTACATTGTCAGTGGAGCATCTATTCATATGACTGGACAGAAAAGATTATTCAAGTACTTGCAAGACAGTGCAACAGATATCCACGTTGAGCTGGGTGATGATGCAAGGTATCAGGCGCAGGGAGTTGGCAATGTTTCATTTCAGAGGGAATCTGGCAAACCCCTCAACTTTGTTGATGAGTTATATGTTCTGAGGTTGACCAAGAACCTCATATCAGTCTCTACTCTAGAGGACAAGGGATTTCAGGTGAAGTTCTGAGACCATAGAGTGTATATCAAGCCCAAGGGGTGAGATAGGAGTTTGGATCGAGTGATTGGGATCAAGAGCGGGAAGATGTATAGACTACACTTTGAGCCTGCAAAGGCTCTAGTCAGCAGTGGCAGCAGTCAGGGTGAGTTATGGCATAGGAGGATGGCACACTTACACCATGGAGCACTGAGGCACTTGAGATGGGTAGTCATTGGAGTTCCTCAAGTACATGAGGAGAAGCATAACCACTAAAAAGGTTGTATGTTGATGAAGAATATCAGGAATCCTTTCCCACAGAGTGAGCACAAGTCTAAGGAGCCCTTGGACTTAGTGCATTGCGATGTTTGTGGACCTATGAGTGTCCAATCTTTCATTGGTTACATCTATTGAGTCACTTTCATTAACGATTATTCCAGGAAGACCTAGATATTTTTCTCGAAGGCCACGATAGAGGTCTTTGAGTGATTTTAAGAGTTCAAGACTCTCGTTGAGAACCAGACAGGAAGAAGGATTTGAGTGTTGAAGACGTACAATGGGGGTGAGTACATCTCCAATGAGTTCTTGGAGTATTGTTCATCAAAGGGGATCAAGAAGGAGCACACAGTGCCTCAAACCCCGTAGTAGAAAGGAGTGGCAGAGAGAATGAACAAGGTTATGGTGGGAGCAGCCAAGGCCATGTTATTTGATCAGGGATTACCACTATTCCTTTGGGCTGAGGCATACAGGGTCGTCGTATACATTCACAATAGGTGTCCCCCTACAACTTTAGGGAGAAAGACACCTGAGGAGGTCTTCATAGGTACTCGACCACATGTGAGTCACACTCGCACATTTAAGAGTGTCTGCTATTGTCACGTTCATGCTGACACTAGGAAGAAGTTCGACCCTTCTGGACAGAAGGGGTTATTTGTTGGTTACAACAATAGTTCGAAGGCATACAGAGTATACATTCCTGCTCGCAAGAGGATCATTATGAGCAGGGATGTCCAGTTTGATGAGGACAGGGCGTTGCGGAGATCTATGGACTTATCAGTAGAGGAGTAGCCAGCATAGGGTTCGGGACTCAGTTGGAAGAGCCAAATGCACAGGTACAAGTACAAACACAAGGCACAGGTTCTGGTAGTCAGAGGGAGTCATGTGGATAGGACCCTTCAGTCATTGACTTGAAGGATGAGTTGCAGCAGGAGACAGATATCCAGCAGCCGCAGCAGGTAGACAATGGGCCAAGGCCCAACTGGTTTAGGTTTACAGTTCAGGATTCTAGGCAGGTGGATCCTCCATAGAGCTCCATGAGACGGAGCAAACCACCAAAGAGACTTAGCTATATGCCACTGATGACAGAGTTCATTAACTCTAAATCTTTCAGTTTCGAGGAGGTTGCACAACATGATGTGTGGAAGGAGGCCATGGTTGAGGAGTATAACTCAATCATGAAGAATCATGGATGGGAGGTTGTGTCGAGGCCACAAGGGAAAAAGGTGGTGGGATCCAGATGGATCTACAAGGTAAAGCATGCAGCAGACGGAACCGTGGAGAAGTACAAGACGCACTTCGTGGCAAAGGGGTTTTCACAGAAGGAGGGTATTGACTATGAGGAGACCTCCGCCACAGTTTGCAGGTACTCTTCCATTCAGACCATTATCTCATTAGCAACAGAGATGGGTTGGTGTGTCCATCAGATGGACATCAACACAGCCGTCCTCAACGGAGTCATAGAGGAGGTATTCATTGAGCAACCAGAGGGGTTTGATGTGGAGGAACGGGAGATGCATGTATGCAGGTTGTACAGATCTCTTTATGGGCTCAAGCAAGAACCTCGAGCATGGTACTCGATGATAGACAGCTATCTATGGGAGATGGGATTTCAGCGGAGTGAGGTGGACCACAACTTGTACTTCTTGACAGGTGACGTGCCTCTCATACTAGTATTATATATAGATAATCTCTTTCGTACAGAAGATGAGAGGTTGATTGACGACTGGAAGTCCAACCTTGCTGTTGAGTTTGGGATGAAATACCTTGGGTTGATGCATTACTTCCTAGGCTTGGACGATTGACAAAGAGATGGGTGCTTCTTCATTGGACAGGGGAAGTATGCAGTGGAGATTTTGAAAAGATTCAGGATGGTGGATTGCAAGCCTACAGCCATACCTCTAGTTTCACTTCGATCTACTTGACCCTTTGCCACCACGCTACCTACAGTACACATGATCTATTTGCGGGATGATCAATCCCGATCACTTTAGGACATAAGTCCAAGGACGATGCAATCCTCCATCAGCATGATCCATGAAATTGATCAGTTCAATCGTCTACAACTAAATGTAGATCTCAACCGCACCCAGTGTCGACCCTATCGTCCGTGAGGACTCATCATAGACCATCCATACCACTAAGGTTAGGACCACTCACAAGTGAGTGTTATACTACGGTATCTACACTTATGTGTAGGCATACTCTTCCAAGAAAGAGTATTGTCTGCAGAGAAGATCTCGACCGCATACAAAATGTCGGCCCATCGTAGAACATCCATACCACATAGGTTAGGACCACTCTCAAGTGAGGGTTATACTATGGCATCCGTGAGGACTCATCATAGAGAATCCATACCACACAAGTTAGAACCACTCCCAAGCGAGTGTTATTCTATGGAATCTATATATGAATGTAGGCATACTCTCCATTCAAGAGTATCGTCTGCATAGCAGATCTTGACTGCATACAAAATGTTAGTCCTGTCGTCCGTGAGGACTCGTCGTAGAGCATCCATACCACACAGGTTAGGACCACTCCTGAGCGAGTGTTATTCTATGGTATCCACAACTAAATGTGGGTACTCTACATGCGAGAGTAAGGTCTACAAAGCAAATCTCGACCGTACCTAAGTATAGGCTATATCGTCCGTGAGGACTCATCATAGGACATCCTCAGCATGAAGGCTAGGACCATTCGCAAGCGAATGTTATACTACGGTATCCACAAATGAATGTGGATATAGTAACATCTTCAGGGCCATCCTTAGCTAGTAAGGACCACTCTCATGAACAGATTTTTATACCTTCCATCCTCAAGAGAGGATACTATCGTCCACAAGCAAATGTGGGTACTCTCCATGCGAGAGTAATATCTGTAGGGCCATCCTTAGCTAGTAAAGACCACTTTCATGAACAGAGTGTTATACCTTCCATCCTCAAGAGAGGATACTATCGTCCACAAGTGAATGCCGGACCTTGTTAACATCTTAAGGGGGACGTGGCCTCTTTCATTCTAGAGCATCATTGTCATCCCATCATCGATGTCAATGTCATCATCACTCCCCATTTTCTGAGAAAATCCATATTATCAACCTTCTCCCCCTTTGTCCGAGGAGGGATCATGTCTTCGACCTGTTCTTCCTTTCCGAGGAGAGTCCAATTCTTCGACTTGTTCCTCCTTTCCGAAGAAGGTCCATATCTTCGACTTGTTCTTCCTTTCCAAAGAGAGTCTGTATCTTCGACCTATATCTCCTTTCTGAGAAGGGTCCATATATTCAACTTGTTTCTCCTTTTCGAGAAGGGTCCATATCTTTGACCTATTTCTCCTTTCTGAGAAGGGTCCATATCTTAATCATTCCTCCTTGCGAGGAAATATCGATATCAACATCATTGTTCCTCCTTGCAAAGAAAGTATGTAGTATCATCGTCATTGTTCCTCCTTGCGAGAAAAGTCTTTCCGAACTACACCAAGCTTGTCACGGAAGCTTTGTCACCACATTAGCAACTTGCTCATCAGTACTTACATACTGGAGTTTTATATATCCCTTGAGTACCATATACCACGGGATTCTCTGTCATAGTTATGCAACTATGGTTGTCACAAAGAATCACGATGGTATCCAACTCCATGTCAAATAGACCTGACATTAGTTTTATTAAGCCATGTCGCTTCCCAACTAGCGGAGCAAGCTGCAATGTACTCTGCTTCAGCTGTACTGAGAGCAACATTGGACTGCTTCTTACTAAACCATGAGATCATGGCAGATCCCAGACAATAACATCCACCTGAGGTGCTCTTCTTGTCTGCAGCACTTCATGCCAAATCTGAATCCATATATCCATATAATTTGTAGTCATGATCTCTACCATAGTAAAGTCCCAAGTCTATTGTACCTTTTAGGTACCTCATCACATGCTTTGCAGCTATCCGGTGAACTCGTCCATGTTTAACTAGACACTGACTCAAGGTATTCACAACAAAGCATATATCTGGTCATGTATTCGTCAGATATATCAATGACTCAACAATATTCCTCTACTGAGTCATGTCCACTAACTTTGATCTCTCATCAGACAATAGCTTCATACTGGTATCCATGGGTGTGGCCATGGATTTACAATCCAACATATCAAATCTTCTTAAGATTTCCACAGCATACTTTCCCTGGTTCGAAAAGATTCCTTCTAAGCTCTGCCACACTTCCAACCCTAGGAAATAATGCATCAATCCAAGATCTTTCATCTCGAATTCTTTAGCTAGCTTCTTCTTACAATCTGTGATCTGTTTCTCATTTCCAGTCAGAAATAGATCATCCACATACAACAATAGTATGTCAGGTTCATCATCCATAACCTTGAGGTAAAGGTTAGGATCAACTTTACTTTTGGTAAGGACCATGGTTGTCAAGAAGCTATCTATTCTTCCATACCAAGCTCTAGGAGCTTGCTTCAGTCCATATAGAGCCTTTTTCAACTTGCATAAATGAGTCGGTCTGTTTTCGACTTCAAATCCTTGTGGTTGTTCGATGTAAACCTCTTCCTCAATTATACCATTTAGGAAGGTTGTCATTACATCCATCTGGTGTGGATCCCACTTCATCATGGAAGTAAGTGCCATGATGGTTCTAATGGAAATGTACCTTGCTACTGGAGCAAATGTCTCTTCATAAGCAATTCCCTCTTTCTTGAGAGAATCCTCCTTCCATCAGCAGTGTTATCACCTGCCTTGTAGTTGCCTGCTTAAGGTGGATCCAGAATGGATGGTAGAGGGGCAAGCAACTAAGGGGTGGAACCACGACTGCCTAGACTCCCAAATGGATGGTTGTCACGCCAATCAAGGCAGCTTTCACTTTAGGTTATCCTAGTCTAGGACAACAATGGGGAAGACCCGGATCTGCTCCCGACAGGAGAGATCGAACCTAAACACCAGAAGAAGATCAGATGAGGCTTCAGGGTACTTAAGGTGCAAGGTGAATGGGAACCCTAGCTCTAGGGTTTAGGTACTAGCAACTGACGTGGGAAACGTAACTATGACAGGGCGAGCAGGAATAGAGTTGGGACTATCCAATACCTAGAAATTAGACTCAGTAAAAGGTGTTTGAGCTATCAATGAATGTTGGTAGATGGCAAAGGCTAAGAACCTAAGGGCAGCGCTAGCTTGGAAATCAGTGCTTTGTATGCATTGGGCAATGGAGTCAGCAGTAAGACAACGTTTCAGGAAACCCACTTGGGAAACACCCTAACCTATGAAAACAGAAACCAATTGGTCCAGAAAAATCCAAGGTACAGGAAACCCAGCTCAGTAGATAGCTAGCACTAAGGCCTAGGAAGACAAATCTGAAGCTTTAGGGGGTACCGAAAGGCTGATGGCTCAGCGTTGAGGATGAGAAGAGATCAGGGAAACCTGATCTACAAGCCCGAACCAGGAAAACAGCAGGAAAATCAAATCTAGAAAAGTCAAAATCTGATGACGGGGCTAGGAGGCTGAAAACTGATTTTTTAGATCTAGGGCAAACCAGGATGAATTAGCACAACATTGAGGGTGTTCTAGGATGCTTGGGACCCGATCTATCATCCTATCATGTCAAATTTCAAAAAAACCTACTTCCGGAAAAGGCCAATTTTCAGTGAGGGCGCTAGGGCAGTTGCAGTCTATTTTTCAGATCCCGGTCAAATTGTTGAGCCTCTTGATAGCGTTGGGGTAGATTTGGACTTCCCAAAACCCGATCTATCCGTCTGTGAAGTCAGAAATCAGAAAAACTCAAAACCCTAGCTAGCCAATTTTTCCAGCGGGGGGTTATGCAGTTTTCTGCTGAAAAATCAGATCTAGGTCAATCTATGAGGAATTTGACCAGCGTTCCAGTTGATTTAGTTAGGGGGAGGCCCGATCTATGAAACCCAGAAATGGTTTGGCAAAAGATCGGACGGTTCCCTGATTATTTGAATTTTTAGGTTTTTATGGTTTAGGAGTTTTCAGAAAAATAGTTAAATTTCAGCAAGGAACAATGGAATAAGATCAGAAAAGAAGAACTTACCTATGGATCTTACGTAGATAAGCTTGTAGAAGTCTGTAACAGTGACGATCCTAGCTATCCCGATCAATCCTGGAAGATCCCCGTGATTTCTATAGCATATGCAAGCTCCATGCCATCAAAGCGCCCTTATCCTGCATGAGCAAACGTCAACCATATCAGATTTGCACATACAAAATAAAGAAACTGAATGCTACAAGACAGTAAAATGAAGTAATCATAGATCGGAATGAAACTAATGAAAACCCCCAGATCCAAGACGAAGAGAACCGAGCGAGTTGGGCTCCCCCTACAAAAACGCTCCAGCCAAAACGCCCTCCTGTAGACAAAACAATGATAGCCACGAAAAATAATGAATCTCACGAGAATTTCCACGATGCTAGTAAGCTGAAAACAAGCTAATCACCATTTGAGCACATCAGATGCAAAGCAAATCCAGAAAATTTCCACAGAAAAAGTTTTTCTATTATTCAGATCTAAGAGCCAAAGACCCCTTACAAATGAGAAGCTCTCTCTTTTAAATAAAAATGAGAGAACCTCAATCATAATCAATACATGGATCAATATACAAGATACAATGTTCTAATCAATGGTTGAGATGAGCTCAACATACAATACATGGATCAATATAATTATAATTTACCAAAGTGGACTTAAACCACCCAAATAAAGGTAACCCACTCAACAAGAAATAAATGAAAGCACATGGTGGGTCCAAGGAGTGTTTGACTAACTCCCTTTGGGTGTCCCGATGGCACAATAAATAATATAACAATTTAAAATTTTGACTTTTGTGCCTCCTTGAGGAAATCGTGGGTCTCCCAAAAAGCTCCAGAAAATATTTAAAATTTGCCCAAAAATAGGGGCAGGCCCCATAAAATGTTGAAACTGCTGGAGAAGGTGTGGAAGACATCACTCTCATCATTGTGACTCACCCCATGCCATTTCTTTGCCTCAGTAGCCCAAATCAATTTCTTCAATAGCCATTTGATCATTTTTTAATCTGCCTTGGGAAACGTGATACCGCTAAA
Organism: Pseudotsuga menziesii; assembly: GCA_001517045.1. Lineage (NCBI taxonomy): Eukaryota > Viridiplantae > Streptophyta > Pinopsida > Pinales > Pinaceae > Pseudotsuga > Pseudotsuga menziesii. Next base: position 345,905 of record LPNX010728973.1, on the reverse strand, counting down.
ACAGCCTCCTAGGGTGCCTGCTTTGTCAAATTGAGCCCTCCAAGCTCTCTGGGATGGGGGTACAATGGTACAAACAAGTGGTTGCACCCCCCTATGCCCATACAACGCCCTAGGTGATCCAACTGAAACATCTCCCTGCTCAAACAAATCAATCTGTGAAGAAAAACTGCATCAGAAAAGCAGAATAAGCCTGATCACATCTGTAAGTGCCCGGAACTGGAAATAAACTGTCTCATTGGACTCAGAGAGTCCCAATCCATCAAAGGTGTATACTCATACCCCTCATAGGTCATTGTCTGATCATCAATCATAACCAATAAACAATATAACCATCTGTGAATAATCAGACACCAATAATAACTCAGAATAGATCAATCTGCTGCAAGTGTTAAGAGGTTAAACCATGCTCTACAACTCAATTCACGTAACAAAATCAACAAGTAGCATTCATTTCACTAGCGGTACATCAACAAATACTTATAAATATCAGGGTTTATTTATTATTACTTGGACTCAGACTTTCAAGACTATACTCACTTCATAGCTGTAGTTATTTTGCTAGTGAAGGGTGAAAGGTGGAAATGACAAGGCTAAGGCAAAGGATGACCTCCTACTCAACATCATGACACTTTGGAAAAGGAAAAGGGCAAACTCACTACAACCAATACTGGACAAACATCAACACAAGGAATGGCAGTGCCTCACAGATGGATGAGTTGTTTAGAGAGTGCTTATTCAACTTAGGCATCATGTCTACATCAATTTTGATCCAAGTTCATTTGGATCACATTTCATTCTGTGGCCTTTTTGGCCTATATGAACCCTTTGGGACTTCACCAGTGCTCAAAAGCACAGCTAATCGCAGCTTTCATCCGGGCCATATTTATTTTTAACAAGGTCAGCAATTCTTTGATATAACATTTTTTAACCATTGCTTTTTAGACCTTTTCTTCTATTCTTCAAGGAGTATTTTAGCATTTCATTGCTCTTGCCCTTTTTACATATGTTAAGAAACACAATTTTACAATTTTCATTTTCCATGGGCGCATATTTAATATTTCAATAAAAGTAGTACATGAGCTTTCAGTTTTAGCCAACAACATCTCAAGTGACTAGGGGGAATTCTGCACAGTGCCAAACATCGGGACAACCGACCAGAATGATTTAGGCATACTATCCAACTTACCAAAGGCAAGTTTTGTCACCAACTCAGAGCCAAGACACAATGTAAACAGGGAGGCTTGTCCAACAAAGGTTCTAGCGGGGAAAAAGGTCCTCCATGACACAAGTCAAGAAGTCAATCGGGTTGAAAATTAAACTAGAAGGTAATGGATGGATGAAGACAATGAAATGATGGAGCCAACACTAGCAAGCCAAAACAATGGTGGGAATGACTACCTATATTCTCCCTAAGGTGGGTAAAACCAATGAGTATAGATCAAGAACTTCAAAGCCAAAGTAAGGACATCAATACATAGTATAATATACAACCAAGTCCATATAAATATGACCGCCAGATCATAATACCACAAGTCAATATATGTCACAAGAATCAATATAAGAGCAATAATAACCATAACACCATATAAAATACTGAGTCATATCCATGCAATATAATCCATCTGAAACACCATATATCCAATGAGAAAGTACTGATATAACACTAGGCATCCACTACTGCTCTGAAATAACATAAATGGCTATATCGGTCCTCAAATCTTAGTGTCCTGAGAGTCAGTCCTGGCATGGGAGAGTACAATAGTCCACTAATACAAAAATGATCCATCAGAAATGCTCATCTCAGCATCTCATATGTAAGAGATCTGGCTGAAAAATGTACTGTGTCTACAAAATAGAATATGGTAGCCTGGCTACTATATATGTGATAACATCTGGCTCCAGCTGGGACAAGTGCTCTGCTGAAAAGAGAGCTTGAGAACCTCAAAATCTCTGGTCCTCGCACTCTGCTTCCCGCATCCTCGATCCGTCCATCCAGCTCTGCAACCGCTACCAAAATGTACCTGACTACCTGCAACATGTCCAGAGCTATACCAAACTCACAGACCGGTCGTCAGAACAATGTGGGTAATATACAAAATACTGAAAAATAAAAATGCATGAAAGTAGAAAATAAATCTAATCTATAACCATAACTTTCAGTAAAAGTTTGATTTTTCTTGTGCAGGAAAACAAAATTATACTAAGAGCTTCAAAGGTGAGCTTCAGACAACTAAGCAAAACTCTATACTACTGCCGGGAAAGGCTTATTTAGGTCCTACCTACTCTACTCTACCAGGCAAAGTGGGATTCAAGCAATGGGTGGGAAATAATGCTTTAGCAAGAGCCCGTTTACTGGAAGCTCAAATTCGTCCCCGTCCAATGTTTCCAAATAAAGCGATCCCTTTCCAGCTATCTTAGATACTCGATAAGGACCCATCCATATCTTTTCCAATTTTCCATGCTTTCTAGGTTTTTCTTTTACTTTATCCCACAGCAAAACTATGTCTCCTATCCCAAACTTTACATCTCGTGTTCTTTGATCAAAAGTTCCTTTTACTCTTTCTTGCTCAATGACCATCTTGTCAAATGCCATCCTTCTCACTTCATCAAGTTCAACTAACTTGTCAATTCTTGCCTGAAAAGCTTCTTGATCTGAGGTACACTGTTGTAACAACTCATATACGGGGATTTGCATATTAATTGGAAGCCTACAATCTTGTCCATAGACCAGCTCAAAAGGGGCTTTGCCTGTGATTCTTTTTACCACTGTTCGGTCAGCCCATAGTGCATATTTTAATTTGCTATCCCAGCTTCTCTTGTTTTCTCCCACCATTCTTTTCAAAAGCTTAATTAAATTCTTATTACTGGATTCAGCAAGACCATTTCCTTGGGGATAATAATTAGATGAATGGGATAGTGCAATACCGTGATTCATGCAAAAGGTTGACATCTCTACTTTACTAAAGGCTTTAGCATTGTCAGTGGTTATCTTTATAGGGCACCCATATCGAGACACAATGTTTTCTTCCAAGAATTTGACAACTACAGCAGCTGTGCAATTCTTAGTGGGTATGGCCTCGACCCATCGAGTAAAGTAATCAGTGCAAGTCAGGATATACTTATATCCATTGCTTGAATTTTGATCAAAAGGCCCGATGAAGTCCATACCCCACTGCTGAAAAGGAGATTCAACTACAATTGGGTTTAGTGGTAATGCTCGCAATCTTGGCTTTCCTGAGAAAAACTGACATTCCTGACATGTTCTTACAAAAGAGTGCACATCCTTAAAAAGGGTTGGCCAATAATATCCTGCTCTCATAATCTTTGCAGCAGTAGTTCTGGGTGCATAATGTCCACCGCACATGCCTACATGCATTTCCTTGATGATGATCTTGGATTCCTCTTCATTAACACATTTCAAAATTATTCCATCAGGATTTCTCCAACCAATACCATCCTGAGTTAATGTATACTTTTCTGCTTTTAACCTTAGGGCTCTTCTCTGGTGATCCACCAGATGATCAGGGCAAGACAAATTTCTCAAAAAGTAAATAATGTCCCTATACCACTCATGATTTTCATCAATATGCAAAATATGAGACTCCCGCTCGTTCACCAGGTTTACCGCATGACTGTTACCTCTCTCAGTGAATAATTGAGCTAAGCCTTGACCTTTCACAATTTTGATAGGTTTGATCTCTAAATCATATTCTTGGATACGTGAGATCCAGTTCCCTCTAACTCCTATACCATCTGCTTGTGATAAAACATCCTTAACTGCTTGATATGGCACAAACGCTTTGATTTTAGAATACCCTATGTAAGCTCTGAAATGCTTTAAGGCTTTGATTAGAGCATAGGCTTGTTTTTCAGTAGTAGTATATTTCAATTCAGCATCTCTCAAGTTCTTACTCATGAAAGCTATGGGTTGCTCATGTTTCTCATCGTTCTTTTGTAACAGAACTCCAGCAATAGTATCCTCAGAGGCGTATGAATAAACCAGAAATTCCTTACTATAATCAGGGCATGCCAAAACAGGAGCGGTTGAAATAGCTTTCTTGAGCTTCATGAATGCGTTTTCGCAGGTTTCATCCCAGATGAACTTGGTATCTTTCTTCAGAAGGGCATTTAAAGGCTTGGCCAACTCTGCTAGATTTGGAATAAATATTCGGACAAAATTTATTTTCCCAAAGAATGTGTAATATCCCAAATCCCGATATTTTCTATTTCTAAGCAAAAAGGCTGATACAACTGGGCATGCAAACTGCCATGCAAAAATCCCTATTTTATAGGAAAAATTAGGGTTAGGGTTTGTGAGATAGAATGAACACTTACCACTGATAAGCCGGCTGGACTACTTCGGAGAAAGTATGCAAACACTGAGAGCTGGATTAGAGATGAACTGATCTCCTCTGCTTACGGTGAACCCCCAGCAGCAAGACGCCCAGTCAGAAAAGGATGACGCCCTCAGGGAAGGAGGTGTCCGATGGAGCTGCGGATTTACGGGGCTGATAGTCTTTCCGTGCCGGAGAGAATGCCTGATACAAGAGTGATTTCTGAGTCCTCTAGGAAAGATAGCGACTTGCTTCTGAGAGACAGCTGCTCACGCCCCTGGAATCCCGAAACTGCTGATAACTGTTCCGGATGAGCACGGATGGATCTGATAATCACTGGGTACTGGAGTATGATGTTGATGATGAGAATGGTGCCTGAGTTTTGGAAGGAAACTGAGATCTGAAGGCCCCACAGCTGATTAGGGCTTTCCGGCTGAAAACCCTCCCTTTACGGCTGCACACGTGTCCCTGCAACGATCTATACCATATGCTAGATAACTGATGAATGAATGAAGAACAAGTGGTGAACCAGTATGGCTTACCCTGAATAAGACTAGGACAGATGTTTCACTGCCGAAATCCTGTTAGCTGAAGACTCCGTCTCCAACCCCAACTGCTGTGCTGCTATTCCAAGAGCTCCCAAAATAATCATAATCCAAAGTGAAGTCTCCTCTCGCTTTATCCTCTACTTATAAAGTTCAACTGCGCAAAACCTAATCTTTGACCTAATTAGGTCACTTTATCTTCTATTTTGTCGTCGACTTGCATGCATGCGGATGGAGACTTAAAGAGTGCATGCATCATTAAATAATGCTTGGATGGCATGCACGAAGGTGGCCTTTGGCCCTGGTGGCCCTTCTTGACCAAATGATGATGCCCTAGATCTTCTATGGATGGCATCAGTCCTCAGCTGATTCCCTAGCTGTCAGTAACCGCTCGAACCCACAGGAATCACATAGGTTAACGGTTTTGGGCTTCAAGGCCTAATTGGAAGAGGACATTACAGTCCTCCCCGCTCGAGATTGCTTGTCCTCAAGCAACTTCATACTGGGATGCTGCAATACCTGTTCACCTTCCCAGGTGGCATCCTCTGGCGGTAGTTCTTTCCATTGAACTAAGTATTCCTTGATTACTCTGTTCCTGAGCTTCCTCTCTCTAGTCTGTATGATCCGTTCGGGAATCAGTATCAGCAGTCCTTCATCATCTAAAGGGGGCAATTTGGTGGATGGAGCAATGTGTTGCCCAAGGGTCTTCTTCAGACTAGATACATGGAACACATTGTGAATTTTGCTTTCCTGGGGAAGTTCTAGTTCATATGCCACCTCTCCCACCTTCCGAATTATTTTGTAGGGTCCATAGAAGTGGGGTTTTAACTTCTCTGCTCCTTTCTTTTTAAGTGAAGACTGTCTGTAAGGCTGGAGCCTTAAGTAAACTAAATCCCCTACCTCAAAGCTCCGTTCAATCCTGTGTTTGTCAGCATACATCTTCTGTTGATTCTGGGCTGTTTGTAAATTCTCTTTCAATACTTTCAGGATGTCCTGACTGTCCTGTATCCAATCCTTAGCCTTAGGAGCCCTACTGTCTCCAAATGCCAAATCTGCATAGTCCAAGGCCTCATAACCATATAATACCTTAAAAGGGGTCATCCTAATAGACATGTGATAAGTAGTGTTGTAGCAATACTCCCCTAGGTGTAGCCATTTAATCCAGGTTCGCTGCTGCCCTGCTACATTGTTCCTTAGATATCCTTCGATCCACTTGTTGACTATTTCTGTTTGCCCGTCACTCTGGGGATGATAACTCGTACTAGTAGCCAGTTCGGTCCCCACCAATCTGAACAGTTCCTACCAGAAGGCACCCGTCAATCTGCTATCCCGATCACTGACAATGGTCTTAGGTAACCCGTGTAACCTGAAGACCTCCCTGAAGAATAACTCAGCTACTTGAGCTGCCGAGTAGTCTGATGATATCGAGAAGAAATGTGCAAACTTGGTCAGTCTGTCAACTACTACATATAAACAATCTCGCCCTTGGACCTTGGGCAAGCCTGTAATAAAGTCCATGGAGATGCTTTCCCACTTCTGTTCTGGAATCGGTAGTGACTGGAGTAACCCTGCTGGATGGGTGTTCTCAATCTTGTTCTGTTGATAGATGCTACATTCCCGGACATGCTACTCTGATACCACTGTAATATCCCAAATCCCGATATTTTCTATTTCTAAGCAAAAAGGCTGATACAACTGGGCATGCAAACTGCCATGCAAAAATCCCTATTTTATAGGAAAAATTAGGGTTAGGGTTTGTGAGATAGAATGAACACTTACCACTGATAAGTCGGCTGGACTGCTCCGGAGAAAGTATGCAAGCACTGAGAGCTGGATCGGAGATGAACTGATCTCCTCTGCTTACGGTGAACCCCCAGCAGCAAGACGCCTAGTCAGAAAAGGATGACGCCCTCAGGGAAGGAGGTGTCCGATGGAGCTGCGGATTTCTGAGTCCATAGTCTTTCCGTGCCAGAGAGAATGCCTGATACAAGAGTGATTTCTGAGTCCTCTAGGCAAGATAGCGACTTACTTCTGAGAGACAGCTGCTCACGCCCCTGGAATCCCGAAACTGCTGATAACTGTTTCGGATGAGCACGGATGGATCTGATAATCACCGGGTACCGGAGTATGGTGTTGATGATGAGAATGGTGCCTGAGTTTTGGAAGGAAACTGAGATCTGAAGGCCCCACAGCTTATTAGGGCTTTCCGGCTGAAAACCCTCCCTTTACGACTGCACACGTGTCCCTGCAACAATCTATACCATATGCTAGATAACTGATGAATGAATGAAGAACAAGTGGTGAATTAGTATGGCTTACCCTGAATAAGACTAGGACAGATGTTTCACTGCCGAAATCCTGTTAGCCGAAGACTTCGTATCCAACCCCAACTGCTGTGCTGCTATTCCAAGAGCTCCCAAAATAATCATAATCCAAAGTGAAGTCTCCTCTCGCTTTATCCTCTATTTATAAAGTTCAACTGCGCAAAACCTAATCTTTGACCTAATTAGGTCACTTTATCTTCTATTTTGCCGTTGACTTGCATGCATGCGGATGGAGACCTAAAGAGTGCATGCATCATTAAATAATACTTGGATGGCATGCACGAAGATGGCCTTTGGCCTTGGTGGCCCTTCTTGACCAAATGATGATGCCCTAGATCTTCTATGGATGGCATCAGTCCTCAGCTGATTCCCTAGCTGTCAATAACCGCTCGAACCCACAGGAATCACATATGTTAACGGTTTTGGGCCTCAAGGCCTAATTGGAAGAGGACATTACAGAATGATTGCAGGGAAGCAATATTATGGGGTGCAGCAATAGCATTAATGGCTTGGGCATGCTCAGGATCCAACCTAATACCTTCTTTTCATACAATATGCCCTAATAGCTTTCCTTCATCGATTCCGAATGTGGATTTCTTTGGGTTTAATGATATACCAAATTTCCGGCATCGCTCAAAAACTTTCTTTAGATGTTTCACATGATCATCCCGCTCTTTTGAGAAAACAGTTAAGTCATCTTGATATATAGCGATAATTTTTCCAATAAGATCATCAAATGCCTGGTCCATAGCCCTTTGAAAAGTTGAACCAGCGTTTAATAATCCAAAAGGCATTCTTATGTACTCAAAAGTTCCCCATGGAGTTGTGAAAGTCGTCTTCTCTCTATCTTCCTTCTTTATCCTTACTTGATTGTACCCTGAGAATCCATCTAACATTGATAGCATACCTGCGCCTGTAACACTTTGCAACAAGTTCTCCATATTTGGCAAAGGATAATTATCCTTAAAAAATGCTTGATTCAGATTTCTAAAATCTATGCATATCCTGATTTCACCGCTCTTCTTTCTCACAATTACTAGGTTAGATACCCAAGTGGTGTGTCGGACTGGTCGGATGATTCCAACAGCTAGCATCTTTTCCAGTGCCTTTTTTATCAATGGAGCCAACTTGGGGTTAATATTTCGCAACTTCTGCCTATAGGGCTTTGCTCCTTCATTCAAAGGAATAGTATGCTCAATGACGGCAGGATCAAAAGTCTTGAGATCATCATCAGTCCAAGCAAAAACATCCTTGTATTTCCTAATTAGGTCTTCTATGGCCCTCCTTTCTTTTGGGGAGGCATTCTTTCCAATTTTAATCATTTTAGGAGAAACAGAGCTTCCAATATTCACCTCTAGGATCTCATCTACAGGCTCTGCTCTTTTACCCCGGTATTCATCATGTCTATTGAAATTCTTCTCCAACGGGATTGCCAAATTCATAACTTCCACATCCTGCATTGATAAGTCATTCATTTTGTCTTCCAGATTGACACTACAATTCTGAAAATTATCTGTGTTTTGTAAGAAAGCAATGATTTGGGCATCATTGTCAAAGACCTGCCAATGATCCTGATTATCGGGGACTGATGGTCTAAACAACACTTTGACTTTACACTCCTTTTCTTTGAGGTAATCTGGGACTTCAAAAGTGCATGCTATTACTGATAGTGCATCAGCTAAGGTGTTATCCTCTCTTGGAACTGCTTGGATTGCAAAGGCATCGAACATTTCAATGGTATCCCACACAGCATTTCTATAATCCCTAAGTCTATTGTTTTTGGCCGCAAATTGATTTTTAACCTGGGACACAATTAAATCAGAATCACCTATGACACTCAGGCATTTGATTTTTTGATCTCGGGCAATCTCTAATCTCAAAAGTAAAGCTTCATACTCCGCTACATTAATTGTGGCTTCAAACTCTAAACAAAAAGAGAAACACTTTTCTTCTCCAGAAGGGGAAATAAGGACAATTCCTGCCCCGTCACCATGTCTAGACTTAGCTCCATCGAAATGCATCTTCCATACTTGGCTAGGGGGAAAAGGATGCTGACGAGGCTCTTCCCAATAGTTTGCCATTACCATGTAATTTCCAACCTCTTTTGTAGGCCTCATGGCTTCCTCAAAAAGATGTTCAGGTGTTTCGACATGCTCATTCATAGGCTTTTCATTCATTAATCTGTACGATGCGCTTTCTCCAATAGGGATGGTGGCATATGAAAGGTCCATCTGGATGCTTCCTCCTAGCATAGCAGCCCATTCTCTAGACAACAACATTCCCCATGTATCCGGTATGTCTAAGACTAAGACATTCACGTTTATTTGAATCTCTAGGTATGCTGCCAGTTTCATACTTAAATTTTCAATTACTCCTTTAGACTCAACAAGTTGAGAATCCATTCCACATATGTTATTGAATTTCCAAGAAGGCCTTAGCTCTAGCTGCTCCATTACCCTAAGTGGCATTGATGTTAACTTCTGCTCCTGAGTCTAACATGCAATTGTGAAGTATCAACTAGTTTATTTCTAAGGCTATGAAAAATGGGGGATGATCATCATCACTACTGGATACACTCTGGATCATTAAGGGAGAGTCCTTTTTGGGTGCTGACCTCTCAAGAGCTTTCATCTTAGGCTTGATCCCTAGAAACTTAGTAGCTTGGCTAAACAAAGAGGGGACCTTCAGCACTTCATTAAGAGGTATGGGAATATTTGGTTTGGACATGAACTGACTCAAATCAATCTTTAGGTCACACAATTTCTCTTGTTCTTTGTCACTTGCCTTCAATCCCATTAACTGCATTACCTGAACTCTAACAGAAGGGATGGTTATGAGGTCTTTCAAGGACATCATAACTGAAGATCCGGAAAGTTTTCTCAGAATATTCATATTCAGACTACCCTGTACCACAGGAGGAACTACTTTACTAGGGATGTTTGCTTTGTGGTTAGGTTTAATAAAATTTGGGCTTACTTCCTTCTTGGTTTCTTGAGGGTGCTCATTCCTTTTCAAGATGCCCCTGTGAGGACTACTTGATGAAGGATTCTTATCAGCCGTACTCCTTTGCTCAGGAGAATTCTTTCTTGTGACCGGCTTATTACTGTCTAAATTCATTATGCTACTTCTTGTCACGACCTGATTATTAGCAAGTGCCCTAGTTGACATAGTCTGGGAAAAACTATTGGCATACACTCTCTGGGAAAGTTTGTGGAAATGCTCATCCCGTCTCGCATTCTGTTTGTGCTGATTTAAAACTAAACTATATAAGCTTTGTATGAGCTTGCTCATTTCAACCATCATTCTCGACATTATATCGTTCTCCGAATCACTTTCTTTAGTGTAAGACATGACTTTAGAATTTATACGCTGGGTGCGATCCTCAGTGGAGTCGCGAGGTGGAGTCGCCAAGTGAACCACACAAGTAATTCACCGAAAAAGATATGTCGTATGGAAAGGTGAGGTATGTTGAACCAAGGTAGGCCTCTACCCCCTTAGCAACGACGCCAAAATGTTATCACCTGCCTTGTAGTTGCCTGCTTAAGGTGGATCCAGAATGAATGGTAGAGGGGCAAGCAACTAAGGGGTGGAACCACGACTGCCTAGACTCCCAAATGGATGGTTGTCATGCCAATCAAGGCAGCCTTCACTTTAGGTTATCCTAGTCCAGGACAACAATGGGGGAGACCCAGATCTGCTCCCGACAGGAGAGATCAAACCTAGACACCAGAAGAAGATCAGATGGGGCTTCAGGGTACTTAAAGTGCAAGGTGAATGGGAACCCTAGCTCTAGGGTTTAGGTACTAGCAACTGTCTTGGGAAACGTAACTATGACAGGGCGAGCACGAATAGAGTTGGGACTATCCAGTACCTAGAAATCAGACTCAGTAAAAGGTGTTTGAGCTATCAGTGAATGTTGGTAGATGGCAAAGGCTAAGAGCCTAAGGGCGGCGCTAGCTTGGAAATCAGTGCTTTGTATGCATTGGGCAATGGAGTCAGCAGTAAGATAACGTTTCAGGAAACCCACTTGGGAAACACCTTGATCTATGAAACCAGAAACCAATCGGTCCAGAAAAAGCCAAGGTACAGGAAACCCAGCTCAGTAGATAGCTAGCGCTAGGGCCTAGGAAGACAAATCTAAAGTTTTAGGGGGTACCAGAAGGCTGATGGCTCAGCGTTGAGGATGAGAAGAGATCAGGGAGACCTGATCTACAAGCCCAAATCAAGAAAACAGCAGGAAAATCAGATCTAGAAAAATCAAAATCTGATGATGGGGCTAGGAGGCTGAAAACTGATTTTTTAGATCTAGGGAAAACCAGGGTGAATTAGCACAGCGTTGAGGGTGTTCTGGGATGCTTGGGGCCCGATCTATCATCCTATCATGTTAGATTTCAGAAAAACCTACTTCCGGAAAAGGCCAATTTTCAGCGAGGGCGCTAGGGCGGTTTCAGTCTATTTTTAAGATCCCGGTCAAACTGTTGAGCCTCTTGACAATGTTGGGGTTGATTTGGACTGCCCAAGACCCAATCTATCCGTTTGTGAAGTCAGAAATAAAAAAAACTCAAAACCCTAGCAGGTCAATTTTTTCAGTGGGGGGTTATGCAGTTTTCTGCTGAAAAATCAGATCTAGGTCAATCTATGAGGAATTTGACCAGCGTTCCAGTTGATTTAGTTAGAGGGAGACCCGATCTATGAATCCCAGAAATGGTTTGGCAAAAAATTGGACAGTTCCCTGATTATTTGATTTTTTAGGTTTTTATGGTTTAGGAGTTTTCAGAAAAATAGTTAAATTTTAGCAAGGTACAATGGAATAAGATCAGAAAAGAAAAACTTACCTGTGGATCTTACCTAGATAAGCTTGTAGAAGTCTATAACAGTGACGATCCTAGCTACCCCGATCAATCCTGGAAGATCCCCGTGATTTCTATAGCATATGCAAGCTCCATGCCATCAAAGCACCCCCTACCCTGCATGAGCAAACGTCAACCATATCAGATTTGCACATACAAAATAAAGAAACTGAATGCTACAAGACAGTAAAATGAAGTAATCATAGATCGCAATGAAACTAATGAAAACCCCCTGATCCAAGACGAAGAGAACCGAGCGAGTTAAGGTCCCCCCTACAAAAACGCTCCAGCCAAAACGCCCTCTTGTAGACAAAACCATGATAGCCACGAAAAAAAATAGATCTCACGAGAATTTCCACGATGCTGGTAAGCTGAAGACAAGCTAATCACCATTTGAGCACATCAGATGCAAAGCAAATCCAGAAAATTTCCACAGAAAAAGTCTTTCTATTATTCAGATCTAAGAGCCAAAGACCCCTTACAAATGAGAAGCTCTCTCCTTTAAATAAAAATGAGAGAACCTCAATCATAATCAATACATGGATCAATATACAAGATACAATGTTCTAATCAATGGTTGAGATGAGCTCAACATACAATACATGGATCAATATAATTATAATTTACCAAAGTGGACTTAAACCACCCAAATAAAGGTAACCCACTCAACAAGAAATAAATGAAAACACATGGTGGGTCCAAGGAGTGTTTAACTAACTCCCTTTGGGTGTCTCCATGGCACAATAAATAATATAACAATTTAAAATTTTGACTTTTGTGCCTCCTTGAGGAAATCGTGGGTCTCCCAAAAAGCTCCAGAAAATATATAAAATTTGCCCAAAAATAGGTGCGGGCCCAATAAAATGATGAAACTATTGGAGAAGGTGTGGAAGACATCACTCTCATCATAGTGACTCACCCCATGCCATTTCTTTGCCTCAGTAGCCCAAATCAATTTCTTCGTTAGCCATTTGATCATTTTTTAATCTGCCTCGGGAAACGTGATAGTGCTAAAACAGCCTCCTAGGGTGCCTGCGTTGTCAAATTGAGCCCTCCAAGCTCTCTGGGATGGGGGTACAATGGTACAAACAAGTGGTTGCACCCCCCTATGCCCATACAACGCCTTAGGAGACCCATACAAAGCCCTAGGAGATCCAACTAAAACATCTCCCTGCTCAAACAAATCAATCTGTGAAGAAAAACTGCATCAGAAAAGCAGAATAAGCCTGATCACATCTATAAGTGCCCGGAACTGGAAATAAACTGTCTCATTTGACTCAAAGAGTCCCAATCCATCAAAGGTGTATACTCATACCTCTCATAGGTCTCTGTCTGATCATCAATCATAACCAATAAACAATATAACCATCTGTGAATAATCAGACACCAATAATAACTCAGAATAGATCAATCTGCTGCAAGTGTTAAGAAGTTAAACCATGCTCTACAACTCATTCACGTAACAAAATCAACAAGTAGCATTCATTTCACTGGCGGTACATCAACAAATACTTATAAATATCAGGCTTTATTTATTATTACTTGGACTCAGACTTTCAAGACTATACTCACTTCATAGCTGTAGTCATTTTGCTAGTGAAGGGTGAAAGGTGGAAATGACAAGGCTAAGGCAAAGGATGACCTCCTACTCAACATCATGACACTTTGGACAAGGAAAAGGGCAAACTCATTACAACCAATACTGGACAAACATCAACACAAGGAATGGCATTGCCTCACAGATGGATGAGTTGTTTAGAGAGTGCTTATTCAACTTAGGCATCATGTCTACATCAATTTTGATCCAAGTTCATTAGGATCACATTTCATTCTGTGGCCTTTTTGGCCTATATGAACCCTTTGGGACTTCACCAGAGCTCAAATGCATAGCTAATCGCAGCTTTCATCCGGGCCATATTTATTTTTAACAAGGTCAGCAATTCTTTGATATAACATTTTTTAACCATTGCTTTTTGGACCTTTTCTTATACTTTTCAAGTCCTATTTTAGCAGTGTTACCAACATCGGCCGAGAAATCGCCGATGTCCGAGAAATCGCGAGTTTTTCAGCTCGGCGATTTTTTCTCAAAAAATCGCTGAAAAAATCGGGGCGATTTTTTCCCGATTTTTTGCCGATTTTTGCCTGATTTTTTTCCGATTTATCCCGAGATATTGCCGTTTTTTTGAGGCAATTTTTTCCCGATATATTGCTGATTTTTTCCCGATTTATCCCGAGATATTCCCGATTTTTTTTCCGATTTTTTCTAAAGCTGAAATTGAATATTTTTGTATTTTTTTAAGTTTGCCGATTTTTTGCCGATGTTTGCCGATGTGTTGCCGAGATATCCCGAAACGATGTTTCCTGGACACTGCCGATTTTTTCGCCGCGCCGATGTTTGCAACACTGTATTTTAGCATTTCATTGCTCTTGCCCTTTTTACATATGTTAAGAAACACAGTTTTACAATTTTCATTTTCCGTGGGCGCATATTTAATATTTCAATAAAAGTAGTACATGAGCTTTCAGTTTTAGCCAACAACATCTCAAGTGACTAGGGGGAATTCTACACAGTGCCAAACATCGAGACAACCGACCAAAATGATTTAGGCATACTATCCAACTTACCAAAGGCAAGTTTTGTCACCAACTCAAAGCCGAGACATAATGTAAACAGAGAGGCTTGTCCAACAAAGGTTCTAGCGGGGAAAAAGGTCCTCCATGCCACAAGTCAAGAAGTCAGTCGAGTTGAAAATTAAACTAGAAGGTAATGGATGGATGAAGACAATGAAATGATGGAGCCAACACTAGCAAGCCAAAACAATGGTGGGAATGACTACCTCTATTCTCCCTAAGGAGGGTAAAACCAATGAGTATAGATCAAGAACTTCAAAGCCAGAGTAAGGACATCAATACATAGTATAATATACAACCAAGTCCATATAAATATGACCGCCAGATCATAATACCACAAGTCAATATATGTCACAAGAATCAATATAAGAGCAATAATAACCATAACACCATATAAAATACTGAGTCATATCCATGCAATATAATCCATTTGAAACACCATATATCCAATGAGAAAGTACTGATATAACACTGGGCATCCACTACTGCTCTGAAATAACATAAATGGCTATATTGGTTCTCAAATCTGAGCGTCCTGAGACTCAGTCCTGGCATGGGAGAGTACAATAGTCCACTAATACAAAAATGATCCATCAGAAATGCTCATCTCAGCATCTCATGTGTAAGAGATCTAGCTGAAAAATGTACTGTGTCTGAAAAATAGAATATGGTAGCCTGGCTACTATATATGTGATAACAAGCAACATATTTTATCTTGTAGATCCACTTGGAAGATACCACACTCTTGCTTTCAAGTTTGGGTACTATATCCCAAACATCATTCTGGGATTCTTCCATCATTGCTTGTACCATGAGTCAATCTTGTCAGGTCATCGACATATCCCAGTCTTCTGCATTCAACCTTGAAGGTTGTAACCCACTTTACTCTTGGTAAAGTCTCGGACCATTAGGAAGTTGTCCATCTTGTCGTACCATGTTGAACTCAGAAATATTCTGCAGTCACTCCCCCTTAGGCATAGCATCATTCTCCCTTTTCATTCTATACTAGAGTGACAGGTAGTATCCTCTGCTACTTATCTTCTATGTATCCATCTAAGGTTACTAAATACCAAGATCCCTTTATCTTGAACTTTGTCGAAAAGCTCCTCTTACACCCATCTGTAAGTTTGTTATCTTCTATAGGTTTCCATCTTCAACCTTATAGAAAAGGTTAAGATATTCATCACTCTAGGTGATCTTTCGAGCTCTTGGATGTGCTTATCTATGGGTTCCTTCTGAGCTCATACAAAGCCTATTTTGTATAGGTGGTTCTTTGCTCGATATATACTTCTACTGGAGAAGTGTGTCTGGTTAATCGAGTATGTCATGCCATAGTCTATTCTTTCTGAGACAAACCATAAACCTTGCTTTGTAAACTTGTTCTTCTTGTAGATCCATATGGAAGACACTACAGACTTCCCTTCAGGTCTCGAAACCATATCGTAGACATTATTCCCCATGTACAATTGTTACTCTTTGATCATAGCTTCTTCCATAGCTGGAAGGGTTTGGATCAATGATGTCACCCAACTGTGTCACACAACTAGAGTGTGTCTGAGGCCTCTTACTTTGGTTTGGAATTCATGCCATACTTTTCTTCATCTTGAGTTATCTCTCGTGCCCAAGGTGGTCTTTCATCTCTCAAGGTGGATCTACCGCTCTTCCTATATTCTTCTAAAGCTCTCTTTTTTCCATCACGGTGTCTCTGACTCAGGAAGCTTCAGATTCATGTTTACTGGAGTGAATCTTGAATTGTCATCACTTGTTCTTCGGAACAAGTCTCCTCCTCCAAAGCTGGAATGCCCGATTTTGAATTCTGGGCCTTGGGGGGTTATTAGAGCCCAACTGAGTATGTATAAACCTACTAGACATTATTAGAATAGACTATGATCATGTCCTAAGTCACTAGGACCCTCAGAAAAAATTTCGAAAAATTTTTACTGGACGTGTCGAATTTTGGGTTTTTAATTTTTTGATTTTTCATAAGTTTTTAATTAAATTTTTCCATGGTTTGAATGGAAAAATTTAAATTTGTAATATGTCAGTCATCCGGGACCCGAATTCAATGATTGACGGCTCTAACCTTAAGCCAAAAATCATTCATGATCAACCGGCCAGCTATCCCCAGGTTTCAGATGTTCATTCAGCCTCATAATTAATAATTTCTCAAAAAAGTCATTTACAGAGAAATTATTAATTAAAATATTAAAAATGAATATTTTGGAGATAATAAAAAACTCTCCAAAATAAACCAAATTGAATAAAATAAAAAGATAAATGACATGGCAATGGGCATTTATGATGATTCAACTCGGCACAAATCCTCTTCAGTCAACAATCGGAGAGCATTGAAGTCACATTCAGTTAGTAAACTCGTCCTCTTCAGCTAAGCTCACGAGTTGGGTGATTTGGAGGGCAGCGATTGGTTTGATGATATTTACGGAGCAGGAAATCATGTGCATTAAGTGTTTGGTGCAAACCCTAAGGGTTTGGCACCCATCATCACCAATTAGCACCTACTTCAAGCCTTCACGCCTCTCTTCAAGCTCACGCCCCTCTCTCCTCAAGGATGCACTATCACACGTGTGGGCTCATTAATGGGTGGATTTTGGAAGATAGGAGGGAGTGGGGGCGCCTTCCCTAGGTGGAGGCCACCCCTCACTCACACCAACTTTAATTTAGGTTTGGGCTCTCAATTATGTGCCAAGTTTTGCTTAATCATGGGGATTGGCCCTCATTTGATGGAGATTGGTTTTAGGGTTTTAGCCTTCTCTCTTTGTATAAGTAGAGGCTCTTTTGAGCTCTCCAGGGTGAAACTTTTGTGTTAGAGTTACTCTGAGAAAATTGTATCAAGCATTTGCTTTGAATTGTTAATAAAGATATTAGACTTTGGAGATCTATGAGCTTTTGAATGTGGTTAACTTCTCATGGTTGAGGTGATATTGTCTCTAACCCCTATCTTTTAATACTTGCATGTGATTAATTATTTTGTTAGCTCAAGAAGGCCGTTGTTGGCACGGTAGAATAGCCATTTGTTGTTTCAATTTGGTTGTTTATGCAAAGTAGACTAGTATCTTGATGGACGTGAGTAGCCAGTAATACGTAATGTTGATCTTGATTTAATTTTCTTAGCATACTAGCATATGATTTTGATCTCACTTCTTGTATTGAGTTTTGGTGTGTTATCAGGCTTCACAGATTGTAGAAGGGTGTGAGCTCAGCTACTTCTATCCCAAGCTTCAAGCAACTATATTTTTGAGTTTAACACTTTGTGATTGCAGAACCTACAGGAATCGTCTTCTTTTAATACAAAAAGAAAGCTGGGAGTAGCTCTCTCTCTCTCGTGTTCCATCCACAAGAAATCTTTACTTTGGTTACCAGTTACTTTAGGAAG